>CM029387.1:2936288-3113788 GCA_017165825.1 Hepsetus odoe
GAGAGAGAGAGAGAGAGAGAGAGAGAGAGAGAGAGAGACAGAGGTAGAGAGAGAGAGTGATGTGATGATGATAGTCAGTTGTAATGAGGGCAGGGATTAGACTGCATCAGAACTTGGAACAAAAACGCAATAAGGAGCCGACACACTTCATTTTACTGCTTCTAATGAGAGAGAGAGAGAGAAAGAGAGAAAGGGGGGGGGGGTGTCAAATCCCTCTAGTCTCTCTATCTTTCTCTCGCTCTCCTTTTCTTTTCTTTTCTTTTTCTCTGCTTCTCTCTTGCCTTCTGTCTCCTTCCACCTTTCCCTTATCCTCATTTCCCCTTCTCTCTGTTTATCACTTCTCTTCATTTCATTGAAGCTTCATAGATTCGGTTCAGTTCACTGAGACTGTGATTAGAATATGGATTTAAAGAGAGTTCTTCACTCTTAGTATTCAATAAAGAAAGCATAATGATGGATAGTAATCAATAACAATAGTCATTTCTCCATATTTTGGTTCCAAAAATCCAGACAGATTTTAATGTGGAGGAACAGTTCTCCAGATCTTCCTGAAGGACGGTGTTGTAGTCTCTCATTTTCAGTCCAGTCTCTGTACCTGAGCAGTTCTCCAGATCTTCCTGAAGTACAGTGTTGTTGTCTCTCATTTTCAGTCCAGTCTCTGTACCTGAGCAGTTTGATAGTTCTGTGTTGTTAATCCACACAGTGATCTATGTCTGAACCTTCAAGCAGAACAAAGCATCTAACTGAAGACATGAAGCAGTGAAGAAACAGGTGCAGATGATTCCAGATGATCAGGTGATCATTTACTGCTGAACTCTGAAGGTTTGGACCCCTTTATCTAGAATCTTTAGGCACTTTGCAGCCTCTCACAGTAAAATGTTCCCATTTCTTTCATTTAATTCACTCAATATGCCAAAGATAAGACAGTTTGAGAGGCACGGCAAGCTACACAGCAGTGTAGATCTTTAACCGATTTCTGCTTGGAGCTCTGTCTCCTCTGCTATCTCACTGTGAAAGCTCACCTTGGCCTTTCTGCATAAACAGCTCTGACTGTGTTGGCCAGTTTCAAAGGGCAGATGCTGCTCAATGAGTCTCTCTCACAGAGTAGCTCCATCCTTCCATCCACCATCTAGATGTCTAATCTTAATCAGGGTTGCAGTGGGAACTGGTTCCCGTCTCAGTACTCCTAGGGTGGAGAAAACCCTGGACAGATCACCAGGTCACTGTAGGTCAGACACTCACTGACCATCTCACCTGGGGAGCAATTAAGAATCTCCAATCCACCCGACGTGTCTCTGGATGGTGGGAGGAAACCGGAGAAAGGGGTACTGAGCCAATTTTTTATTTATTTTTGTTTGTTGGTGCAAGAATGCTATGTCCTTCCTGTAAAACTGTCTTACCTACGGCACATTGGGTAGATTAAACGAAAGAAATGGGAACCGATGTTCTACTGTGACCAGGCTGCAAAGTGTCTAAAGATACAAGGTTCTAGATAACCTGCTTCCAAGCAGTAAACGGACCAGCTGATCATCTGGAACCATCTGCACCTGTTTCTCCTCTGCTACATGTCTTACGTTAGATGCTTTCTTCTGAGGTTCTACTACGGCTTCAAATGTGCCGATCGGGTTTAAAACCAGAACGCTCTGCTTTTTGGAGCTGTCTTAAAGCCTGACATTTCAAAAATGCGTTTGTCGAACAATAGACGCTCTAATGACAAAAAAAACGAATTGCAAGTAGGTCTACAATGCTGAGTAGTCGACAAGCGAAAGTGACAGCTTGTCACCTCTCCTCTTTCAAGCTCACCAAGCGTGCACACACACACACACACTCAAATTTACAATCACCACTGCTAAAAAAGGCTTCTATCCCACACACCAACGGCGAGATCCAACTGATGGCAAACATCCATCAATACGTGAGAAAAGCAACAAAGCTTGAGACAGTTTCCTTTTTCTATAAGGGCTCAGAGCTCAGCTCAAATCCATCCACACCGAATGCCCACATGACCCGGCTGATATCCCTCAGGAAAAAGCTGCATATGAAGCTGGCGGCTGGTTTAGTTTCCCTTGATCCGCCACATTCAAGAGCACGAGTATTACGCTCTTCTATTTTTAGCCCGTCGCACGCGGCCCAAGATCCATTAAAGTCAAAACAGGCTGACGAAGTAATTCAGCTAAAAAATGAAGCTGAAGGCGCAGCTCTCAGACACAATATAAGCCACGCTGGAGTCTCGTCTGAAGAGCGTGAAGACTAACACTTGGGAAAGTATGTAAAACACACCTGCGTATAAATCATGGAAATGCGATTTTTGTTTGCCTTTGTTTAAGACTGCAGCGTGTGCAAACTACCCCCAGACACAGCGGGGTCAACAGACTCGCCACGAAAATCATTAACGAAGAGAGCGTGGTGCTCATCAACCATCTTCTTTCACATCCAGACTCACACTGGGATCCTCTGCCTAGGTGCCGTTAGCGAAGGAGGCCTCTCGACTTTTAAGCCCCTAAAGCAAATTTAGGCTCGGTTTTTAAGAGGCGGCGGAAAATCGACTGAAAACCAGAAGCCTCGAGCTGCTTAAACTTTTGGAAAATGGGCTGAAAAACTGCAGGAATATCATCTCCGCTCATGTTTTACACTGCGATCCTTTAAACGTCCATGAAGGAGGAAAAGAAGCGCTTTCTTCATGTTTTCCAGCCCTTGAGAGGGTGTTAGATCTGGGTGGGAGTTTTGTTCAGAACAAAGGGTGAGAATGTTACACTTGAAAGAAAAGGCAGAACTTCAGAGATGTTAGAAAATGGACCATTTTAGATCTTCATTAAAGGAAATAGCTTGGCCAAAAATCCAATTTGCACCTTCCTGTACCAAACAGAGTCAGACGCACATATGGCTTCTCAGGAGAGGCTGCAAGAAAGCGTTAATCATTTTTCTGCTTATTCTTTTCTGCTCCATATATATATATAAATAAGGCGCGGTGGTGCAGTGGGCAGCAGCGCTGGGTTCCCTCTCAAGCGGGACGGTTCAGGTCCTTTCTTTGTGAAATGGACACGTTTTCCCCGTGTCTACCAGGAGCACCGGTTTCCTCCCACCATCAAAAGACATGCACGACGGGTGGACTGCAGATGCTAACTTGTCTGTAGGTGTGAATAAGTCTGTGTGTCTGTCCTGCGATGGACTGATGACCTGTCCAGGATGTCGGTTGGTCTCTCTGTTTCAGTCTGATAACATACTACTTGGAACAGGGTGATGGGAACCTACCAGGTGACCAGTTGATATGGATTTTATATATATATTATCAGATTTTTGCAGATTTTTAACGTGGGCCACCTCTGATTTTTGTTTAACATTTCATTACCCAATCAGTCGGGCTTCGGCATACTTTATTACCATTACCATGGTTACGATACATCAAACTATCTCCTTTTTTTGCCCATAGAAAAAACATTGACTGTTTTGCTGATGTATTGGCTTCCAATCTGTCCCCGGTTTGATTCCATTGAGGGTGTCATTTAATTTCAGTTCTCTGAGTGTGTTTTGACTAAACTTATTAATATTCATTGAGGAATGACTTCGTACAAGGCTGGTTCATAAAGCCAACAGGCGATCTTGTCATTACATATTTTTTATTACTGCATTTGTTTATTTGCGCTGATCTGTATCGTGAGCGGGTCCGGCGTCTGAGAACGTTTTGCTTGAGCGGTTCTCTTAACTGGAGGCTCTAAACAGCCCCCCCCCCCCGCCGAACAGCTATTTAGAAATAAGGCTTGTCGAAATTGCACAATTGGTTTGTCACACCCGCGGGCCGCTTGATTCCCTGGCCTTGTGCCTGGACGAGGCCCATTACTATTCAAATGAAGGCGTCTCATCATGTGCTCCCCCTCGCATGACTGGGCCCGGTTTCCTCCTGCACCTTTCAGAGCCGCCTGATTAGAATTGCCAATCGCACAAAGCGAACTGTCAGGTGATTGCCAGCGAGAACACACAAGGCAGGAGCTCATAAGCACTTATGATTACTGTTAGAACAACTCCAGTGTAATTCTCCGCACTCCGACCAACCGCATGAAGCCGTTTCTCGGCTGAGGAGGGAAGGGGGGTGTAAAATTTTAATCATCTGTTTGACAGCAGCCGAACAGACAATACAAAACGCTCTGCCTCATCAGTTTTTACCGCTCGGCGTTAAGGAGGGAAAAGGGTTTTCGTCACTTTCCTATTCCAGCATTTTCTCCGGCTGGGAAAGCAAGACTCTGAGAATCTTGCTGTAAGTGGCGGCAGGCCGCGAGGGGCCACAGGACGGCCTCTGAGCAGCAGAATCCTCCTTTTCTGATTAGCCGGGTGAACGGCGCGGTCAGGGGAGAGGCTGGAGGATGCTGATTCGGCCGCTGATGGACCCTGACGCTGCACATACGGCAGAAAAATGATCCGTTTGCAGGGACCCTGACTTTTCCCGCCCGGCCCTACCTTCCTTTAAACAGCTCAGCTTCACCTGAACCCAATCTACAGCGCGCAGCCCTGAAAGAATCCAAATAAAAATAAATCATCGTTTATTTTAAATGAGAAACCGTGTGTGTACGTGTGTGTACTTGTGCGTGTGTGTGTGCGTGTGTGTGTAAGTGTATGTGTGTGTGTGTGTATGTGTGTATGTAGGTGTCTTTCTACTTTTTTAATACTTTATTCTTTCTTTCTTTCTCTCTTTCTTTCTCTCTTTCTTTCCCAGTTTAATATGTCATGTCAATTCCGTGGCTATAAATGAAATTACTCATGAATCCACAATTCCTTATGAAGGATTATTCATGATAGTTTATTGCATTTCCTTTCTAAAGTGAAACTAATTGAATTAGACGTCTAATATTTCAGCACAGTTTAGGTCCATTGTGTAAATCAGCTTTTTTATCGAAGGTGTAACGAGAGGAAGAGCTCACCTGTCTGTGTCTCCCAGCAGAGACCACGACGTCTAAACCCTGAACTGTGTCCCATCGGTCTCCAAGCACTCTTACAATGAAAAGTCCAACTCCTACTAAAAGCAGCAGGACGTAAATGAAAAGGAACGCAGCATTATTTCCCTGTATATCTAGTCCCCTGACATTATCCGGCTCGGAGAACCTTGAGGGCCACGATGGATTCCCTCTGCTGGTGCTTCACTTGGAAAAGATTATGTAAAGAAAAATGTCAGGAGTTCCTGTTCATGTTCAGCACAGGAGAGAACAAACCACACCGATCTGAAGGGGTTTAACAAACTCTGAAAATGACAAATGAATAAGGTTTGGGCTACAAAATCGAAGCCACCACAGCACGGTGCAGCCATATCCAGCATCCAGTGAGCAGTGATGGGGACGGTACCTTGCTCAAGGGTTCCTCAGGGCAACCTAACTCCGATCCTGGGGCCTAGTCCCTGAACACTAGATCCCAGCTGCCCCAGGAAAAATTAATATAGACTTGCTTATGTAGTCTGTACGACCCACCCTTTCATATAAAAGTGGAAAAGCATCCATCTTGACTTCTACACTTTATCAGTACCAGTCATATCCGTCCTGAAACCACACAAGCAAGCCTGTCAAGGTTGAGGAGAGCCTGAGGATTTTTGATTATTTTACTGTGCCGTTCTCATTTCTGTGTCAGAACAGCAGAAAGATGGCAAAGCAAATGGAAAAGGCATGCCACGACATCAGGAAGATGCATTCGATGTTTTCAAAGCCTCTGCATTTGAAAAAAGATAGGAGAACAGAATATACCTCAAAGATTATAATCGCCAGGAGAGCATTCCTGACCCCTACACCTTCAGACAAGCTGAAGGCTGTGTTCGACACAAATCATGACCAAAGACCTATTGAAATGGATCGAAGAAGTGTGTTGTGTAACTGTTTCCAAGAGACAGCACCTTAGATGTAGATGCAGAGCAGGTCACTCAAGCAATCATTAAGTGTTCACGCTCAACTGAACGCCGGTTTGACTCCCCACGACCTTGAATCAAGATAAGAGTTTTTTCCTTGGCGCAATTATCAGAGTGGGCAGAAGAGTAAAGGTATTGTTGTGTAAGTGAAAAAGGATTCAAGCAGACGTAAAAGTCCTGATGTAAAGTAAAAGGTCTTGGTGTTCTTCAATGGAGCTTCTTTGCCCATATAGCATCACCTGTTAGCCTCTTCCCACCAACAGGGAAGCGTTTCCATTCAGGTTACTTTGAATTTCAGTGACGTCTCATGAACTTGCCTGTATTTCCACCAGTCTGGAGGGTGAGAGATCATCAGAAGGGGGGCTGCACAATGGAAGTAAATGAGGAGGACACACAAAGTAATCTTATGAACATGTTTGGATCCAGCTAGGAGCTGACTTTTTAAGTTCTAACCCATGATTTTTGCCCAAAATGCTTTTTAAGGTTATAATAATCCTTTATTTATAATCCCACGAATGGGAAATTTGTTCTCTGCATTTCACCCATACACACATGTGCAGCAGTGGGCTGCTATTGAAAGTGCCCGGGGAGCAGTGATGGGGACGGCACCTTGCTCAAGGGTACCTCAGCGCAACCTACTGGGAAGGGGTTCGATCCTCCGATCATGTGGCTAACGCCCTAACCACTAGGCCACCGCTGCCCTGTATTATTATTTGCCCAAAATGCTCTGAATGGATCCAAAATCTGGTGCCCAAATCAGAACATCTAGAAAAGGGCTTTGTGAGGAGTGTGAACCAACAGAACCAACACAACAGAGCAAAATGAACTCCAAAGTAAGAATAAGGAGCTAAATGTTAAGTGAAAAAGAGAGCAAATTACCTATTGATAGGCCTGAGTAGAAGAGTCCTGACCATGTTCCATCATGTCCATGTCTGTTGATGTCCTAGACCATCCCAGTCAACATTTTCCACGCGTTTCCTCATTAGCAAGCCCTCACTGATTGCTTAGTAGTTCTCTTACCTTGCCTGTTTCCTTGTTCACTTACTGGACAAAGTTGGAAACACCTTTGATGGGGGCATCAGACCTGGACCGTCAATCAATCTTCTCTCATGTTTTACATCTTATGGACAGCTGCTTGTGTGTGCCGCTTATCTGATGCTAACCTGGCACCAGGACGCACTATGGAAAGAAAACCAGCAAGCGGAGGAGGTGTGATGCTCTGGCCTATGACCTGCTGGGACTAAAGTACATGAAAGTGAGGGATCTGATTTCTCTTCAACTCTGGCTGTAGGTCCTCATTATGGACTGCAAAAACTGAAACTCGAGGGGGTTTGAGTTCAGACAGGCCACAAAACAAAAGATCATGTAATGCAGCAGAAAATAAACCATGTTTATTCTCCTTCCTGCAATACCAGCAGTCAAACCTTGGGTTTTATCCCACAAGGGTTTGTAAAGCAAACTTTTGCAGAGTTTCCTTCTGCCCTGTGCTGCACTGCAGAGAGAAGAAAGCCGGAACAAGCACGAAGGGTCAGGTGCGTCTGAATCCATGTCGGAGGTGGGACAGGTTTCCTTTACCTTCCTATCTCTGAGTCGCCTAATGAGAAACTTCACTCAGATATTCAGTGGAGCACAGCGGCTGCACTGAATCAAGAAGCTCTCCAGACACCTTTTCTGGCGAGGGAGGAAAGGTTCAGTATTCAGTATTTTTCCGACTGTATCATTTCCTGGTACAGAATCGAGCAGATCAATCAGTTTATAGCTTAGTTTACCCTCAGTGCCCACTTCATTAGGAACCCCTAACTGACCTCAGCCCACTTTATTTGTAGTTTGTTTGTGGTTTGTCACGTGACCATCTCCTCAGTTCATTTCCCTCTTTTTCAATGAAGGAACACAAAAATATGAGAAGAACCAGACGTTTTGAACACTCCCGATCCCTATACAGCCCCTGCCCCAGTATTTCAGGCCGTAAAAACATTCAAATCCAAACCAGCTCCACTTTGGCATCGCCTGCATTTATCTTGTGGAGAATCCCTCCCCTTACACTGTATCTAGATGATAGAGCATCCGGTTGCGCAACAAATATCCAGCATTTTGATGAATCGAAGCTGGAAAAATTCAAAGTAAGTCATGGGGCGTGGAAGAAAACTTGATTTGGATTTGGAAACCCCTCCGTTTTATTTCATCCCGTATTCGCTACACTGGAAAACCCTGACTTGCACTTATGCTCCATAAAAATTGGAAACTTTATTAGAAACCGAGCTGTTATTGGAAGCCTTGCAATGGCCACTTTATTGGAAACCCACTCCTTGCAGAGCCAACTCTACTGTAAACTCCAATTTTGTACTTTATTGGAAACACCTACTTTATATCTCTGCTGGCCACTTTATGACCTCCTACCTTTACAGGTGTACTGTATAATACAGTGATAGACTGTGTTATCTGTTGCGGTATGATCTATAACACCCCCCCACCCCCCATCTCACACCTCTGGGCAGTTTCTGACCACTGTTGACCACATATTGTGCAGGGGTTGGGCCAGCTCAGCAGTGGCGCTGATATAGGAGGATATTTCTAGGCCAGACTGCTAGGCTAAGAGTTGGCAACTCTAAAACATCCAGCCAAGAGTGGTCCTGTGGGGAGAGACTGAAAATGGATGAAGGGCTAAAGGATGAGTAACAGCTGACGGTACACCAGTAAGATTGAGCTACAAGAGAGTGTAATAATGTGGCCAGTGAGATTATACCTCTATAAATAATTAACTGCTAGCAGCTTCATTTCGAGCTAAAATTAATGGCCTTCAAAGTGCAATAAAAAGTTACTCTCTAAAAATTTCTTCAATCGCAAACTTTTATTCCATTTTGTTAAATTTGTGTGTGTGTGTGTGTGTGTGTGTGTGTGTGTGGTCCCTTCTCAAACATTGTATTACTGAACTTTGTTGAAGGGCACAGAGGTCAACACTGGTCTCCTTGAGGAACCGACCTCATCAGGGTTTGACAGAAAGGGCCGGAGCTGACAGGCCTTTCATTGCTGCTCCATTGTGCCGACGAGGGAATCAATTATAAAAACATGCTTAACAGAAGAGATAAGGATGGCGTCCTCCATTGTGTTTGGCCAAAGTCCTTTTCTTAAAGAGAGGTGAAGAATAGGGTCCCGGACCATTCCTCTACCGCCTCCTGCGGCCGTAATTTGCTCCTCGTCTCGGCTTCCATTGCTTTTTGGAATTGGATTTACCGGACTCATTCAGACGATGAATGGATTCGCCTTCCAGGTCCAGAAAGAGGAGGAATTCAGTGTGAAATTACCTCACTCAGCTCCGAGCGGCAGCAGCACCGCCGGTCCGTCATTAAGATTCCATCCAAATTAACGTCCTGATTAAACCTTAGAAGCCGTAATTATCACCAGCGATAACAACCGAAAGCATTTTGGAAGTGAACATTCATTATTGCTCATTCCTTGAAAAAATTTCAGAAATTCAACACTCGGCCGGTCGTCGCTGCCCTTGGTTGTATTATTTCCACACACTATTTAGTCTGCTAGTCTGCAGTTTGGGACATGGTTACGATACAGTTATCTAGATAAAGGGAACGTTCTCCTTTTGTCTGAAAATTAACAGCAGATTTTTGGAGAGAAAGGTCACCAACTCATTATCACTCACCTTTCCTGATAATGAAGAATTTCTTGCAGCAATATTGACCCGTCCACACTGAAAATACCTTTATTTCTGAAACATGATGCTGCTGCGAGACTCGTCTTCAATTGTCCCAAGTTCTCTCCAACCACACCTCTGCTACGGGACCTGCACCTGCTCCCTGTGGCTGCTCATATCAGGTTTAGGTCTTTACGGTCTTACACCCTCCTACATGACTGCACTTATCAGACAACTTGTCTCTTCTCGTTCCCTCAGAAGATCGAGCACTGCTTGCCTTGAACCTCCATCCTCAAGAGAAGAGGAAGACCTGCATCGAGGTTCTTCTCCTGGTTCCTCAGTGGTGGAATGAACCTCTTGTGGTCAGAACTGCTGAGACCTTTCTGTACTCTGAAGACACATCTGTTCAAGGAACACCTAGAGAACTTAACTTCCCTTTCCAACTCTGCTCTTCTACCTTTCTACACTTTCTTCTCTTCCATAAAAAACTAAAAATAAAAAAAAATCACCTTTTGGAATTTATCCAACATCTGGGACAATTAAGTCATTTCTTCAGTCAGTACTAAAGTTTATAAATTTGCTGCATGTCTGGGGAATAGTTCATCAGCTGCTGATTTTTAGATGAAGAGATGAAGAAATGAAGAGATGAAGCACTGACATGAGTTGCCCTGGATAAGAGCGTCTGTCAAATGCTGTAGATGTAAATGAAAATGTTCATCCTGACAGCAGTGTAGGGGGAGGGGTTTTCCACAAGATAAAGGCAGACATCACCAAAGTGGAGCTCTGGTAGGGAGGATCTTACTGTTTTTAGTGCCTGAATTACTGCGGTGGTTGATGAAAGGAGATTGAACGTAGCCAAAAACTAAAAAAGAAGTTACCAATGATGTATATTTTTTAAACATGAGCTTAATGATCAGTTTGGGGCCTTTCTCTTTCGCCATTTAGGTCTCTGATGATGCAAGATGGAAGTATGATTTGCCCAATTGAATAAAATTTGATTGAAATTTTAATGTGAACCAAATGAATTGAACAAGAACTTCATTGTTTGGGTTGTACTGATAGCACAGGAAAAAAAAATGGGATGCCATTTTCTTCTGGAGTTATGATGAACGCTTCATTTCTCCTCCGAACGACAGGCACGCTGTCAGTGTGTCATTAACCCTCTCTGAGAACAAATGTCCTCATTAATGGCAGAGACAGGCTGCAGGACACAGAGGCGCAGAACAACAGTGCAGGAACCAGCCGGAGGAAAGAGTGCAGGGAGGTGAGAGTTTGAGGTCAAAACTGTTTACTCGTTTACAGGCTTCAAACCTTCCTCCCTGAGAGCAGCCGCTCACTACACAACGGCCTTTTCCTCTGAACTGATCATTAGCTTTGAAAAATATTTGGACTGATGTGATTCAAAATGTGTACCACCTGAGAGGAACCAAGACACATTGAATACACAAGGCAAGACCACTGAGAAGAACCAAGGCTCAGTAAGAACAATAAGATGAACCAAGACTCAGAAAGAAGACCACTGAGAAGAACCAGACTCAGAACAAAGAACACAGAGATGAACCAAGAGTCAGAGAGAAGAACCCTGAGATGAACCAAGACTCAGAAGAAAGAACACTGAGATGAACCAAGAGTCAGAGAGAAGAACCCTGAGATGAACCATGAGTCAGAGAGAAGAACTCTGAGATGATCCAAGGCTCAGAGAGAAGAACACTGAGATGAACCAAGAGTCAGAGAGAAGAACACTGAGATGATCCAAGGCTCAGAAAAAAGAACAGTGAGAGGAACCAAATCTCAGAAAGAAGAACCAAAAATCAGAAACAACAACGCAGGAACTAAGGGGAGCCAAGGTTTGGAGAGAAGAACACTAAAAGAAATAACACAAGGAAGGACCACAGAGAGGAAAAAAGTCTTTGAAAGAACGCAAGCAAGGACTGCTAATGAGAGCCAAGTCTCAAAAAGAAGAACCTGAGGGGACCCAAGAATCAGAAAGTAGAACCTTAAGAGCAACCAAGAGCTTTGAGAGGAACCAACACTTACAAGCAAAACACGAGGAAGAACCGTTGAGAGAAACCAGGACCAGAAAATATGTCCAAAGGCCTTGAGGTAGAACCGCAGCAATGACCCGACTCAAAAGAGAACGTAACCTCGGTAACGTGAGCACCAAAATGTTTTTTCAGGGTCATATAAAAATGTTCCGTGTCCTATATTCTGCAGTAATATCCCAGAATGCATCATGACCGACCACATTTACATGGAAGAGGTACTGAGAGGAACCGCGTGTGATGTTAAAGCTGTTAAAGCGAATGGAATTTAAGCAATAAAACACAATACAAAATGAAAGATGGTGCGTAGCCGCCCTTCAAGGACGTGCTATAAAAATATCACATCATCCTGATGTGCTGCTGTCTGTCGTGGTTTAATGTCACTTCTGCTCTGCTATTTACGTTTTTTTTTCTCCAGATCTGATTAGCCTTTAATAGGGTAAACTGTTGCATATCTCAAATGAACAAATACATAAAAATGATTTAGATGTCTAAACTTTTGACATGCAGTGTAAAATGCCCAAGTGTCTGTTGACAGGTTTGTTTTCGTCCTCTGGAGGCGATAATCGTCAATTTATCTCCTAATTCTCAGCTCTCCCAGAGGGAACTCGCCACGTGTACAAAAGGAACACACTCCCAGCTTCATCAGAGGATGTTCTCCTAATAGTGGCAAGTTCACTTACTGAAGAGAAATAAAACAACATGCCTTCCAGACATGGGACCAGTTTCACTGTTAGAACAGAAGCACACTGTTTCCTCCACCGTTCACAACATTTAGCTGATGCTCTTATCCAGAGTGACTTACATTTCTTAAAGGCAGGGACGTCCCCTGGAGCAACATGGGGTTAAGGGTCCTGCTCAGGAACCCAGTGATGGTAGTGCTGGAGGTGGGATTCAAACCTGCAACCTCTTGGTCTGCAGGCGACCACCAGCACTCCAGCTGCTTTATAGCTGCTTTCACCAAGAACTGGTTTTGACTCTGGCACAACCCCACAACCCTACTCAGGATAAGCAGTTACAGGAATGAATGAATGAATGAATGAGCAAATGAATGGATAAATCAATTAATTTAAAAATGATTGAATGACCAAACATATGAATGAATGGATGTCTGAAGGGATTAATGACCAAATTAAAGGATAAATGAATGAATGAATGAATGAATGAATGAATGACCAAGCATATGAATGAATGAATTAAAGAATAAGTGAATGAATGACCAAACATATGAAAGAATAAATTAATATATGAATGAATGACTGAACATATGAATGAATGAATGACCAAACATATAAATGAATGTATGAATGACCAAACATATGAATGAATGAATTAATAAATGCATCAATGAATGAATGACTGAATGACCAAACATATGAATGAATGAATGGCCAAACATATGAATGAATCAATGAATGAATGAATGACCAAACATATGAATGAATGAATCAATGAATCAATGAATGACCAAACATATGAATAAAGGAATAAATGAATGAATGAATGATACAGAAAATTGCATTTTTATAAATCTTACTGGCCTATCCTGTTATGGGTGCTTTATAGAAATTAATTTTAAAATGATATTTTAAACCAAAAGGATCCAAGAAGAGAAAGAGCAGATCTGATCACACTGAGCTGGTAGATGTTGAACAGACTCAGATGTTCTCCTGCAGTTCCCTTTTCTACTCCACCTTGTTTTCTTTAGTTCTTCTCGAGTCACGCTTTCACTGCAGTAACGATGTTGTTCCTGGAGCCCAGATTTGGCTGTTGATCTTTACTCTTTCTGTTAATATCAGCACACCATACATCAAAACACGGACTGTCCAGAACCTTCCAGCGGTGCTTAGTCAGGCTCAATAAAGTAAACCAGGCCAAATGGAGATGTTTGTGGGCCTTTATGAAGCCCCGCCAGGCTGTATGTCGGTGTTTTATAGATTATATCCTGAGATTAACGGGACCCGGTCCGTGTGGTGTAATCTCTCCATCGCGGTGCTGCTGTAGTGTATTAGCGAATACTGAAGCAGAGCGTTAAGATAATAACGCTCGTCAGCACAACAAAACCGAGTGCTGGGAGATGACACGCGGCGGGTAAATGGCGGCGGAAATGGCTTTGCAGCAATCTGGAAACAGATAAATGGATTTAATCTCGTTCCAGAGGGCCTTCAGTGGGGAAATGGCCACTGACACCTGAGACCCCGCAGCGTGTCAAGCCTCAGACGAGGCTGAGTGGCCGGGACATATATCTCAATCTGAGAGAAGATTCCAACTGAAGGGCCCCGTGGAGCTTTGCTAGCCTCAGGACAGGATGGTATTAGCCATGATCCTGCAGGCGGACCACAGGGGGCATTGCGACCAAAAGGCAAAAAAATCCTGCCGATATGCCTAAACTCTGTCCAGGACACCCTGCTTTACACATTCTAGTGCTTTCAAACTCTAATCCAACGAATCAGATAATTAATTCCTTTAATGGGCTAGCTATGTTATACGGGCGCCGATGAAACGACAGGTGGTGACAAGTGTCAGAGCTGAGTTGGCAGGGACGAGGACGAACAGGAACGAGTATATCAGAGGGACAGCTCAGATTGGACGGTTTGGAAACAAAGGGAGAGATGCGAGACTACCTTGGTTTGGACATGTCCAGAGGAGAGACGAGGAGTCTACCAGGCGAAGGATGTTGAGGATGGATCTGCCAGGCATGAGGAGAAGAGGAAAGACAACGAGAGAGGTGAGAGAGGACATGCATCGTTGTGGAAGAGGAAGATGCAGAGTACAGGAAGAACTGGAGACGGATGATCCGCTGTGTGGACCCTGAAATGGGAGCATTAATGTCAGTCCACTGACTGTAGAAGGTAGAGGTATGAGATCCCTTTTGCATTCACTGATATAATAAACTATAGTTGGGCCATTGGTCCTGCAAGGAATCATGGGAGATTTGGTTGATCATGTTAGGTTACATTCAGTTAAACACAAGACCAAAAGCAATAAATCAGAAACCAAAGCCACTCTCAAGGTACTGAACCTCTGCTGATCACACTACACCAATCAGGTCCTCATTTTCAGCACCTCGAGCACGTCCCGCAAGCAGAGCCAGTGATGTCATCCAGCAGCACAAAGCCCATTTCACGGGCCTGCAGCGTTTAAATGAGTGTGACAAAATGGAGTGAGCCATAATAGCCTGCTGGAGTATGAAACAAAATGAGTTCTCATTCAGACATAAGTGTGGACCAGCGTCTGAAAAGACCATAATTAATGAGCAGAGGCATAATTCATGCTGCCCTGTGTGATCAGAAGACTCGCGTGAAAAGGCAAACATCTACACCCTTCGGCCAAAAGGATGGAACCACGAGATGCGGAGGATGTTCCGCCTGGTTTTTCACTTCGCCGCAAATGAACAAATCACAGATCGGACAGAACGCTGTTTTAGAACTTTCTGCTTTCGTGACACACCTCAAATAATTCATACGTCATAGGTCTGGTTCCTCTCAAGGTTCTTCCATCAGTTCTTCCCAGTTCCCAGTCCCAGTTTCGCTCCATATTTTCTCAGATTCTTCTTCTGAGTCTTGCTTCCTTTCAAATTCAGTCATTTTGATAAATCTTCTATATTTTACATAGAAGATGGAATCAATGTGCAAATCTTGCACACATATTATATGCAAGTGAATCAGACCTTAACGAGCAACCAGGGTTGAATAACTGAAAGGAAACGGCCTCAGCAAGAGATTGTCAATTAAAACGGAAAAGGATAATATTCCTTCGAGAAGTTATTCCGTTGTAAAGTGATGCAGACGATGGTGCTTGTTCTGAGTCCGCTGTGTGAGGATTAGGTGTCTGAAGAGCACGGTGAAGGTTATAAATGGAGAATTAAGGGTTGACCACGAAAGATCAGAAGAGACCTCAGAACAGACCTTCAACATAGAAAATGCGCAACAAACAAAATGGGTGGAAGTCAAAAAACGGTGAAGAAAATTGAAATTTGGCTAAACTTTGACTCAAAACTTTTCCATGCTCCAACCACAAATGTGTTCTTTCATAGCAACTGTTGCTAGGCAGGACAAGTACCTCCAATGGAGGAATCTCCAGTTAATCCTCATGAAAATCTGTTATTAAATCTGTTATTAAACACTGGAAACAGAATAAAAACCTAAAGTTTACTGAAAACAAAGGTCTTTCAGAAATCGTCCGTTTGCTTCCAAGTGTTTGAAATCACCAGTTGTTGAAATCAGCAGTTTCTTTTGCTAAGTAAATGGAAACCTGTGGAGTAGAGCTGCTCTAATCTCATGTTTCTTCAGCCTAGAAGACGTCCAGCAGCGCTCTTGGTTCATCACTTTCGGTAAGGCTGCTCTGGAAAGCCACGAAGATGTAATTGCTCTATTTCATGCAGCAAATGAAGCTGGCATGACAAATCATGTCTAAACATGGCCTCGGGACCAAGCTGTGTTAATTCGTCAGACAGCGTGGCCTGCGGTGGCAACAGAGGCAAGAAAGCATGAACGGTTCCCGTCTCAGGTAGCGAGAGCATCTAAACCCAACAGGTCGAGTCACACCGGGCCCATGAAAGAGCACCCGGCATTCCGACTGAGAGAAATGACTGAAATAACGATGGGGCAAAAATACAGATCGCGTCAAGTTCTCGTTCTCCGACGGTTCCTCAAACGCTGTCCGATGAAACACGATGAACCTAATGCCTCGCTCATTCATCACGTCTAATTGCGCTTCTTAGCCACCGTGATTAATACAGAGTGCACTGGCTCATTAGAACAGCCAGGGTTTGACAGTTTAACAGTATGAGGTGAGGATCTGAACACAAACCATGAACGATGAAAAACCCATTAGAAGCACTTTCCTGGGAAGATAAACATGAACCTTTTTCCATCTTTATGCTCTATAAGAGTCAGAGAGTCGCTGTTTTCCTTGCTGTAAAATGCCTACGGCTGAATCAGACAATAAATAAAAATCTTTATATTAGTGAAAAATGGTCCCCTCCAAAAGTAATGGAACGATTCAGATCTGGGTGGTCAGAAGCTGTGTTCGATGTGGTTTAACGTATCTAGATTCCAGGCACTTCAACTGGAATTCTGATCTCATGATCATCTTTTGGTCTCAAACTCTCAAAAGCGAAGGGTCTCGCGTAATTTGGGAGCCAAAAATGCTGTCATTTTCAACTTTAACGTGAAATGAGAGGGAAGTGAAAGTGACTACGTGTCATTGTGAAACGCAGCACAACTCTGCTTTTCACCCACACACTGTGCAGCAGGGGGCAGCTATAGCGACACCTGGGTAGCAATGATGGGGACAGTACCTTCCTCAGGGCAGCTTACTGGTCTGGGATTCAAACCCATGACCTTCTGATACTGGGGCCTTGTTCCAAAACACTAAGCCACTGCTGCCCTATTGTCTACAGTCCAATAGTGTAAAGTCTTCGAAACTGGATGTAACAACACAGATTGAAGATCACAATCCATTCGCCATCGGACGAGTCTGGACTTCTTACGTTCTACAGACTTCTGCATCAAAGCAAACTGTCCTAACAAAGAGTAGTTGGGACTCGATGTCCCATCCCTAAAGAACTGTGCACAGTTTTTGAAGGAACTCGGCTGGTAGGTCATTCCAAACATCTTGGAGAACTGACCCCAGATCTTCTGTGGATGTAGCTTCCTCACATCCTTCTGTCTCTTCATGTGATCCAGACACACTGGATGATGTGGAGATCAGGGCTCTGTGGGGCCACAAGAACTGATGCTGGTTTGAAGGTAAAAGGTAGAAACGCCAAATATTGATCTGATTTAGATTTTTCTTTTGTTCGATTGCTTTGCATTTTGTAAACTGATAAAAATAAACAAACATTATTTATATTTCTGAAATCATTCTTTGTTTACAGCATTTTTTCACACCTGCCTAAAAGTGGAGGTGAAAAAAGTACTGTATATCAGATTTCAGATTTAATGTTTATCATCCATTGTGGACTCACTGTAGTTTATGTAACTGTTGGACACCTGACATGCCACAAACCAGCATGTGATGGTCAAACATCAGCTCACTCTGGTGTATTAAGTGATCAGAGAAAATACAAGTCTAAATTGTTGATAAACAGCAAGAAAATCTATAAAAACTCAGCAAATTCTACTTTAGATAATTTCATTATCACACTTAAAACACCCAACAATAAACCATTCAATCAATTTTTTGGATCTGTGGTATCTAGGCAGCAGATATTGGTAAAAGTGAAAGTGAAGTGAAAGTTACTAGCAGCAGGCAGTCATATATCCGGGAGCAGTGTTGGTCAATGGCACCTCAGGGTAACCTACTAGTCTGGGACTCGAACCCACAACCCTACGGTTATGATGCTTGGTCCTTAAACAAAAGGCCACCAATGCTATAAAAGAGCCTACCAATTGGTTAGATTTCCTGACAGTGACACTAGAATCATGTCTTGATTTCAACTGGATTGAGACTGGATTGAATTTTGAGAGGGAGAGCATCCCATCTGGGCGTTCTAGATACTTCACTGACTGAAAAAAATCAATGGTCTGAAGTGAAGGCCTATTGCTTATCATCACAGTAGCAACGTGCAATAGCTATAAACGAAAATGACAGTTTTCCACAAAAAACTGGACATGTCCACTGCTAGGACATACAAAAATCAAGGTTTTGACAAGGCCATCCCAGTTCAAGGCCAAAACCCTTTGGGGTTGAGATGGAAGAGTTCAAGAGAAAGGGCCTGGGACCCTGGAGGATCTGGAGGGACTGAGGGGGGGTGCTCTATATTCTTCAATCATAACCGAAAGGCTGACTGCTGTAAGGTTGAACAAATTGCAGGGTGCCAATAATAATGACATGGGAACCTGTTTTGATGAGCCTTTCTATGTTCTTAAATGAGACAGTGAGCTGGAACGAGAACTGAGGGTTGCTTGATACAATGAAGGGTTAAAAGGGACCCCCAGCTGTAAGGATAAAGCAGACGGAGAAGATGGATGTCATTTTTTGTGTGCCGTTGATTGACTGGAGCTCCACGGCGTGTGTCGTGCCAGCACTTCGTTCCTGCTCAGGGTTCGTCCCTCTAAGATGTAATTGGCAGAGTGATTTCTGTCTGCTCTCACAATATGCGCATCTCCGCCCATGAAAGCCACCATTGTTCTAGGACTAATCCCAAATCTCTGCAATATGACTCGGATCAAAACTCCATTCAGAAACACCTCGCTTTCTTGGCCCTGAAACCCGCTTCCTGTCTTGTCTCTCCTCCATACAGCGGTTATAAAACTGTCTCCTCGCTGCCAAAGTAAAGGATGGTCGAGGATGTGGCTGGGGCGGCAGGAATTCTCAAACACCCCGGGATCCTGAATGCGGCGCGATGGAGAGGAAGCTGGGAGCCAGATTTCATTTTACCCACACTGAATCAGGGGGATCTGCAAAATGCGTTTGGCTTCGAAGGAACTAAAAGACGTATGAAATGTCGTTGAAACGTCAACTCGATTAGTGATTAAAGCGATGAAGAAATCCAGATTTGAATCAGACATGATAATAAAGCCTCTACTGGTCTGGCTTCGGTTTCTCACCACCTTTTTGGAGCAGCATGCTGGGCTTGCTCACATCAGGCCGTTGTGGCTTTAAGCTAGGTTTAATGTGTCAGTATTTGGAACGACCACCGCTATTCTTCAGCACAGCCTGAACTCTTTTAGACGGGCTTTCTTGTTGTTTTTTTATGTCGTCTACAGAAACAGTTCTCCAGGTTTCTTGAAGGACATTCCCAAAGCTCTTCTTTGGGCTGCCTTCTGTTTTCCGTTCTCTGTGGAGATGATCTCACACTGCTTCTGAAGCTGCTCAGACACAGGGACTGCACTGAAAATGAGAGACAAAAACTTTGTCCTACAGGAAGATCTGGAGAACCGTTCCTCAACAATGCATTAAACATACAAGAAAGTCTGAATCTCTGGAAGCAAAATATGAAGACATTTTTGGCCTGTTAGCGTCATGAGCCTCATTCTGAAGCAGCAAACTCCAGAAAGTAAATATGTCTTGGCTGATTAACTACATTACACTCCGTCCTCTGTTCTGTAAAGTCCTCTCTCTGGAATTTGTCACTAACATCATCCAGAAGACAGATTTTAGGTTTTAAAAATGTGCAAGTAGATAAGTTGTGCATTTGAATTTCTATTGAATGCCTTCGTCAGACTCCATTGTGTAATAAATTAGACGATGTCTTACAGCGGCAGGACGCTTGCTGATTAATGGTGGACATCACTGAATTCCACCGTCCTCTTTAAATATGACTTACGTTATGGGCCAAGGAGCACCGCTGACCTTTAACCTCTTAATCCTCTGACCTTTAAACAGTTCCTGCAGAATTGCTGGATTTCCCTTCTGCCTTGTGTTGCAGTGTCTGGACAGAGGGGTCTACTGTGCCTTTGTTGGGACCTTTACTCCGTCCAGTGTGTCCATTCACACATTGCGAACACACGTCTTTATTCAGTGAATAAATGAAGGCCATAAATCTGGAATGAAAGTGTTTCAAAATCATGTGAATACAGTAATAGAGGAGTTTAGTACATTAACCTAAATATGATCAACGACATAAAAACCTGTGCATTATATCGTTGTGTTATATGATTACATATAAATGAAAATATATTATATTTTTCCAAATAATTAGCCACCAAAAATTAATTTACAATAATAAACAAATATTAATCTGTAATGTATATAACAATAATAATAATAATAATAATGACCAATTAACTACCATTATCGTTAATAATAATAATAATAATAATAATAATAATAATAATAATAATAATGTTACACCAGACACTTCTGGCAGATGGACCAAAATGGTTATATATATATATATATATTTGTATTATTATTATTATTATTATTATTATTATTATTTTTATTATCCAGCCAAACCAGTCTTGTCTGCTCGTGTTTCCTCCTCTCTTTTACATAAACTACAGTAAGATGGCCAGTGTATTGTTTCCTTCTTTGTTAGAGTCATTGTGCGATTGTCAGCTTGAATTATCCTCGTTTCAGTACATTGTAAAGGCGTGTCCAATCTTTATTGCATTCGGCTCTTGAGAATTGAATGCCTTCGTCAGGCTCCATTGTGTAATAAATTAGACAATGTCTTACGGCAGCAGGACGCTTGCTGATTAATGGGGGACGTCACTGCGTAAACGCTGAGGTTACATTCCTGCGTCATTAATGTGAATTCCACCGTCCTCTTAAAATATGACTTACGTTATGGGCCAAGGAGCACCGCCTGACCTTTAACCTCTTTTGCAGCAAACGGTTCCTGCAGAAGTGCTGGATTTCCCCGCTGTCTTGTGTTGCGGTGTCTGGACAGAGGGGTCTACTGTGTCTTTTGTTGGGACCTTTACTTCAACACGTGCATCTACTAAAACTGAAAGTGTGTTATGAACACACTGTTTCCACATACAGTGTATAATGGGCCCAAAGTCTTGGATGTTAATACGATCGAAATATAATGTAATGCAGTTCTGTAAACGTTTGGAAATGCAATTACATTTACATTTATGGCATTTAGCAGACGCTCTTATCCAGAGCGACTTCCATGTCCTGATTACAGGGACAGTCCCCCTGGAGACACTCAGGGTTAAGGGTCTTGCTCAGGGACCCAATGGTGGTAGTGCTAGAGGTGGGATTTGAACCTGGAACCCCTTGAGCCATAGATCCATACGTAAGGAAACTACCACTAGACCACTACCACCCACACATCATAGTAAATAGTAAATATGAAATAGGATGAACTATGCAAAATTTTTTTACTATTTGTAAAAAAATAAAAAAATAAAAAATAAATGTTGTTCTAATATTTGAAATAATAATAATAATAATAATAATAATAATAATAATGATAATGATGAATATTATTATTGCTATAATAATAATAATGACAACAACAACAACAACAATAATAATTCTTATTGTTGTTATTATTATTATTATTGTTGCTGTTATTATTGTTATTATTATTATTATTATTATTATTATTATTATTATTATTACAAACATTAGACCTAATTATATAATATTTAACAACCGAAACAGAACACTGTCCAATCATGCTTTAAAAGCTCCTCATAGTGTGAGATGAACATGGACTATGATGGACGCTTTAATGTCCGTGAAGGTGGGACTCACTTCGCGAAGCAGGCCTGGTGAGGAGGCGCCCGATTAGGCCCTCAGCTGTAAACAGGCTTGCGGTGCAGCGTGAGATTAAGGTGTGTGTTTCCTCTATTCTGACTGTGCACTGCAGGACAGGCATGTACACACAGCTGGGAAAGAATGGAGAGAAGAAAAAAATAAAAACAGGCCTCAGGAATAAACATGAAAGATGAAAGCTGTGTATAATTTGACCACTGCAATACTTTAATAAATCAAATATCGCCTTTTTTGCAGCTTACTCACATGCACAAAGGGACTCGACACTCCCACAATAAATTAGGTGAACAAAACTAGGTGCCAGGCTATGGTAATTGGCTTTTCTGTCCGTTGTTACACTTTTCCCTATCCGGAGAGTTGTTATTCCAATCATAAAACACAATGACTGCACATAATGATATTGTCAGGGCGGAGGGACGGAGCCATTTGAATAAATTTGAGGAAGATTTAGCAGCGCTGCCTTCCCTGCCATAACCCCCACCTTCCCTCATAGCTTTATTAAACACACTGGCCACATTCACAACCCTTTTCCACCAGCTAGTGCAACTTTTTAACGGGAAAATCCTCAGAAATATCATGAGTGAACGCAAGTCCAATCCAATCATCCAATCAGATGGATGCATGTGGGACAATTTCAATCAACCAGTTCAACAGATTTCTGAGGAGCGGCAAAAAGAGCCATGTTACAGTGATCTTATCACGGGAAATGTGACATACTTGATTAGGACACTTGGCTGAAGAGCTTTTTCACTTTTCTGCAAGAGCTCAGAATATTCAAATACTCTTTCGCAATTATCCACTCGCTCAGTCATTTTCTGAGCCGCTTGTCCTAATTAGGATTGCGTGTGGCGCTGGAGCCTTCCCAGCTCTCGCAGGGCGAAAGGCGGGGACACCCTGGAGAGGCCACCAGTCCATCGCAGGGCAGACACACTCACACCTGGGGGACAATTTTACTGGATCTCCAGTCCACCTGACGTGCAGGTCTTTGGGCAGTGGGAGGAAACTGTAGCTCCTGGAGGAAACACCCACAGACACGGGGAGAACAAAGCCCACACAGGAAGGACCCGGACCGTCCTGCCTAGGATTCGAAACCCTTCTCGCTGTGGGGCAACATGGCCCCCCATCATTTGTGGCATTTATCAGACGCTCTTATCCAGAGCGACTTCCATGTCCTAATTACAGGGACAGTCCCCCTGGAGACACTCAGGGTTAAGGGTCTTGCTCAGGGACCCAGTTGTGGTAGTGCTGGAGGTGGGATTCAAACCTGGGACCTCTGGAGTACCCTACCCTACCACTAGACCACCGCCCCCCACCCACTCATCCCATATAATTAACTGGGATTTTAAGTATTTTCAGTATAATTTTAAATATTTTACAACTCTCTCCTTGCTGGTCTTCTCCTGAAGCCTAGCAGAACCCAAAATCTGATTTGAATGCAGCAGCATGGCTGGACTTAAACACCACTCCACTACTGCCCACCCTCCACTGGCTTCCTGTGGTGCCCACTTTAAATTTTCTAAAAATGGTCCAGCCCCATCTTACCAAACCGCACCGATGAAACCATGAAACACAGCTCGCCAGTTTAGAGCACCAAACCTGACTTGACCTCTCAGGTCTCAATGCGGACCAGCGGACCATTACGACTCTTCTCAGCTCCTAAAGGGTGGAGCAAACTTTCCTTGATCATCAGAATGGCTGAGACCCTTGGTGTCTTCAGAAGAACCCTGGAGACCCACCTCTGAAGACCTACTTAGGATAATAAACAATACCTTCATGCTTTAAACAACACATCGCATTTCACCAGGTCTTCTCCGTGAACTGGTTGAGCCAAAACATCATGTCACAGAACTTTAGTTGAAGCTCTTTCAGATCCAGGTTTTCTACCGTGAGGGACGTGTTTTTATAGGAAAATAAACAGCATGAGACAAGCGTCTGCGAAACGCTGTGGATGTAAAACTACATGAGCCACGTTATTAAAGAAACCTCAGAACCCAACAGCGTCTTAGCTCATCGACGACATTTGGTGGAAGAAGGGAAACGGTGTAAACTCGATTTTCGAAAGAGTTATCACTTTAATGTTCTCTAAAACAAAGATCTCGCTGCTGCGCTCTTTTAAAATTGGGGGCTAAACACAGAAAGAACTGCTGAACTCTATTATTTCAAGATGATAAAACAGAAACGCTCAGAAATAAAAGGTGACTTTCTGTAATTCTGCCTTATATCAGTGTTTCCATCTTTAATTAGATCTTTTTGAGGCGACCATTTCAGCATGAAACGCATGGAAGGGGTTTCTGTTCCTCAATGAAACAGGCTGGTGCAACTGTGGAAAAGGTGACAGCAATAATTTACCTTGATGGATGTGACTGTTTTGTAGCAGTGGTAACATGCGGCCCGGCTGAATATTGTCCATATGGTTCTCTTTTTTTATTATTATTTCTGCGATGGTCCCAGTTTCATTTGTTATATAAATGGAGTAGTCTAAAGCCCTGCTGGAGCTGGATTAGTTTTTCTCAGCAGAGATGCTCTGGTGTTATTTGTTGTGAATTTATTGGTTTGGGAGAAGGTATGTGTGCATTTTCTCCAAATACAGAGATCTTGGATTAAAAGATTATAGCCTGGATGTTCATGCCAGCTCCACACCACAGGGCCGCATCAGAAGACCAACCTAATTATTAATACTGTTTTCAGTACCGGATTACAGCCACTACAGTCTGGAAAAACTGCACACTGCAGATTCATACTGGATTCAAATCCTGCCAGACTGGAAAACTGCACACTGTAGATTCATACTGGAATAAAAATTCTCCCAGACTGGAAAACTGCACACTATAGATTCATACTGGATTAAAATCCTCCCAGACTGGAAAACTGCACACTGTAGATTCATACTGGATTAAAATCCTCCCAGACTGGAAAACTGCACACTGTAGATTCATACTGGATTAAAATCCTCCCAGACTGGAAAACTGCACACTGTAGATTCATACTGGATTAAAATCCTCCCAGACTGGAAAACTGCACACTGTAGATTCATACTGGATTAAAATCCTCCCAGACTGGAAAACTGCACACTGCAGATTCATACTGGATTAAAATCCTCCCAGACTGGAAAACTGCACACTGTAGATTCATACTGGATTCAAATCCTCCCAGACTGGAAAACTGCACACTGTAGATTCATACTGGAATAAAAATCCTCCCAGACTGGAAAACTGCACACTGCAGATTCATACTGGATTAAAATCCTCCCAGACTGGAAAACTGCACACTGTAGATTCATACTGGATTCAAATCCTCCCAGACTGGAAAACTGCACACTGTAGATTCATACTGGAATGAAATCCTCCCAGACTGGTTCACAGATTCACAAGGGAAATAAAATCACTACAGACTGTCAAATTATAAAAACTACACAGCAGAGATTCATACTGGTTTAAAATTACTCCAAACTGGAGATTCACACTGGATTAAATTACTCCACAAATATCATTACAGACTGTAGTAATTCCATAGCTTTGACCATCAGACTGAAAAAGAACACACACTGCAGATTCATACGGTCTTAAAATCCAGCTAACTTTAATGAACATTTTCCCTAAAAACACTCAACATTTCACTTTAATTTAAATTTAAACGAAACATTCCACATTTCACTTTAATTAAACATTTTTTATTAAAAAACACTCCACATTAAACTTGAAACACTACACATTTATTACTATCAGGCAGTAAAAACTCTTTCTATATTCATACTGGATAACATTCCTACTGCTTGTCTGCAGATTCATGCCGGATTAAAACTCCTATGCAATTATTACTGTCTGCAGATTCATACAGGATTCAAACCTTCCCAGGGGTACTGCTGCTGCTTGCGTAAAGGAATTCAATGTTTGTATCAATTTGCTCATTCTTTCCTTTGTTCCTCTTTTTATTTATTCTTTTTTTCATTTCTGTATTTAAGACATGTGAATGAATGAATGCCTTTAATGAATTCCTTAATTCACCATTCACTTTTGCGCATCAGTCTTCGGAGATTATAAAACTCATTTTTCATCACTTACGTTCACCGTGACCTCCCTCTGCCTTCTTTTGCACGAGGCACCAGAAACACGCCATTGATGTGTAGAAATGAAAGGACGACAGATAGAGATATATATTCAGATTAGTTAAAAGCACGTCAAACACACAGCAGTGCTGTATTGCATTAGGAGGAGGAATTTCAAGGCCTACTGAGTAACATTTTAAGATGGGCCTTCAATAATTAATAGAGCACTTAAAGAGAGAGCTTGGAGACATATACTGATTATGCAGTGGCCTAAAGCTACTCTGTTCAGCTATGCATGCTTTGACATTTAACGATATTTTTTCATTCGCATCTATGAGCCAGTGGACATGAGTTTAATTGACCTTGAGGAGAGACAAGGCTGTGACTGCAGAATCCCAACTTGTGTGATGTATTTTTCAATTTTTCTCAGCAGCGTTGCATGGCTATAGCATCTGAGCGAGTGTGTAGAGGCTTGCTGGAACAAATCTGGAAAATCTACCAGAAACAGAGCTGTCCGTAAATAATTGGACGGGGTCACAGTCTTTTGTTTCAGTTCTGCACCTCAGCATGCTGGATTTGAAAGAGTGTGTTGCCATTTTTTTTTTTGTGTTTTCGTGGGCCGACCCAAAACTTGAGTTGAATGCTAAATAACCAGTATCCTGTTTCTCCAGCTTGGGTGCCATTTTAAGCCCAGTCTCCTCATTATTTGCCATTGTGTTGACTCGGGACTATTCTAAGCCTACAGCATATCTCAGATACTTTCCAGAACCTGCATTCAACCCTAAATAGCAACCCTCTCCTGCTCCTGAGCGCTAAACAGGAAGCAGGAGGAAGTTTTCAGGTCTTTGTTTTTCACATTACAGACATCTTTTCTGACATTGCATTAGCGTGTTTTCCCTTTTGTAGATTCAGGAACGCAATTAACGCAAAACATATTTGAGCACAGCATTATAAACGAGAGCAGCCACAGATGCGAGAGACCTTTCACTGGTTTGAAAAGGAATGGAAAGGCATCTGTCTGGGAGTCTCCAATTGATAAAGAAGGGAATGAGGCATATTGTCAAATATTAATTTTTATATAAATTTACATCTACAGCATTAAGCAGACACTCTTTTCCAGAGTGACTTCCAATTCCTGATTACTGGGACAGTCCCCCTGGTTCTTGCTCAGGAACCCAGTGGTGGTAGTGCTAGAGGTGGGATTTGTACCTGCAACTTGGTCCATGGGCATCCATAGGTGACTATCCTACCACTAGACCCCCAGCACCCCAAAAATCCCCAAAAAACTGAATGTTGTAGTCAGTCATTTAATGTCTTGGCTATACGCCATGTGGTATGAACTTCCTGAGCTTGTTTCTTCATATTTTGCTTCCAAAAAACAGAATTTGTTGTATTTTTTTAAAATGTTGAACAGTTCTCCAGATCTTCCTGAAGAACAGTGTAGTTGTCTCTCATTTTCAGTCCAGTCTCTGTACCTGAGCAGTTCTCCAGATCTTCCTGAAGGACAGTGTTGTTGTCTTTCATTTCCAGTCCAGTCTCTGTACCTGAGCAGTTCTCCAGATCTTCCTGAAGGACAGTGTTGTTGTCTCTCATGTTCAGTCCAGTCTCTGTACCTGAGCAGTTCTCCAGATCTTCCTGAAGGACAGTGTTGTTGTCTTGTATCTTTAAGCACTTTGCGGCCACAGTAAAATGTTCCCATTTCCTTTATTTGTACTCAATACGACAAAGATTAGAGAGGTTGAAAGGTATCAGCCACCAAAAAGGTGTTTCCCAAGTCCAGAACATCTAGAATGGGACCACCTAATTAAGCCAATTTTTTGTCCAAATGTGTTTTCCTATGATCTGATGGTGGTGCTGTTGCTGGTGGGTCCATGGGAGACAAAATAATCACCTTCTAGTTTTTGGGTAACAGCAGGTTAAATGATAAGGAGGTCAAGGATGAAATCAATTTCTAAATTTCCTCTTTCATTCCCACCAGAACACCAGTCACTCCTGTTGTAGTTAATGCTGTGTGATTTTGGATTTATTTCATGTGGACTCTGTATGTACTCTTGATATTAAGTCAAATTTGCTGGTAAGAGTCAAATCCATCAATGGTAAAGTTAAGAACAAGCAAAGGATGAGCAAAGTGCAAAGATTCCTCTTTACACCCCGCTTAAAATAGAAGAAATCTTCCCGACCCTCCCAGACCCCCAGAGCAGCTCTGCTGTATAAAATCCCAGAGGAAACACCACTAACAACTTCACGACTCTCCATTAATCTCCCTCTAAGCTTCAGCTTCATAGCAGATGCTTGGAGAGGATAAGGCAACACAGCGGGGGAGAGAGCTAGCTAAGCCTGGGTGAGTGTTGAATCAACAGAAAGAGGAGAAATATCACTAAAAATGTCATCTCGGAGTGAGCAGCGCAGGCCAAAAGTAATTGGACAGATATAAACTAAAAGACACGTTTCTGTACTGTTCTCCTGTTCCAATACTTTTGCTCAGCTTATTATGATCAATTAAACTTGTCTGAGTTTGAGCACAAGGGAAATCTCATAATTATCTGTTGATCTTAAACCCATCTGTTTATATATATATATATATATATGGCACATTGTGAACGTATTTGGATGAAAAAACGCGGACCGTTACTTGGGGTAACCTATTTGTGTGAGGGAATCAAACCCACGACTTCCTGATTATGGTTTTTTGATTACAATATAAAAAAGAAAAGCAGTGAAGGCGTACTGGTTTGGGACTAGGCTAGGCCCCAAACCAGAAGGTTGTGGGTTTGATTCAATAGATGGCCCTGAGGTTCCATTGAGCAAGGTATCATCCCCATCACTGCTCCCTGGGAACTCGTTGTGGTTCACTGTGTGCTGTACCTCAGAGCTACCTTCTGGTCTGGGATTCGAACCCACGACCTTCTGATCTTGAAGCCTAGTCCCTAAACACGAGACCACCGCTGCCCACTGGCCACATGCAGAGAATGTAGAGAACCTTCACGCATTTTTTTGGGGAACGCCTGTGAAATTTTAAATGGCCTGTATTTTTGATAAGTGTAAGTCAGTTCTTTTTAATTCGGTGATGTTGTCATGCCGCCGGTGTACAGTTTGACATGACGAGTGAGGACAGCTCGCTCACTAAGTGCCCGGAAGGTTTGTAATTGAAAGCTAACTGGTGTCAGTTGCTCGGGCGCTTGTCACACCTTCCTACTTTCTTTGGTTGTTTTCTTTTCCAAAGTTTTCAGAAATGTTTCAGAATTCTTTCAGAATGTTTTTCCATTGATTTAAGTTCCCTGACACATCTGTAGAGAGCAGTGAGCCGTAAGGACTGGGCACCTAAACCCTCCTCCTTCTTCTTCTTCAAGATGCTCCCGTTAGTCGTCAGTGGATAAACCGTCTCCGTTTCTTCCTGTCCTCTGCATCTTCCTCTTTCACACCGTCCCCCTGCATGTCCTCTCTCACCACATCCATAAACCTCCTCTTTGGTCTTCCTCTTCTCCTCTTTCCTTGCATCTCCATCTTCAACAACCTTCTCCCAATGTAATCCTCGTCTCTCCTCCAAACCAGCGCAACCTTGCTTCTCCAACTGTCTCCAATTAGACACCTCCATACTGTGTGCATATATATATTTATATATAAATCCCATTCATTTCTTTAAAAACCGTTTCCAGAGATCCAGACTTTCTTGTATGTTTAATGTCCTGTTGAGGGACAGTTCTCCAGGCTTCCTGAAGGACAATGCTTTCCTCTCTTGTTTTCAGTGCAGTCCCTGAACCTGAGCAGTTTCAGAGGCAGAAGCAGTGTGGAACGTTGAACAAAATGCAGAAGACCTTCAAGAAGCCCGGAGAACTGTTTCTGAAGACTTCAGGCTGTGCTGGAGAAAATCGGTGGTCGAAGCGAATACTGACTTTAAAGCTGGTTTGATTATAAACTGGTTTTACATGTAGGTTTGGACATGCAGCAAATCACTGAACATTATCTCACGTTCATATTTTCCTTTCATTATAATTTCCCTTGAACGGGGTTGACTGTAATCTAATCTACTCTCTAAATTCAATGTCAACGAGCGATCCTTTAATAAAGGGCTGAGATCCACAATGTTCTCAGCTCACCTCAGATGAGACTCTTTTCAGCTGTTACACTATGAAAGATATTTCTCTTTTATTTACTGTCTTAGTGTTAGTGTTGGGACAGGTCACACTCTGGTGCTGTCAGGGGTCCCAGCTGAGTGAATTGAAGGGAACCGCTGGGTTAATACCGTGCACTAAAGTACCCGGATCACAAAGAGCACTTTCACACATCTTCATCTAGAAGATTCAACTGCACTGGACTTCTGTCTTCTCGATGTCTGTTAAGATGATACTATGATTGAGATATTGAGATATATAAAATTTATAAATGTATAAAAACTATAAAACAAATCCAGCATCAACTGTTCATTATTCAGTGCCTAGATTAACCAATTTGAGTACAAATGAATAGCAATAATCAGTACATATTATAACATATTCAGTAACTACAATAAATTATTCCTTATCTACTATAAAGTAATCATGTTTTACTAAACATTACTCCATAATTACTATCAATCATTAGTATTTACTTTGAATTAGCTATTCATTAGCTACTATAAATTATTCAGAAACTGACGAAATACTTAATTACTGTATGCTATTCTGGAATAATAATAAAGTGAAAGTGACTACCCTTGTCATTATGAAACACAGCACAACGAAATTCAACCTCTGCGTTTCACCAACACACACACACGTGCATTGAAAGCGTCCGGGGAGAAATGTCGGGGACGGTACCTTGCTCAAGAGTATCTCAGGGCAGCCTACTGGTGTGGGAATTGAACCCACAACCTTCCAATCTGGGGCAGCTCCCTAACCACTATGCCACCGCTGCCCCAGTAGTAGTAATAAATGTAGTATTTACAATAAAGTAACTACTATGTATTAATGTCCTGTGTACTAACAAGTAACTACAATGTATTAATATTTCATTACTATAAATTATTTAGTTTCTACAGTTATTCTTGTATCTAAAAGTTTTTTTTTAATATTCTGGTATTTAACCCACACACTCCGTGCAGCAGGGGGCAGACATATCCAGCACCCGGGGAGCAGTGATGGGGACGGTACCTTGCTCAAGGGAACCTACTGGTCTGGGATTGGAAACAACGACCTTTTGATCCTGGAGCCAAGTCCCTAAACACTAGGCCTGTAGAATGTTCTGGATCACAGACACCATTCCAGCTCCATCCCTCCAGAGGACACTGTTCCAGAGCCCAACTCTGGGGGTTCTTATCCATCTGTCTGATGCTTGGCTTTGGGCCTGGTGACCTTAAGCTCACATGTGGCTGCTCCTGGACCTACAGGCAGCTGTGTGGGAAAACCAGTGTGAGGTTCAAAGGTTAAACTGGATCATTATATCATTTATACGTGCAATTTATTAATTATGAGAATCAGAAACAACAGAAATGAGAAACGAGGGATGAATATCCTCCCGAAAGCAGCGGGGGAAACAAAGCAGCACTGGAGCGTGTGACCCAGCAGTCTGTTCACTCAGATTCTACATATTTTGGCAGTTGAACAAACCTTGACTCCCTCCTCTCTCCATCCCCCCATCCCTCTTCCTTTCCTCCAGACAACGAAAAAGGGAGATTCATTCTATTTCATCTCCAGGAAAACAAGCATTCCCTCCTTCGCCCTGCAGTGCATTTCCTCTCTCTCTCTCTCTCTCTCTCTCTCTCTCTCTCTCTCTCTCTCTCTCTCTCTCACACACACACACTTTGTTTTAGCCTGCATTCTAAAGTCTGTTTTTTTTTTTTTTTTTTTTTAGAGAGGACTCTGTTTCTGTCTCTTTTTCTGTCTGTGCACTCTCTCATTGCTCTGTCGTCCCCTCTCTCACTCTCTTTCTGTGCCCCTTAGACTCTCCTCTTTGTATTCATTCTTTCTCTCTCTCTCTCTCTCTCTCTCTCTCTCTCTCTCTCTCACACACACACCTCACTTTCTTTGTTTCTTTAATTTTTCTTTTTTTCTCTCTCTCTGTCCTCCTCTAGGTCACTCCCACAGCCCGGAGCTGAAAGAATCACACCTCTTCCATATTCACAGAGGAAAAAAGCTAAAAGACCCCTCTGCTGCCTCAAACGTGCCTGGACCTTTAATCAGCAATTATATCCACACTGCCACCTCCAGTGTGTGTGTGTGTGTGTGTGTGTGTGTGGAGAGAAGTACACTCTATCAGCTCTCACTGGGAATGGGAGCACTTGTTCCTTTTTGTTTGGCGCCTAAACACACACACACACACACACACACACACACCTACACACACACACACACACACACACACACACACACACACACACCTACACACACACACACACACAACATGTTTTGTTTGTACCATCACATTGTGCATGTCCAGTGCAACCAGTAGTGCATTATACATTTACCGTCCAGTTATTTAGTGTTGTGCTGCAGCAGGAGCATTATGTGTCACTTATCATGTTCTATGGTTCTATTTGTAGAACCACTTGTGTCTAATTCACTAGTGAATTTTTTACAGCTATCATTTTCATAAAGTGGGCAGTGGTGGTCTAGTGTTTAGGGACTAGGCCCCAGGATCAGAAGGTTGTGAGTTTGAACCCTGGACCGATGGGTTGGCCTGATGTGCCCTTCAGCAAGGTACAGTAAACCCACACGATGGACCGTTAGATCTAGAGTACAGTGAACCCACACGATGGACCGTTAGATCTAGAGCACAGTAAGCCCACCGCGATGGACACGTTTGATCTAGAAGCACAGTAAACCCACGATGGACACGTTAGATCTGGGAAACACAGTAAACACGATGGACCGTTTGATCTAGAGCACAGTAAACCCACACGATGGACCGTTAGATCTAGAGCACAGTAAACCCACACGATGGACCGTTAGATCTAGAGAGCACGAAAAGTAAACCCACACGATGGACTGTTTGATCTAGAGCACAGTAAACCCACACGATGGACCGTTAGATCTAGAGCACAGTAAACCCACACGATGGACCGTGCTGATCTAGAGCACAGTAAACGCACCTGTTGAACCGTTTGATCTAGAGCACAGTAAGCACACGATGGACCGTTAGATCGGCACAAGTAACCTGATGGACCCGTTGAATCTGAAGCACAGTAAGCCCACACGATGGACCGTGTGATCTCAAGGCACAGTAAACCACCACGATGGACCCGTTAGATCTGAGCACGATAAGCCCCTGATGGACCGTTAGATCGACACAGTAAGCCCCACCCGATGGACGTGTGATCTATTTCGTCTTCGATGGACGTTTGATCTAGAAGTACGTACAAACGACACAGATTAATCAACACTAAACCAAGACAATAGTAATCTGATGTGATATATCAACCAAGATGGCCGATTTGATGCAGAACACAGCCAAAACCAGATAATGTCTGATCTAGAACGCAGTAAATCCAGAGGATTGTTGATCTAGAACGCAGTAAATCCAGAGGATTGTTGATCTAAAATACAGTAAACCCACATAATGCCTGATCTAGAACACAGTAAACCAAGATGATGGCTGCTCTAGAGCACCGTAAAAAATAAATGATGGTTGATCTAGGATGCAGTATACTCAGATGAGGGTTGATCTAGGCTACGAAAAAACAGATGAGGTTGATCTGAACACAGAAAACAGATGAAGGTTGATCTGAAATTACAATACGCCTCAGAACAGTTTTTCAAGCTAAGCGGTTTGGCAGAATTTCCCTTCAGACAAAACAGATAAGCTCAGGTAATAGTGCAGTTGTTCACACCAGGAAAATAACTATTATTTAGGAAAGATGTATTCAGAGGAACCCCACACATCCATCTCACATTTGCACATCTTGTTTATTCGTCCAGTGTTACTGAGGGCTCTGATTTAAAGAGCTCATGTACGCATTAAAACTGCTAGTCTAGCAATCTGAAGTCAAACTGCTGTAAGGCTTGAGACATGGAGTGCAGTTGGGTTAAAATGTTAAAGTACTCGTTCCAGCCCCCAGGAAGCTGTAAGTGTGGGATCATCGAAAATGGTAGATAACAGAGAAAGCGACATCAAGGATGAGCAATTTCAATTATACATCATCAAGTGAAGTCAGTCTAGTTAAAGATAATTGCAGTGTATTGATCCTTCTTCTTGGTTGAGTCAATGTCCCTCCACAGGTGGACGGACTGCTGGGCTGTGGAGCTGTGGCTGATATGAATGTCTGGTTTATTAATTGCGTGTTCGTTTTGATACAATCTTCTCATCACGGTTGAAGTCACTGCGGTGCATGATGTGGAAGCTGTCAGAGAGAGTAATATGTCTTCACAAATGTGGTGTTTTATTCTGTTTACATTGTGGCTAAAACTCTGTGTATCATTCCCGATGTATATTAATGTCACTGGGAGACTGACGGCTTTCAGAATACAGCAGCTTTGACTTTAATCTAAAATATACATTTAAAAATACACCCAAATCAGCCACACCACATGATATTATTATTAGATTATATTTAAAGACATTATGTTTTAAGTGCATAACATTTATTATCTCCTGTTGAGGGATGGGATACATAAAGCAACAAAGGAGAGTCAGTTCTTGAAGTTGGAAGCAGAGGGTATCTGGAAGGGCCAGGTGCAGTTGGTCAGAGAATCTGTGATGTCGCAGCAGCATTGATGAACAGAGGCTTTTCTCATTCTCACTCACTCTTTTTCTGAGCCACTTGTCCTGATTAAGGTCCTGGGGGAGCTGGAATCTACTCAAAAGACGTGGAAACACCAGTCCATCACACACCTCCAGGCCATATAGCATCTCGATTCACCCTGACTGGGAGGAAGCTGGAGCTCCTGGAGGAAACACACTCAGACATGGGGAGAACATGTCCAGTCCACACAAAGAAAGGACCCAGACTGTCCCACCTGGGAAGTTAAAGGTACAGGAATGTACTGAGAGTGTAAAGTAAAAGTACAGGAATGTACTGAGAGTGTAAAAATAGCGTGCAAGGAATGTACTGAGGTGTAAGTAAAAAAGTACAGGAATGTGCTGAGAGTTAACAAGTAAAAAGTACAGGAGAATGTACTGAAGGTGTAAGTAAAAGTACAGGAATGTCATGAGAAGTAAAGTACAGGAATGTACTGAGAGTGTAAAGTAAACGCACAGGAATGTACTGAGAGTGTAAAGTAAAAAGTGAGGTTACTGAGTGTAAAAGTAAAAAGTACAGGAATGTACTGAGAGTGTAAAGTAAAAGTACAGGAATGTACTGAGAGTGTAAAGTAAAAAGTACAGGAATGTACAGAGAGTGTAAAGAAGTAAAAAGTACAGGAGTGTACTGAGAGTGTAAAGTAAAAAGTACAGGAATGTACAGAGAGTGTAAAGTAAAAAGTACAGGAGTGTACTGAGAGTGTAGAGTGAGACGTGTCTCCTCTGGAGGACGTCTGGAGCGTCTGTCTGTGCTGAAAGTGAACTGAATCTCACTCCATATTAATAGAATTAAGGAACTATTAAAGCCTCGAACTTCAACTCAATAAAAACAATCTACTGAAAATAATCCACATGAACTTCACCGCTTCACTTTCATCACCGTCTCTACTAGTTCTCCCATCACGGACACACTCCACACTCAGAACTCACCGTCCACTCTCCCTGTCTCTCTCACTCTCCTTCACTCTGTCCTGCACCGATGGACACAGAGGGACGTCTTTACTGTGTTTGTGTCCAGTTAGTCTGAGACGGTCGGATGTTGGGAAGGTGAAGGAAAATAAAAATAGTGGAGGATCAACTCAAAGGGGAGCTGACATTAAATAAATGCTGAAGTAAAAACAGGTAACTCAGGCACATTTAGCAAGTATTTTTACTTTGTTACTTCCCTTCTCTGGTTTTGTCAAGCGAGTTTAGGCTTATGAGTAAGCTCTTTAAAGGGCGTGTTTTGGCATCGTAGAGAAGACACAGCGGCAAGCTAAAAGCAATCAAGTCTGAAAATCTTCCTCAAACCGTCCTGCTTGTTCTCATTGTGCCGTCGCTTCACAGGTGGCGTTAAAAGATGCGGCGAGAAGCTCTGGGATTAATGAAGATGATTCATGCAGCGTGAAGAGGAATCTTCAGGTAAAACTGTGGTGCGTCATACTTTCATGGATAAAGAGGTGGTTTGATCTAAATATATTATTTGCTCTTTTTTTCACCGCAGGATGAACTGCGGTGTCTGGCTATGACTGTAGAAGTGCTGCGGGCTTTTTGATTTGCACGACTGAGCAGTAATTAAGTGTGCTCCCTCATTTAGAGACTCTTACAAAAGAAAACCGGAATGAAATGACTATTGTGAAGGGTTATCGGGGACGGGCCCTCTATCACTAAAAAAAAGTCGACACTGTAGGACACTAAGAAGAAAAGACGCATGAAGGTTAATTTATTAAAGCAATGGAAGATGAAATGAAAGTGACTATTGTCATTGTGAAACGTAGCACAACACGCCGTGAACCGCAGCGAAATGAAACCTCTGCTTTTACTGCACATATTTAACATTTAAAGCACCCAGGAAGCAGTGATGAGGACGGTGCCTTGCTTAAGGGTAACTCAGGGCAACCTACTGGTAGGGGATTCGACCCCATGACCTTCTCAGGTTGAGTATCTTAGGAATGCTGCACATTAGAGACACACTTTGGCCTTTGTGCATCTCACAATCCATGCTCAGATGATTAGCAAAGAAGGTTAACACTTAGACCTTCCATTTTGATCACAGTTCTCCAGATGATCCTGAAGGACAGTGTTGTTGTCTCTCATGTTCAGTCCAGTCTCTGTTCCTGAGCAGTTCTCAGATCTTCCTGAAGGACAGTGATCATTTTTAATTCAGAAGTCTCTGTTCTGAGCAGTTCTCAAATCTTCCTGAAGGACAGTGTTGTTGTCTCTCATGTTCAGTCCAGTCTCTGTTACCTGAGCAGTTCTTCAGGTCTTCCTGAAGGACATTGTTTCTTTCTCTCATTTTCAGTCCAGTCTCTGTACCTGAGCGGTTTGATGATAGTTCTGTTGTTAATCCACACAGTGATCTACGTCTGAACCTTCAAGCAGAACAAAGTGTCTAACTGAAGACATGAAGCAGTGAAGAAACAGATGCAGATGATTTCAGATGATCAGGTGATTTGTTTACTGCTGAATGCTGAACGGAACTCCTTTATCTAGAACATATTTCTCACATTAAAATGCTCCCATTTTTTCCCCATTTAATCCACTCAATATGCCAAAAATGACAGTTTGACAGGCTTAAAATAATATTTTTTAATATTTTTGTGAAAAAAATGAAATGAGGGGCTCAAATACTGTATATATAAAATCCTTATAACTGCTCAGCAATAAAGTGAATGCGTTCAGTCAGTCAGAACAGAGCTCATGTACATATATCCATCCGAAAGCTATAAAACACCTGCTTAGTTCGAAGGCATTAGAAGTGGTGAAATTATCACATTTTTTTCTTATTTTTATAAAATAGACTTATTTTTAACAAAAAAAAGAGGCAGCGCATGGAAAGGAAAATTCAGGAAAGCGTATATTTCAGGTTTATACATAAACTGGATTCTCTTTTATTTGCTATAATTAAAAATGAATTAGCGTCATAAGTCTATAAACATGTGACTTTATATTAGACCTTATACTAAAGATCTGAACAGCTGACTTTTACAGTAGAAACACACGGTCTGGATTAACACACTTGCGTTACGTTAACAGAGCCCAGATTTCACAGAGTAGGGAAGATTTCTCCAACCTGGAAAAGTGCTTGTGCTTCCCAGAATGGCGTTCCCTGAGTGTATATTTACATACTTAGCCCATCACACACTTGGTTGGTGGAGCAGATATTATTATAGCGGCTGATTTTCCGCTTTTCCAGGCCTCCTCCAGGCCACAGTGGCTCCTACATGTGGTAGAGTTCCTCAGAGAGAGATCAGCTCCTCCAGAGGATATGATTCCAGGATGACTGTGATTAATACAGACTAACACTAGCGCTGTTTCTTCTCTTCTCCTTCCTGTTCAATAAAGAAGGCGTCGGTTTCACAACCAAAGATCTCAGTTGATTAAGACCAATAAGGATCAATCCAGTAGTTGAAAAGAAATCAAATTTTATATAAACTTGAAAAAACAGCTGCATTTTGGATTGTGTGACGATTGTTTCTGATATTTGAGTTCTTCTTATACTTCTTCTTTTTCAGCCGCTCGGTGTCATACAGCAGATACGTTTGTTTCCATTTTCTTCCGGTCTGCCATCTTCCTCCAACGAAACCCGAACTCATCCGACCATAAACCTCCTCTTTGGTCTTCCTCTTCTCCTCTTTCCTGGCAGCTCCATCTTCAACATCCTCCGCCCGATATAATCCTCATCTCTCCTCTGGACACGTCCAAACCAACGCAACCTTGTTTCTCTAACTTTGTCTCAAAACATCCTAACCTGATCTGTCCCTCCAATATACTCATTTCTAATCCTGTCCATCCTCGTCACCAGTCAGCATCTTTAACTCTGACACCTCAGCTCAGCCTCCTGCCTTTCATCAGTGCCACGTCTCAGCGTATTACATAGCTGGTCTCACTACTGTCCTGTAAACCTTCCCTTTCACCCTCGCTGGCACCTGTCTGTCACAAATCACTCAGAAAAGCATATACCTCTATATACCATTTGGATCAGTCCTAATAAAATGCCAGTTTCAGGGATGTATGTAGCAACAAAGTGGACTTTCGTGTCCTGATTACAGGGACAGTCTTCCTGGAACAATTTGGGGTTTAGAGATTTGCTCAGATGGTGCTGGTGCTGGAGGCGGGATTTGAATCTGCAACCTACCTCTAGACCATCACACCTTCTGTGCCAATGATGAAGAGTTAAAGTTTCATCGTCACACGGATCGACTGAGGTCACATCTGAGGTTACCTTAACACACACTCCTCACTTCATATCCCACAAAATAATAATACACACTGGAGATGCCCTCGCTGAGTCATCATCCTGAGACATCAGAAGGCCTAAAAAGCAGTATTCTCAGTTTGTGTCTCACACACACACACACACACACACACACACACACACACACACACACACAGGCCAGGCCATTTTTCCATTTCAATTAATATGCAAACATCTGTCTCCCGTTTTATTGCTGAAAACCCCTCTCAGCTGGAGTTTAAGCATCTGCCAGTAAACCTCTCTCCTCTAAACTGGCTCTACCTGAACCAGCTGCTCTTGACCTCGTGAGTGATGCCTCGGAGAGATAAACGAGTGCAGTTAGTGAATAAGTTCTTTACGGGAAAGGCTTCTCAGTTTGCTGTTCCCCACATCAAACAAGCCTCCGTTAATGGAGGGGGTTCCACTAAAACCATCTACAAAATCATTGCCTAGCTTTCCAGTGGCTGGAACTGAGGTTCATACATGTTCAGTGTTCAAGCTGGAATTAAAATCACTGGATCATCTCAGAGCAGCGCCGGTCCTGCAGCGTCAGGTCTAAAATAATATATATATATATTTATCGTTTTATACCTGAAAAATATTGGAATGTATTTTTGTTGAGAGGAAAACTACAAGAAGAATATTTTTTCATCAGATATTAATTCTAATGATCATATGACCATTAAATGTTTAACTGATTAACCAAATTATTATTATTATTATTATATTATTATTAATAATAATAATAATAATAATAATAATATTTCTGATGGTATTCACTATTTATTTTCTGCTATGTTATTTTTTTTATGTGGAGTTATACAGCTGATAATAACTTAGTTATAATATCTATTATAAGATTTAGTTATTTATTAATTATTTAATTAATTATTTATATCATTGTTTCCGTATTATTATTTTGAATGCACAGTTTTTGTGCATGTCTTATATTACTACTATAATATAAATAATTCCAATGGATAGTTTATATATTTAACTAATTTAGTATATGTCCTACTTTATTCATTTATATGAAAAGTTAGAAACAAAGTAAAGGACTTCCTTAGCCGTGTGCATCTGAAGGCCGATGTGGTGGGAGAAAGGCTGCGTTCGCTGCAAATTTCTCGTCGTTCTTCTGTGGACGATGTGTTCGGCTCTGCGTTGGGACAAATGTCTTTTCAGCTGCATGCAGGGAAAAATCAATAGCGGCAGGCCTGCTCCACTAAGGAGCTGCCATTTTTTCTTATCTCGTGCCCCGAAATTACCTTCTTATTTTGCGCATCTTTGCTCAGCAGAGGTCTAAATTGCTCCAATTCCTGTGAAATGAGGCTGGTCAATAGATTACAGCACAACGTCTGTTTGCCCATCAAAACCATGTAGAAATCCCAGGAGAAGCGACTGCCAGGAACCAACACGGCCTTCCCAGATCAGGCGTGACCGGAGGTTGCAACTCATTGCATTTTCGTGGGGTTTCTGTCTGGGCACAGAAGCCACAGATGACTCCCCGCCGTCATTTACGGGTTCTAAAAGTTATAAGTTACACAATCGTGCACTGCGCACCCTTCATTCAGACCTCTGTGAACAGGCTTCTACTGAGGAGTAATTAACCATCCGATTCAAGATCTCAGGCCACTGATCAGCTTTCAGTGATGATCACACAAAGGCACGGTCCCATTTCTCTCCCGTCCCATTTAGGAGCAGGGTGTCCCACTTCTTGTGGAGCAGAGGGGGTAGGGGCGGCGTGGGCATAATGGTTCCTGCTTAAAGGCTTTTCAGCAGCAACACAGATGTGAGTTTTTTCTTCGTTAATAAAGATGAAAAATTAATGTTCATGGTTCTCCACCGTGCGGAGAAAAACGGTCAGACCAGGGCCTCGCCGCTGACCCTCGACCTTGTGCAATCATTGCTCTGCTAAAGCGTTTTGAATTTGACCCGCATCGCCTGCTTTGTGTCTGTTTATCAAAAGCAGGAAAAGCAGAATGAAGAAATCACAGAGTTTCACATGTACCAAGTCCTTAGATCAGCTACATACGCTACCAAAAGAATGCATATATTTTCTTAAAGGCTTAATCTTGGCTTTGAAGGAAACCCCCCCAAACCACGAGGGCGTTTCTCCTCCAAACCCATCGATTTCAAACCACTTCTGAGGACAGTTCACGTGCTGCTGAGCTCCAGGCTTCTGAAATTTCCATGGGGTTTGAAATGAAATGGTTGTCTAAATGGAACAGATGGCTGTCTATTTTCGTTGGGAGGTTTTGGGTACACAGTCGGGGGACTTCTGCCACACCACAAGGGACCTCGGATGCTTCTCGCTGTATATTTCCAACGTTAAGCAGGAAGATACGCCGAAAACCTCCCAGCTGACCTTCAAATTCTGGTCAATGAGCTTAAGATAAAGCGTGCTGCCATCTGCCGTGCCTGCCGTTTCTTCTGAAGTTCAAAGTAAAGCCAGCTTCAGTATCACTGCTGCACTTTAAAGCGAAAGTGACTATCGCTGTGAAACATGGCACACAGTGAAACACAAGCTTTGCACGTGCAGCAGTAGGAAGCTACATTCAGCACCCAGGGAGCAGTGTTGGAGACAGTACCTTGCTTAATGGTACGCCGCAGGGTAACCTACGGGTCTGGGATTCGAACCCATGACTTTCTGACCCCGGGACCTGGCTGCTCAACACCACGCCGCTGGCCCTTTGTAATGAGGATCATTCTGAATTGTTCTTTTTACAGTTTCACAGTTCTCGGGTTTACACTCCTCGAAGACTTTCCAGCACTTTATTTCTTTGGTTTTTGTTTAGACGTTCTACTTTTACATCTCGTATAAGTCAGGAGGGTTGGAATTTTTGGCTTTCTTATTTTTCTCTCTTAAAACCCCAGGAAGAGGTTTTTCTTGTGCTGTTTTTTCTGTTTATTCAACCCATTTCTCATATCTTATATTCCCATTCCACATATCCCTTACATGCATGCTGCAAAACCAGGACAGTCATTGAGCATTGGGGAGCCCTCAGCATCCGCTTTTTACAGATCCCTCAGCATCCGCTTTACAGATCCCTCAGCATCCGCTTTACAGATCCCTCAGCATCCGCTTTACAGATCCCTCAGCATCGCTACAGATCCCTCAGCATCCGCTTTACAGATCCCCCTCTTTTATCAGACGGTGTGTATGAAATAATAAAACAGAATTATTACTCCATTCGCTTTCATCAGAGAAAAAACAGAAACACATCTAGATAACCGTACACTGATGAAACAGATAGATACACACACACAGACAGATAGATGGATGGATGGCTGGATGGATGGACGGACAGACAGACAGATAGAAAGACCTAGAAAGACAGATGGATAGACAGACAGACAGACAGACCCACCTAGAAAGACAGACAGAGAGAAACAGACAGAGAGACAGACGAGGGCGGTGAGAGAGATATGGGCCTAGAAAGGGCCTGAAAGACAGACAGACAGACAGATAGAGAGACAGACAGATTTATAGATAGATAGATAGACAGATAGATAGATAGACCTAGAAAGACAGATGGACAGACAGACATAGAAAGACAGACCCACCTAGAAAGACAGACAGAGAAACAGACAGACGGAGGTGAGAGATAGACCTAGAAAAGGCACAGAAGGCAGACAGACAGACAGATTTATAGATAGATAGATAGACAGATAGATAGAAAGCTAGATAGACAGAGCGAGATAGACAGACATAGAAAGACATAGACAAACAGACAGACATAGACACAACAGACATAGAGACAGACAGACGAAGATAATGAACTAAGAAAGACAACAGACAGACAGGCGAATGAGAGACAGACAGATTTATAGATAGATAGATAGACAGATAGATAGATGAACCTAGAAAGACAGATGGACAGACAGACATGAAAGACAGACCACCTGAAAGACAGACAGAAAACAGACAGACAGGATGAGAGATGAGCCTAGGAGCCTAGAAAAGACAGACAGACAGACAGATAGAGAGACGAACAGATTTATGGATAGATAGATAGACAGATAGATAGATAGACCTAGAAAGACAGATGGACAGACAGACATAGAAAGACAGACAGACCCACCTAGAAAGACAGAGAAACAGACAGATAGACAGACAGACAGATTTATAGATGGTAGATAGATGATGATGATGAATGAGTAGACCTGAAAGACAGAGAGAGACAGACAGACAGATTTGTAGATAGATAGATGGAGCAGATAGGCAGGGCCTAGAAAAGACAGATGAACAGACATAGACAGAAAAGACAGACAGATAGATAGATTATTCTGTGTAATCTCTCATGATGTCTATTTATTATTGAATAGTAAGCATCCCCCACACACACACACACACACAAACACACACACACACACACATACACACACACACACACACACCAGGAAGTGAATTCTTGTGGGCATGCATGTAAAAGCAGTAATTGATTTCCCTCTGGGAGTAAAACCAGGCAACACTGGGAGCTAAAATATCAATTACAGGAACAATCGGTGTTTCAGGCGTTACTTTATGAAATTGCTCATTAAAGCACTTCCTGCTGAAGAAAGTGACCTCTTTCCCTCATCGTATCATTTTACTAGCAGAGCGACATGGATTTTATTTCCTCTTTGCCTACTCTAAAGGGAAGAAGCGTGAAACTCATTCCATCATGGCTGTTTGACCAGATTCATATGAAGATGCTCGGTCATCAGATAATCAGCCCGCGAGGCGGCAGAGGCTATTACCGCTAATGAAATAGTCTTCATTTTACTGAGGTCATTATTGAACATACTATCCAATATCTAAGAGTAATTATATTTGAATGTCCCCTATAATTTGATCTGTGATTGAACTCTAAGTATTTCTCATTAGATTCCCTCACAAAATTCCAGCCCTGATGGGTTGACCTGCTATGTCACACGTATTATAATTTCATACAAGACAATCAGAGCGCTCATCCTCAGAAACGTCGTTCCGCTCCGTGCAACAGACAACAGCACTCTTACAGTCAGGACCCCTGGCACCCCTCTTCCACTTTCCTGGGTTTTACCAGGCCCGGCTGAAGAAAGACGACATCCTGATTTAGGAATCAGGAAACAGCCAAGCAACCCTGACCGTCTCTCTGGTTAAAACAATTTTTCATTTTTAAGAGAAATCTGCTTACTGTACTGACAACACTGCATTTCATATACAGCACTGTCCAAACTACACCTCCAGAAAAACTACTTTTAACAAAGAGAAGGAGAGAGAACATTCTCTCATCTCAAACCTGTCTGTCTGTCTGTCTGTCTGTCTATCTATCTATCTGTCTGTCTGCCCATTTTCAGTGACATAATATAATATATATACTACCTGTCCATCTGTCCAGCTGTTTTTGACAGACAGACAGACAGACAGATTGATAGACAGAAAAATAGATGGATAAACAGAGAGATAGACAGACATATAAATAGATAGATAGATAGACAGACAGATAGATAGATAGATATATAGACAGGCAGAGAGACCTGGAAAGACAGACAGATAGATAGACAGATTGATAGACAGATAGACAGAGGGATAGACAGATAAATGGACAGAGAGACAGAGACAGATAGATAGATGGATAAATAGACAGAGAGAGACAGACGGACAGACAGACAGATGGAGAGACAGACAGACAGACAGAGAGATTGACAGACAGATAAATAGTTGGATAAATACAGAGACAGAACGATAGACAGATAGAGAGACAGACAGACAGATATATAGATAGATAGATAGATAGACAGGCAGAAAGACAGATAGGTAGACAGATTAATAGATGGATAAATAGACAGAGAGACAGACGGATAGACAGATAGAGAGACAGACAGACAGACAGAGAGAGACAGACAGACAGATTGATAGACAGATAAATAGATGGATAAATAGACAGAGAGACAGACAGATAGACAGACAGACAGACAGATACCCACTGCTATACTTTATGCATCAGTTATTATTCTAACAGTGATCGTGGATGTCCACACACATTCAGTCCCTTTGTTTCTTGTCATCCCAACAAATTAGCTGCACTTAATATGACTGATACATTTCAGAATTCATTCACCTAATATGTATTGATTTGGGACAGGCCCGCCCCGTTTTTCATTTTGCAGGCTGCAACATGAAAGCTTTTGCATTCCATCCCATAGCCGCCATGCTAAACAGCTGTAAATGTAGATAAATTGCTTATTCTGTGCCCTCCAAGCTTGTGGGACCTCAGCTTAATGAAGTGGAAAAGTCCCTTTTGTAATGGCCCCGATTCATTGTGTTGGCCTGTCAAGGCTGGAATAGAGAAATCATGGCAGATGCTGTCTGAGAGACGGAGAAAAGGAAACAAAAGAAGAAAGAAAGGAAGAGAAGGTCAGGGGGAAGCAGAGCCTTCCATCCTAGAATGCAGAACCTACAATCAGAAAGAAAATCAACATTATTCCTGGGCTGTCCCCTGGGTTCCTGACATGCATGGGGGTGAAACCATTACCATCGGCATTCACTGGACCACTCTGAACAGTGGCTGTGGTCTCAAGGCTCTCAGTCATGACGTTTCCTGGAAGCACCAGTGATGTCTCTTCAAGTGAAGAGGTCTCTGGACCAGATTTATTCTGGGGTAGGTTCCCCCAGCAATCTTCATTCATAGTGAACCTAGTCATAACGTCCTTTTGGCAGAGGACCAAAGCTCATGAAGCTGAACAAGCAGAACCTGAATGTGCGTATTGTCAACATCCATCAGTGCTCAATAATTTACTGAAGACCAAAATGGCTCATTTTATCCAACGTTCCTCAAACATGAAATGGAATTAATACACTGTCACATTAACTTCAGTATGGATCGTAAAGATAATGAAGAAAGAAAAGGTTATTTGGAAAAGAACCACAAAAAAGAATCAACTCTGGCTCATTTAAGCACCAAATGAAGGTTCCTCACTCAAGTGTGAAGATCCTTAGTGAAGAACTCGCTTTTTTCTTTACCAAGAAAAGCTTATTTGGAAAATAACCATAACAAAGAATCAGTTCTGGTCCATTACAGCGCATGAAGATTCCTCAAATGAAGGTTCCTCATTAAAGTGTGACGAACCTTAGGGAAGAACTTGCTTTGTTCATTCCCAAGAAAGGGTTCTTTGGAAAAGAAGCACAAGAATCAATTCTGCCTCATTAGAACACCTTTAAATGAAAGTTCCTCACTGAAATGCGAAGAACCTTAGAGAAGAACCTGCAATGTTCTTTACCAAGAACGTCCTACAACTGTATGGCAGTCAGTGTTGGAGAGGGTGTCCCAAAAGTGTCCTTCAGCATTCTAGATGGTTAAGGCATTAAACTCTGCTCTAAGAATGAAGTGAAAGAATGATCAGTGGTGGTTCAATACTGGCACCGTCTAATCATGTCTTTCGGAAGTTGGCTCCACATTTCAATCCCTTGTTCTCCTAACTACAGAACTAATGTCTTGTATTTGCCATTGGACACATCAATACTGTCCCATCACTTCAGCTGAAGAGGCTTTTAGCTAGCAATTGGCTGCCTGGTTCATTCCAGTGTGGGTTTCCCCAGCGATCATTAATCATATTGATCGCAGTCATAACATCCTTGTGGCAGCAGACCAAAGCACATGAATGAGAAAAAAAAAAAGAGCTAGCCAGAATGTCCTTATCAGACATGATTCTACGTGCGGTTAGCATATGAGGCCATTTCTCTTTAAGACGTCGGATGGCGGATTTGTGGCTCCGTCCTTCACGCCTTAATGAGAGAAATAAATCACCTCGCTCTTTTTTCCTTCTTCTCTGGCCGCCCCGGTCTGCCACAGCCTGCTAATTACCGGGCGTCTCCGTACGGATGCAACCTTTTGTGGACCTGCCAGCTCAGCCTGGTCCCTCCACGTCTGCTTCCTCCGTCCCCATTGAAGTCTCTGTTTGCTGATGGAGACCATCCAGCCTGGGACACCCGGCAGAGCTGGGACTGTGAGGGACTCCCTGCCAGACACTGCTCTGTAAACAGAAGCGTAAAGTGGGAATCATGCAGTCCATTCATTCAAACACGAAGGGCATCGGTGCCAGTGTGAGGGGCACGGCTCCAGAACTGGGGGTTATTAAGTTACAAGCTTAATGTCATTGCAATGATGATCCAAATTTCCCTTTTAGGGAAATACAAGCAGGTCATATCAGGGCATTTCTGCAAGAAAATACCGTGTGTGTGTGTGTGTGTGTGTGACAGTCTTTAAAAACAGCTCTAAAAGCTTTGAAACCCCAACCCTGAAAGGGACAACTCATCATTGTGAGCACACAGTGAAGCACGAAACAAGATTCTTTCTTTGCATTTCTCTCATCCATCACGTGTAGCAGTGGGCAGCCATGCATCCGGCATCTGCAGAGCAGTGATGGGAACGGTACCTTGCTCAAGGTGCAACCTACTGCTCCTCTTCAAACCCACGACCTTCTGAGCCCGAGGCCTTGACCCTAACCACTAGGCCACCACTGGCCATTCCCTATTCATTTCCCATAGGAAACCAGATCACTGCTCTGGAACTGACCATCCAATCAGGAATCTTTATATAAGTCCACTGCCCATAATCATGCCCTTGTCTAGATTTGAAGCCACAACATCCTGGTGGACACGCAAGTGCTCCAGTCACTGAATTCACCACTTCCCTTTCAATGTTTTTGGGAAATATGACAGACTTTGAGTCAGAAATTGAACATCCGATCCCAAGTCTGTTTACAAGCAAACGACACAATCAGAACTCATGATGCTGTGGATATGTCAAGAAGCCTGGAGAAGAGGGGGGTTCCAGAAAACAGGTATTGTAATAGTGATAATTTGAAAAATAACATGAATGTGATCATATTGGATGTGGTTTTGGGGATTTTTCATAGCTACTGTTGCTTGGTTGGGTAAACTTTTCAGAATACTGGCAGAAATCCTGAAATGAGAAAAAAAATGAGAAAGTGTAGGAAAATTACCTTCAGAGGGTGATAAAAATGTAAAAAAAAAAAAAAAATGTATAATGCTGTTGGCTTGTGAAAGGTTGGATTAGGACAGATTGCCTGTTGTATTCCTTTTTTTTTTTTTTTTACATTCGGTTGATGAACAGAAAGGTCAGCTTGCCAAACTCCCATCATCTCTCAGTCGGTCTCTCTCTCTTCTCCGTCTCACTTTCTGACAATTCAGGGATATTACAGACAACCGTGGGCCTGATCAATATGCTGGAGTGGGATGTCTGCAAACTGGGTCCAGAGGTTTGAGCGGTGAGTACCTCTGAGGAGTCTGAATACCAAAGAACATTATTGTTATCACATTGAAAGTAGCGAAAGGAAGGATATGATACCTTCACCTATTCCTTCCTTCTTTCCCCCGTTTGCATAATGATTCAGCCCTTTTGTGTTTTTAATGGATTTAAAGCTGCTCAGAGTCACAAAAGACATCTGTGCTGTTGCCGTGCTCACCGTCAGAAAACCACACCGATAGAGGAAAATTGCAGGTGATTATTTCCAAGTGGATTTCAGTGGGCAAAGTATGAAAATTACCACCGCCTCACATTTCAATCATTGCACTTTTTCTTTTCTCCTTCCTTTTGAAATATGAACTGAATGTACTATGCTGGTATGTGTCGGTAATGAAAAGATACTGAAGATGACACAGGAGGACCGGGTAACACACAGATTGGGGAGTAATGTTAATGTTATGGCACATGTATTTGAAAGTAATTGGGCAAATAGTCAGTCAGTCGGTCATTTTTTACCGCCTGGCGGGGTCGCGGGTGAGTGCTGGAATCCATCCCAGCTCACACAGGACGAAGGACAGGGGACACACCCTGGACATGTCACCAGCCCATCGCAGGGAGGAGCGTGGCACCTTGCTCAAGGGTACCTCAGGGCAACCTACATGGAAGGGGTTCGAATCCCCGATCCTCCGATCATGGAGAAGTATAGGGAAGGTCAGAAAGAGTAAGAGAAGAGAAAGCAAAGGTGCCAAGGTGCCTGGAGAGGAGTTGGGGTTTTGTATGAGGAAGTTAGGTGTGGCAATGTCAGAGTAGTTCAGGATTTGTATGAGGGCAGTGTGACAGTGGTGAAGTCTGCAGGAGGAGTGATGTGTGCATTTAAAGTAGAGGTTGATTATATCCAGATCCAGCGCTGAGCCCATTCTTGTTTGCAATAGTAATGGACAGGTTGGCGGACGAGGTTAGACAGGAGACTTCCTGGACGACGATGTTTGCTGATGATATTGTGATCTGTAGTGAGAGTAAGGAGCAGCTTGAGGAGAACCTGGAGAGATAGAGATCTGCTTTAGAGAGGAGAGGAATGAAAGTGTGCAGGAAAAAGAAAATTATTAGTTACTGCAGGAAGTAGAGGTGACAAAGGTAAAGGAAGGCCACGGAGGAGGTTCATGGACGTTGTGAGAGAAGACATGCAGGAAGTTGGTTTGAAGGAGGAAGATGCAGAGGACAGAGTGAAATGAAGACAGTTGATCCACTGTGGTGACCCCAAACGGAAGCAACTGAAAGCAGAAGAAGTAGAGGATATTTGATTCATTGTTATTAGAGATTAAACAACATTTAAAAAGTAGTCAATCTGCTCCTCCTGCCTGTTCACCGCAGTTTTTACCACCACTACATTTAAAAGTGAAGATTTGTCATTGTGAAGCAGCACAGCACTCTGAAATTAACACTGATTTACTCTGTGACTAGTCTGTACAATAATCCTCACAGCAAGAAGGTTCCAGGTTTGATTCCCAGCCAGGATGTTCTAGTTTCCTTCTCTTTGAAGTCTGAATGCTCTCCCTACATTTGTGTGGGCTTCCTCTCATGATCTAAATACACAGGACATGGAAAAATACCCCCTGTTGCTCAGGACCGGTGACCTGTCCACACTTGTCCTGACCTTTTGCATTGTGAGCTTTGGGACAAGCTCCAACACTTGTTTAGGATGGATGGACATCTCAGTCTGGAAGCACCGCTAGACTAAAATGCTCTTTATGCACCAGGTTTAACCAGGTTTTTAGTGTGAGCCAAGTGTTTGGATGTGGAATGAGACCTTCAGAAGATGGACCTCAAATAACATGTTGTCAGTGGAGGATTATTTCCTGTTCATGACCAGTAGTAGTTATTAGCTTCTTGTGAAACCTCTAACCTCAGCAGAATGGCCAATGTATCAGCCGATTAGGAAAAGTTTGGTGTCTTTCAGCAATACTCATCTCCAAAGAATTGGAGATATATGGAAGGAATAAGCTAGCTGTTTATAGCACTTACATGCTGTGTTGGTTCCTTCAGTCGAGGCCTGCTTTAATTATCAAGCTGAGAACTTAGACACTGATACACGCAGAGTATCTGTATTGTGGATACCTGAATCAAGCATCGAAAGGAATAAACTGATATAAACTGATATCGATGCATCCCTGGAAAAAGCATTTCTTCATTTGTGATTTTTCTCAGATGACTTCATTTTCTGCATTTTCTCCATGAGCACGATTGATTTCACAATGAAAGAAGCACTGCAATTGATTGTAGAAGCATAAAGCAATGCAAATGTTTATGTCTGACACATATCCCACATCTGTAATGGAATAGATAAGTGAAAAGCTTCTCTTGTCTCACACAATAGTAGCTATTGGATTTCACATAGTAGTCATTTTCTCCTTTCTCAGGGCCTGATGCACTAAGCCTTTTGCAAAAGGTTTCAGAGACAAATAGGATACATTCAATCCATGTTGTGCTGCTGAATGAGGCTGAATGTGGACTTTACGGCCGTTGTGTATTTGATCATGTCCATGCATTTGAGGGAGAATGCAACAAGCTGATGCTTTTGCATCAAAATAGCACGTTTTAAAAATTTATTTCTTAAAGACTGGGTAACAAACAATGGCCAGTGGGACTCCAAACCAGGTGTGCATTCTGTTCGGTTCTTTTATTGGTGGCAGCAGATGGAGGAACAGGCCCTGAACCCATGCTGTAAGAATATTTAGCAGCAGAATTTTTCAGATGCATCGCTTGAGCCAGATTTTGTCCCCTGTTCGCTCGTGTACATGCATCTGGCCCTCGGTGTTGAATATGGTGCGTTAAAAGAATGGACGTTGCAGTTTTAATTTCATAACTGAATAAAGTCCAGCGGCATTCACTCTGGGTGGAAGTTTCGCGAGGAATGGACCGGTGGAGTTGGTGCTGTGAACAAATTTAATTTAAATGGACTGTCTGGACTCCACAGCTGTAGAAACCTTGTTCTCTGTTGTGAAATAGATGTTTCATTTTATAATAAAAAAGTATTTGCTTTGAAGTTTTACATATCATAATCTTTTTTTTTTTTTTTTTTAATATCACATAGCACGTAGCACGTTTACTTATTTAGCTCAATTTTTTACGGCGGATCCCAGATGCAAGGAGAACGTTCAGTAATGTTATATCAGAACGATGTTATACAGATCAGCCAAAACATTAAAACCACCTGCATAATATTGTGCAGTTGCCCCTCACACCATCAAACCAGCTCTGATATCTGTCGCCGTGGTATCTGGCATCAAGATGTCAGCCAATTCTCCATGGCTCGGTTCTGAAGCTCACATGCTCATTGTAGGTGTTTCGGGTCAGTATGAGACCTTTGACAAGCTGCACTGTATCTTTGGACGCCTTTCTATCAAAGCAAGCGTCGAGTTTTTCAGCAGTTTGTGCTACAGTGGGGACCAGACACCGGTTCAAAGGTCGTCAGTTCACTGGTTGTCCTTCCTTTGACCACTTTTACTGGGTTCTTACCACTGCATACCAGGGAAACCCCACAAGACCTGCTGAATTGGAAATGCTCTGACCCAGCTACCCCGCCATCACGGTTTGACCCAAAGAAGCTCAGATCCTTCCTTTCGCCCATTTTTCCCGCTTCCATAAACTGGCCTCCACTTGCTGCCTAATATATAATAATTAATAATATATTCTAACAGGTGTCACTGTAACAAGATTATCGGCGTTAATCTCCTCTCCTGGATTTAATGAATTCAGGCTGTATGATGAACGTCAGCGATGCTACAGATTAGAAGAAGTTAAAAGGTAAGTTCGCATTAAAAGCTACATTTTCCCCTCTACCTTTTCAGTGAGCACAGATTCTTCTCCACCTCATGTTCCATGGTACTGCCCCCACTTATACCCTTCATAATCTATTTTGTCTGCCACTCTAATTCCCAGCTCGAGCCGCATGTGTCCAGCGTGAGGAGATGACTGAGGCAAAATCAAACCATCCAACCTTAAGATCAATGGCTGGCTTGACTGATTGGTCCTCCATTTAAATGAATTGCTCCCTGGAGACAATCCTGCCTGCACTATTGCCGTCAGATGGTGAGACAGAAAACTCATATGACCTTACAGTCAAGGTCAGTATTACCTGTGTCCTACAAATGAGGTGTTATGCTGGCGGAAAGTAGAGAACCTGTCTGACTAGTTGGTGACTGTTGGGCGTGATGATGTGCGGTAGTTTTGAAGCTTTTTCATCTGGATCTTCTGATAACAGTGTACATCTGAGCTGCCATTTCATGATCACAAAATGAAAATCCACACTTTATAGTCAATAGTCATCATAGAGACAAAACTAAAGCCAACCAATTTTTATTTTCTTCAATGCTTGTGAGATAATCACTGATCTCACTATCAATAAACTCTATAAAATATATAATATAACTATGTAAAAGCTGTTTGTTAAACCGATCAATGGTTGCCTCCAAAGAGTCACATTTGCTTGTATGTTTAATGTTTTGTTGAGGGACAGTTCTGCAGGTCTTCCAGGAGGACAAAGTTTTTGTCTCTCATTTTCAGCACTGAGCGTTTTCAGAGACAGAAGCAGTGTGGGATCATCTCCACTGAGAAAGGAAGAAAAAAGGCAGCTGATGTCCAAAGAAGAGCTTTGGAGCATCCTTCAAGAAGCCTGGAGAAGTGTTCCTAAAGACAACTTCAAGAACGGAGCTCGTCTAAGAGAGGTTAGGCTGTGCTGAAGAATAACGGTGGTCTTGCAAATATTGATTGCAAAGCTGGTTAGAAGTGAACTCACTTTGGGTTTAGACTGGATTTCCATGTGTTTGCACACACTGCAATAAATCACTTCACCTACTCTCTAACCCACTAAATATAAAGAACGAGGGATGTGCACTGAATGTGCATTGTGATGTGCATTGAAGACCACAGCGATTCAAGCCCTGACACAGATGAATTACAATCACGGCTAATGCACAATTAGTTCATTTTTAACCCCGTTACCCCACAATAAGAAAAGTACCCCACGTTAGTCAGCTTGTGTGGTCTAATCTCCTCTAAAGGACATTATTTGTATGCTAATCGCCGCTGTAATCATCTGACATTTGTCACATTTCATCTGCTGTGACAGTGATGAATAATTTAAGGATTCATTCCATTAGATGCTTTTGGGTAATCTGTGCCCCTCAAGAATCCGGTCCAGGAGGAGACACGGCTTTGTTTGACTCTGACGCTGATTAAAGCCCAACAACACTAATGCTGATAAATACTGCTGGATATAGATGCCTTGACAGGGGTTAAATTGAAAAAAAGAATGAAAAATTGAAAGATATCCCGAATACGAGGTCATGAGGAAGACTGAATTGACCATTTGTTTACATTATGCACCCAAATGACCTGCAGCGTTCTTTCTGGATGAATGTTTTTGGGTAGCCATTTTAAACCTTACTGATGTACTCCAACCAGTCCCGCACATCCTATCATCAGAAACTGACATGCTATACTGGAGAAAATCCAACAGCTGAGGAATATTTGGACAGCAGCAGCCCACATGGACAGAAGCTGACCTTAATTGGCTAGAGTATGAGGCTGCAGACCAGTCAGAGAACCCATGCTGACCTCCACTGTCTATAATGACCACGTGTGCATCAGAATTGGGCCGTGGCGGCATAGAAGAAGGTGGCCTGGTCTGATGAATGACCTTTTCTTTACATCAGGTGAAGGTAAAATAAATTGGTAGCGGTGGCCAAGTGGTTAGGGGCGTTGCCACAGAAACAGAAGATTGTGGGTTCAAACCCCTTACCAGTAGGTTGCCCTGAGGTGCCCTTGAGCAAGGTACCTTCCCTATCACTGCTCCCTGGGCACTCCCACAGCTGCTGCACGGTGTGTGTTTGTGCATGGGTTAAATGCAGAGGTCCAGTTTCGTTATGATTCACTGCGTGCTGTGTACTCACAATGACGAGAATAGTCACTTTCACTTTTTCATGTGTGTCATTTTTCTGGAGAAGAGATGACACAATGACGCACAAAAAGCAGAAAGCAAGCTTTGGGAGGCAGTGCGATGCTCTGGATAACGTACTGCTGGGAAAACGTGGCCGTTGGCATAAGCTCTCCTTCACGGTAGGGGTTTCACGTACGGCAGAGGCCTATTTCAGCAGGAGAAAGACTGTCCCCACTGCATATACTGTTCAGTATAGCCTGAGAAACACCTTTATTAAAGCTGAATCCTCCTCCATCACACAGCTGGAAACAGCTTGACAGATGGACGGAAACTTCGTCAAGTGCTTGTTTTATCTGCACCCTTTTTATATGCAAATACCTGTCCATTTATTTACGCTGCTGGTTTTCTAATTAGAATACTGTCTTACATTCACCTGAGTGAAAACAAACGCTGACAACAATTTCTCAACATTTCTATTAATAAGCACTGGGTTATGTACTACTATTATGAACAAAGAAAATGCACAAGATTTTACCATATAATTAAAAGATAAGAAAATAGTACTATAATTAAATAATAATAATTAATTCAATAAAAATAATTCGATTTTTTCACATCTTTACTTTTTGTACCGTGAACATGTAATACAGACTAGTGGAAATAAATTAATAAAATTAAAAAATGTAAAAAAATAAGATTTTTTTTAACTATAAGGTTACACACATACAGAATTGTTGTACTTTATTATTATATTAAAATATTATTTTTTGTATTCTTATTTTTATTTATTTATATCAACACAAGCGCATACCAGTGCATTTAAATATGGGGTTTTTTTGGAGAGTCTATCTGGACAATTATGCGCATAAATTAATCCCTCATTTAGACTTTGTTGCTTAGGAGGTGAGTTACCTACACATTCTCTCGGGGCAGCGGTGGCCTAGTGGTTGGGGCGTTGGCCACATGATCAGAGGATCGGGGGTTCCCAATAGGTTGCCCTGAGGTACCCTTGAGCAAAGTGCCATCCCCATCACTGCTCCCCGGGCGCAGCCACTGCTGCACGGTGTTTGCATGGGTTAAATGCAGAGGTCCAATTTTGTTGTGGTTCACTGTCTGCTGTGCTGTGACCTCGCAATGACAAGGGTTATCACTTTCACTTTTTTCTTAGAAAGAAAGAAAGGGCTTGTCTGAGTTTCTTTCTTTCTCATTCATTCATTCATTCATCCATTCATTTAGGCATTGTCTTCTAACATAAGTCCACTGACTCTTCTAACATTAACTATCAGTAAAAACTGAGCAAAACCATGTTTTGGTGCCACAGCAAGGCTCTGTCTCAATTGTCTCGATACGATGGACACAAATGTGGCTCCGTGGGCTCGTTCTCAGACCCCAGGACACTAATATGTGCTGGTAATGTACCCACGCTAGCAGGTATAGTAAAGGGGCTACAGCACCCCAGAGGGCGCTCCTCCACTGACGGGAGATGTGCCTTTATAGGAGCGATTCCATGAGTGTAAAAGTCTTCAGGTGGAACGGAAATTACCTCCCAGCTATCGTATCTGAGACACCATCTGGCAGCCATGCTCCATCAGGAATCACACCTAACAACCTTGGTCCCAGACACCGTCCCTAAAGCATACTCGCTCAGACGTCATTACTAACAGCACTGTCCCTCTGACATTATCCCTAATGGCATCATTCCTTACCAGGGCGTCAGACATCACAGCAGCTTTTTTCTCCTTGATATTGTAGTGTAGTAGAGCAAACATGCACTCCAGTAAAAAAGTATTGTTACTGCATTGAAAATAACGACTTGGGAGTAAAAATGACAGAAAGCAACATTAACTTAAAAGGTCGGGAGTCCAATAAAGCTCCGGGAGGACTGAAGTTTCCTACAGACAGTCCTTCCAACATGTGTCAGTCCAGGAAAAAGTGGAAAAAAAGGCTCTTCGCTACTCGTTTTGGGCCTGGAATAAAAATGAGAAGTGTGAGGCCATCTAGGAGCAGAACGACAAATGATGCAGAATGACAAATTACAAACTAGTGTGAAGGACCAAAAGGGGACCCGACCAAACAGACACATTTCCTTACAAACTCCCTTTGACTTCAAAGACAAGATCCTGATGTCTAGTCAAACGAAATGGAGTGAATTTGTCCTCCGCACGAAACCCATCCAAACACACCAGCAGTGAATAAATACACTGGGACCAGGAGCAGTGATGGGGATGGTACCTTGCTCAAGAGTTCCTCAGGGTAAACTACTGGTCTGGGACTTGAAACCAAGACCTTACGATCATGAGGGTAAGTACCCATGGGGCAGTGGTGGGTTAGTGCTTAGGGACCTGAAGGTCGTGGGCTGAATCCCTAACTCAGCTCCCCGAGGTACACTTGAGCAAGGTACCGTCCCCATCTCTGCTCCCTGGGCACTTTAAATAACTGCCCCCTGCTGCACGGTGTGTGTGGGTTAAAATCAGTGAATGTATGTTGCTGCCTTTCACTGTGTGCTGTGCTCTCAATGACAAGTCACTTTCACTTTCACTAACCACTAGGCGACCCCCACCCTTAAATGAAAAGAGTGATAGTCTAGACTCACAGGATGCATCTTGGTGTGTTAACCCACCAAGATTATTATTTTAAGTCAGAATAAAGTCAGTGAGAGTTTAATGCAGAGCAGTTTTACACTCTTATTACAGGCCTGGAGGAAAGTCCCCCACGGTGGTTCCCTCTCCTGCAGATGGGGACTGTCCCAGTTTGGAAAACACCAACCACTTTATTCTGGTCGTCCCCCAAAGCCAGCAGTGCCTCCACAGTCACGCCATGAACCACCGGGTTATTTCTGGACCTCCTCCACCCGCCTCGCTCTCCTTCAAACACATCAGGCTCAGTGTGGCTTCTGGTTAGTTTGGGATAAAGTTCAAGCAGGATCATTGCAGTTCAGAAGCAGGCTTTTTTCAGGAGGGGAACATGGTCATAAATATTGGGACAGTAGGACTTGTTATAGCTGAACGTTTTTAGACAACGGTGTCGTCGTACATCGGCATGTTGAAGGCAATACAGCGGCGCAGCTGCAGTTTCATAGAATTTCATGCTTTTCTTTATAGCTGATTTAAGATGACTGCAGAAAGTTAGTGCACCCTGGTCAAATTAAACTGTATTTAACAAACGGAAATCTATCTATCTATCTGTCTGTGGGTAAATATATATATTATATATAATACAGTACTGTAGAAAGGTTTTAGGCAGGTGTGAAAAAATGCTGTAAACAGAGAATCTTTCAGAAATGGAAGTGTTGATCATTGAGATCATTTTGAGTTCCTTCAAAAACCGTGTGCAAGTGTACCTAGAAGAATTGATGCTGTTTTGAAGGCAAAGGGTGGTCACATCAAATATTGATTCGATTTAGATTCTCTTTTGTTCATTCACTGCATTTCGTTGATTGATGAAAATAAATGATCAACACTTCCATTTCTGAAAGCGTTCTGTTTACAGCATTTTTTCCACACCTGCCAAAAACTTTTGCACACTACTGCATATATATATATACACACACACTGTTTTTAACAAATGGAAATCAATCACTCTAACTGTTATATGTAGTTATATAGGAGTGAATGAGAGAGAGTTCATTTAAATATATATTTAGTCAATGGTTTTCACTATTTATAGACAGACGGAGGAATGTCTATCTGTCTGTCTGTCTGTCAGTCTGTCTGTTGTTATAATAGATGTCTGGTCTCCTTCACCACTGTGAACAATTCAGATTCGACAGATTTCCCTAAAACGAAGCATTTCACAACAAACCCGCTCTGAATGGCTTTATATCTCAAGCATTTAATTATGTAGAGATTTAACCAATTCACTGGAACTCTCCTTTAATTTCTCAGCCACAGTTCACGCACAGACAATACTCCCATTAACTCGGGCATGAGCGGCTTCTTATTCACTTTCAGCTTCATAAGCAGCTTTACAACATGAGCTGCTGACAAATCGTTCTTATTCAAATGTGTTTGTTTTTGGGGATCTGTTTGTGTGGGACACCCAGACGGCACGTCTTTACGCTCACTTTACTTTTTAATGTTATGGATTCCTGCTCTGAGGGTGGAGTGAACAGATAAACAGCATTAATCATCTGCAGTGAAGCTGAGAACATACACCGACAGTCACATGCACCCGAGTCAGAGCCTGATGTGCTTCATTGTGTTAGTTTGTAGTATTTTTTAGATTCTGCACTAAAAACAGCCACGTCAGCAACTGTGAATGACTGAATGCTTATAAGGACTCCAAGATCTGGACCTTTTGGAAGGTTTTTATGCAGTCATGAGATGAAAACAGCAAGGGCCTGATAATGCATCTATACTGCCACACACACACACACACACACACACACACACACAAACATGCACCCACTAGTCCTCCTAACTGCCCTTAGACATGCACAGCATATTTTCCAAGCACAAAAATGAAAGTGATTCTTGAATGAGGACCATACAGCAACCAGTGAATCACAGCAAAATGCTTTTCTAGTGGTTGTATTAGTAGCATCAGTAGTAATAATAATAATAGTAGCAGTAGTAGTAATAATAATATTATTATTATTATTATCAACAACAACAACAATAGTAGTAGTAGTAGTAGTAGCAATATAAGTAGTAGCAGCAGCAGCAGTAGTAATAGTAGCAGTAGCAGTAGGAGTAGGAGTAGTAGCAGCAGTAGTAATAGTAATAATAGCAGTAGTAGTAGCAGCAGTAGCAGTAGCAGCAGCAATAGTAATAGTAGTAGTAGCAGTAGTAGTAGCAGCAGCAATAGTAATAGTAGTAGTAGCAGCAGTAGTAATAGTAATAATAGCTGTAGTAGTAGCAGCAGTAGTAATAGTAGGAGTAGCAGCAGTAGTAATAGTAATAATAGCTGTAGTAGTAGCAGCAGTAGTAATAGTAGGAGTAGCAGCAGTAGTAGGAGAAGCAGTAGTAGTAGCAGCAGCAATAGTAATAGTAGTAGTAGTAATAGCAGTAGTAGCAGTAGTAGTAGCAATAGTAGTAGCAGCAGTAGTAATAGTAATAATAGCAGTAGTAATAGTAGGAGTAGTAGTAGCAGTAGTAGTAGTAGCAGTAGTAATAGTAATAGTAGCAGTAGTTGATGTAGCAGTAGTAATAGTAATAGTAGCAGTAGGAGTAGCAGTAGCAGTAGTAATAGTAATAGTAGCAGTAACAGTAGTACTACTACTAGTACAGGAGTTTACTCCAGAACAAAAATCCTCAGATTTGAATGCGGATATTAATAATAGTGTAATGCTAAAGTGAAATAGCACTACTACAGCAGTAGTAATAGTAGCAGCAGTAGTAGTAGCAGCAGTAGCAATAGTAATAGTAGCAGCAGTAGTAGTAGCAGCAGTAGCAGTAGTAATAGTAATAGTAGCAGCAGTATTAATAGTAATAGTTGTAGTAGTAGTAGTAGTAGTAGTAGTAGCGGTAGTGGTAATGGTATTAGTGGTGTGGTAGTGGCAGTGGTAGTAGTAATAGCGGCAGCGGTGATGGTGGCGGCCGGTGGTAATGGTGGCGGTGGTTCCAGCAGCGGTGAACGGTGGTGGTAGGCGGCGGTGGTGGTAGCGGTAATGGTAATGGTAGCGGCGGTGGTAATGGTGAAATTAGCGGTGGTAATGGTAATGGTAGCAGCGGTGGTAATGGTAATGGTAGCGGTGGGATTGGCAGTGGCAGTGGTGGCGGCGGTTGGTATTGAGTAATGGTGGCGGTGGTGGCGGCGGTGGTAATGAAGTGGCGTGGTAGCGGTGGGGTAGCGGTGAGCGGCCGGTGGTAATGGTGGTAGTGGCAGTGGTAGTAGTGGTAGCGGCAGTGGTAATGGTAGTGGTGGCGGTAGTAGCGGTGGTGGTAGTAATGGCAGCGGCGGTAGTGGTGGCAGCAGTAATGGTAGCAGTGGTTCAGCGGTAACAGTAGTAGTAGCAGCAGTGGTAGTAGTAGTAGTAGCAGTGGTAGCAGTAGTAGTAGCAGTAGTAGTAGTAATAGTAGCAGTGGTAGCAGTAGTAATGGTAATGGCATTGGGAGTAGCAGTGGCAGTGTGGCAACGGCGGTAATGAGTAATGGTAACTTATTAGTAACAGCGGTAGTAATGGTAATGAGTAGCGGTGGGGTGCTTGGTAGTGGCAGCGGTATTATTAATTGGTAGTGGCAGCGGTATTAATGGCAATGGTAGCGGTAGTGCAGCAATGGTAATGGTAGCAGTAGTAGCAGCAGTGGTAATGAGTAATGGCGTGGCAGCGGTATTGAATGGTAATGGTAAGCGAGTAGTGAAGTGATGGTAGAAGTAATGGCAGTGGTAATGGTGAAGAAATTGGCGGTGAGGGTAGCGGCGGTGCAGGGTAGCGGTAGCGGTAGCAATGGTAATGGTAGCGGTGGCGAGTGGTGGTAGCGGTGGGTGCGGTGGCGGTAGTAATGTAATGGTGGCGGCAGTGAATGAGTACAGCAGTAGCGGTGAGATTGCTTGGTAGCAGTGGCAATGGTAATGGTAGCAGTAACAGTAGTGGTACAGCAGTGGCAGTGGTAATGGTAATGGTGGCAGCGGTATTAATGGTGGCAGTAGCCCAGTGGGCAGTGGCGGTAGCGGTAGTAATGGTAATAGTGGCGGCAGTGGTAATGGTAGCGGTAACGTGGTAGTAGCAGTGGGATGGCAGTAGCATTGGTAATAGTAATGGTAGCGGCAGTATGTGGTAGCGGTAGCAGTGGGAGTAGCAGTAGCGGTAGCAGTAGCAATAGTAATAGTAGCAGTAACAGTAGTAGTAGCAGTAGCAGTAGTAATAGTAATAGTAGCAGCAGTAATAATAGTAGCAGTAGCAGTGGGAGCAGTAGCAGTAGCAGTAGTAATAGTAATAGTAGCGGCAGTAAACAATAGTAGCGGTGGGAGTGGCGTAGCAGTAGTAGTAGTAGTAGCAGTAGTAGTAGTAGCAGTAGTAATAGTACAGTAACAGTAGTAGTACTACTACTAGTACAGGAGTTTACTCCAGAACAAAAATCCTCAGATTTGAATGCGGATATTAATAATAGTGTAATGCTAAAGTGAAATGAAATAAAGCAATAACCCACTCGTGACACAGCGATGAATTACAATGAGATAAAACACCAAATTAACTCATTTATTAGTAATAATGACAATGAACACCGCTCTCGCTAATCATGGCTGTCTGTCGGCAGTGGGCGGTAAATAGCGGCCAAGCAATGTTCCAGCAGCACAACCGTTTTTAATATCTCACCACATCAGTACATAATTCTGTATTTTACAACCTGCTCTGCTCTCTGGAACCAGCGATGGGCCACAAATCATCACGCACCAAGAGAAGCATCAATTCTGGAAAGTGAATCGAGAAATTGAAATTTAACACACGTAAGAAGAATCAGTTGAGAATTGCCCAAGAGTGAACCAAACACTTTTAGTGGACACGCCAGGCGGTCATCAGGCAGCTTCTCCTACGAGGTCGCCTCCATAATGATGCTTAAACTACAATCTGCTGCAGCAGATGGTGATTATTTGGAGTGGTAGTCATTTTCAGGACTGAGAACAAACAAATAGGAGAGCAGAATGAGTGATGAGAGAAAAGGAGAGAGAGAAAGAGAGAGAGAGAGAGAGAGACAGATACTTCTCTTTGTATCTCCCTTTCTTGCTCTCTCACTTTCACTCCTCTTTCTCAATCTCTCTCTTTCTCTCCCTTCTGTCTCTCTCTCTCCATATCTATCTATAGATCACTCTTTCACTCTTGCTTTCTCTCTCTCTCCCTTCATATCTATCTGTCTATCTATCTATATTTCACTCTCTCCATCTCCATATCTATCTGAAAGTGAAAGTGACAACCCTTGTCATTGCGAGGTCACAGCACAGCAGACAGTGAACTTTTGCAGACAGTGCATTTAACCCATGCAAACACTGTGCAGCAGTGGGCAGCTATTGAAAGCGCCCGGGGAGCAGTGATGGGGACGGTACCTTGCTCAAGGGCAACCTACTGGTGAGGGAATCGAAAGCACAATCTTCCGATGCGGGGGCAACTCCCTAACCACTATGCTGCCCTATCTCTCTTCTTATCAATCTATCTCTCTAACTCTCTTGCTTTCTCTCTCTCAATATCTATCTATCTGTCTCTCTAACTCTCACTCTCACTTTCTGTCTCTCTCCCTTCTCTGTCTCTCTCTCTCCATATCTATCTATATCTCACTCTTTCACTCTTGCGTTCTCTCTCCCTCCCTCCATATCTATCTATCTATCTGTCTATCTATCTATATTTCACTCCATCTCCATATCCATCTGTCTCTCTCTCTCTCTCTCTCTCTCTCTCTCATCAACATGCTCTTTTGCACCTTCAGGAAAATGAAACACTGGAACAGTTAGATGTTTCTACCTGATCGACGCTCTGAAGTGTTGGTGTTAATACGCAGGCGCCCCCTCCCTGAGACCTGGATTAAATCACGGATTGTTAAATGGAGGTCCAGCGTGGAACGTTCAGGAGGAGGTGCTTTATGTTCCTGAAATCTAAGCAGTACAGAAATAATATAAACAGATGTAGATTTTTAAACAGACCACACACCAGACAGCAGCCAGAATAGAAGCTTGTTTAAAAAGCAGTGGGGAACAATGACCAATCCCATCAGGCCTGCGTCAGAAACCCCTCTTTGGCTCCGCCTACAGCTGGAGATACAAGACCCCCTGTTAGGGCACAATTAGTGTCAGTCCAAGCCTTCTAGCTGGATTTCCTCAAGTATCGGATAACCTTTAGCCTGGACAATCCCTCTGAACCTGACATTCACTTACCTGCACCCCACGAGCGCCATATTGGGGTCACTACTGCACTCCAAATGGATCCTTGTGATCGGATATTGAGCAGTAAGCAATCAGAACCTAAGTTCATGAAGAGGCCAGTGAAAACCCTTTTCCACCAACAGGAACTGGTTCTTAAACTGGTCTGTTTGGGATTCTTTCCATCTTTTAGCAATTCCAGAAGTCTGGGGATAAACTGTTCCTCGCTCGCTCCAAACCCTCTTGTTCTACAGGAATGAACATGGACTACAAAACACTGATCTCATCGATACCATAATGTAAATGTTCCCACATGGGCCAGTTGTAGTCTAGTGTTTAGGGAGTTGAGCAAGGTACAGTCCCCATCACTGCTTCCTGGGCGCTTTAAATAGCTGCCTGCAGCACGTAGTGTGTATGCAATAAAAGCAAAGTTTAAATTTCATTAATGGTTCACTGTGTGCGGTTTAATCATGACAAAAATAGCCACTTTTACTTTCATTTAGACCAATTTGGAGCCACCGTGATCAAGGAGGCCACCAACAGAGGAGGTGCTAAACAAGGGAAGAAGGAGAAAGACATTTTTGGGATCTAGCAGCCAGTTTTACGTTTCCGTATTTTTGGTCAAAACTGTTCAAAATTTTGTGCAGGAAGCAGAAGAGGGCCAGTCGTTTCATGTTGATGAACGAGGGCAGCCTGTGGGGTCACGAGTTCGGGGTTTCTAATATAGTGAGTGAGTGGAAGTCCAATGTTTCCAGTAATTTGGCCCCAGTTGGACGTTTTGCCTTGATGTATGAAAGCTGTTGCTGCTTGAGCACCAACAACTGGAGTGCTCATTACGGTGCTTTGTGATTGAGGGTTTAATGAATTTAAAGAGCCACTTCAACCATGAAACAGGGATTTGAATTTAAAAACTGACACACAGGAACCGGTCTGCTCGGCAAATTTCCAAAGAGTTGGAAGAAGCCAACCAGTTGTGTTAATTAAATTGCCTTCTGGCCTCTAAAAAGAGTGAAACACATGGGCAATCCCGGCTGGGTCAGATAAGACGACTGCTTGACGGGAAGGTGTGGGATTACATGTAACAGGATCAAACCCTTCACAAACCCAATCCCTTTGTGCGCAGGTTACTTTGAAACAGTCCACCTTAAGCTTCGGGAGACTAATTGACAAAGCTGATGCTAGCATTCCTGAAAGGCCCCTGGATTTGCAGAGATTACAGTTTTTTGGGGGGTGGAGAAGTTCTGCTGCAAATGGATTAAACGGTTCGATATGAACGGTCACGGGTGTGCTGCCCAATATCTCAGTATCTTTCTGATTACAGTTTACAAGCTGTCCAATAATATCTGAAAAAAAATCCTTGTTTTATGGGCTGAAATCGCTTAACTGATGAATTCATTCCTCACTTGACATTTATTTCCCTAATAAAGGTGTTAGTATAGATATTTCTTGCATGTGTTAAGCCTCTTTCCATACAAGTGTGTGTTTGTGTGTGTGTGTGTGTGTAGATGTGGAACCTGTCCGGGCTTTGATGTGCTTTGCATTTCTAAGCATCAATAACCAATCAGTAAAGTAATAAAAGATCAATTTAATGGTGTTGAGCTCCTCATTTGTTCACATATTGCTTCTAAAGATTCAAACATTCTTGTGTTATTTTATGCATTGTTGAGGATCAGTTCTCCAGATCTTCCTGAAGGACAGTGTTGTTGTCTCTCATGTTCAGTCCAGTCTCTGTACCTGAGCAGTTCTCCAGATCTTCCTGAAGGACAGTGTTGTTGTCTCTCATTTTCAGTCCAGTCTCTGTACCTGAGCAGTTCTCCAGATCTTCCTGAAGGACAGGAAGATCTGGAGTCCACACAGTGATCTACATCCGAACCTTCAAGCGTCTAATTTAAGTCATGAAGCAGTGAAGGAACGAGTAATTCCAGATGATCAGGTGATTTGTTTACTGCTGATGCTGAACGATGAGTGGGTGGAACCCCTTTATCTAGAACCTTGTATCCTTAGGGTGTGTTGGAGGTGATGGTGCAGATGGTCTGGCCACACAGGTAATTAACAGGACTGCACTGAACCAAAATGGACCCAGAGCGCTGTTCCTCAACAATACAATGAAAATACAAGAAGTCTTGCTCTTTTGAAGCAACACAAAGAAATGAGGGGCTCTGGACTTTCGTACACTACTAAAATTGGTTCTTAACGAATTCCACACAGAGATTGCATAACTGATGAAAAATATCATTTAAAGTATTCACAAAGTTTGTTTGCTTTGTTGCCTCTGTGAAAAGTTTCAGGTCTGTAAAATTCAACTCTTTCTACAGAGTTCAGCACTATCGGCTGGCAGGGAACCTGAGAGGACGTTCTCACCACTCCCAGTGCAACTGTTCACTAAACTAAATCCAAGCAAGTCAACTTAAGAATTTAAGCCCTTCAACCAATCAAAACCTGCCTTTCAACCATGCGGCTCACCCCAGATCCGATGTTTTAATCTTTCTTGAGCAGTCAAATGAAAAAAAAGAGAAACAATAGCAGCAGGCATGATGTGACATGTGAGAGAAGCACCCTCAAATACAATTCTTGGAGGTTTCTTAAAATCAAATTTTAGAATATTCTGTAAATTCCCGCATTTCATGCTCAGCTCAGTTTGCTGGCATCTCATGCTCATGCTCAGTATGACCTCCGGGATCTGTCATTGTTTTAGGCTTTTATTTCAGCCTGGAAATGGCCAATTACTCTCAGTGTTAAGCAGAGCTGCAGCTCTGATCTGCCTCTGGGTGGTCCTGTAGTTAAGCACTTGCTGTACAAACTGTAGTCTAGGAACCATAATTAGGCGTGAGAACTTCTGAGAAGCTTTGTGTGGGCTGCTTGTAAATCAAATGCCCAGTATCACAACAGTGGCGCTGCATCAAACAGATTCATTGATGTGATCTGCACTGCTTGGATGAAGGAGTTGGCAGCCAAGCAATCGCTGAGTAGGATCCCCCACCACTGTGGGGTATTTTGAATTCTGGCCACCACCATAAAACCACCATAAAGTCCATGTACTGCTACTCAAGACTTTGCTCAGGACTGTATCAGGACTGGTAGCTTTGATGGTGTGGTCCATGAGGCTGGGGGTGCAGAGGCCACTGATCGTTTGGGCATTTTTTGATAACGTATGCAGCTTTTTTAATGGAAGTGATTCATTTATTGAGGCCATGGGGCAAACAAACGTAAAGTGAAGTGAAAGTGACTATTAGCCCCTCAGAAACCACTGAGCCCATCTAACCCATCACTCCTAAGTGGATCAGGTGGCAGCCACGCATCCAGGGTCAGTGAGTAGTGTTGGGGACGATTTCCTCCTCCAGGGAACCCCTGAGGAACCTACAGGTCCGGGACTCGAAGCCAGGACGTGGCTGCGTTTAGCCTCAGTGGTGTGCCGTTAAAAGCTCCTGTTGCTGAGATACATTTGAGGTTTTGTTGTGCAACTTAGTTGCAGGGATGAAATAATATGCCGTAAATAAATATTCCATCCGTAACAGTCAGGAGCTGGTCCGAGGTGGACGTTCCCTGAGGGGAAAGTTTGGACTTGTCTTCTGAGGACGCTGCACTGATTTAACTCAAAGTGAAAGCGTCACAGACCATATTGTCTCTTCTGAACACAATATCATGTCAGTGACCGCTGCCTCAACACAGAGCAGAAAAGGCTTCTCTGTAGGAAAGATCTCCGGCATGGAATCCGAGCTGTGTATCATCTGTGCGATAAAAAAACTCATAAAACATGAGATTAAAATCGAAATCAGAATCAGGAAACCCACTCGAGGGAAGTTTACATCATTATTTGAAGAAGAATCATTTGAAGAAGATCAAGATTTGCTTTGGTCATTAAATATATATATGTTTTTTAATCTATAAAAAATATAAAAAGTATTTTTTAAAAATCGTACAAATATTTATATATTGTTTTTGCTGTCTGTCTTTTGGCCACTGTCTCCAACCCATATAGCATAGCTGGTCTCACAACATCCTGTAAAGCTTTCCATTCACTCTTACCCGTCGAAAAAAGCTATTTCCCCCCAAAAATCCTTGAAAGCTGCAGTAGATGCAGAACTGATTGTGGGATATATAAAGTATGTCCTTAGATGAACTGAAAAAGCAAAATAAACACATCTGGCCTTGCTTTGGTGTTTTTTTTTTGGTTATTTTTTTACAGCGTGTTACGCGGTTGCAGAGTAATGTGAAGTAATAACCATATGGAAGGAGGAAAGAATGGCACAGTGCATTTTCTTCACATAAAACATTTATATAATGGATCACTTCAGACATGAAGGCACAAGGGACGATAGTGTTCAGAATATCATCGCGCCTTTTCATTCTCATGGAAATACACATCATAACTCAATTCCAGCGGCGCAGACTGAGCGCAGGGAAAAGGCCTGCCATGTCGGGCTGCGCTAATGCACTGGAGAGCATTCCTGCATTTCCACGAGGGTTATTACCACACTGCGTCAAGTGCTTTACACCAGACAACCAGCTCGGCGCACTTGGTTAAAGATTGCTCTGATCCCGTAGCAGGTATCGGGCTGAAATCAGCTAATAAATCTGGGAAAAAATGAAGACTGGCTGCTTTATAAAATAATAATTTTTTTCTCTCCTGCTTACTCTCAGTGTCTTTCTTGCTTTCTATTTTATAGCTCATTTTTTACAACAACAACAACAACGATGATAATAATAATAATAATAATAATAATAATAATAATATTATCATTATTCCCATTATTATTATTATTATTAACAACAACAACATTATTATTATTATTATTATTATTATCATCATCATTATTACTATTATTAACAACAACAACAATAGTAATACTACTACTACTACTAATAATAATAATATCAACAACAATAAAAATATAATAATAATAATAATAATAGTAGTAATAATCATCTCATCATCATCATCATTATTATTATTAATATTGTTGTTGTTGTTGTTTATTTAAAAGTACTTATTTTATGTGACTTTAAGTGCATGTAAGCCAGATACTTTCACTGAAGGAATTTTATGAGCCATCACTTTTACACTGGGATGTTTTTTGGGGTGGGAGGGCGTCTTTTCTTTTTTTTTTTTTTCTTTTTTTTTTTTTTCTTTTTTTTTTTAAGGTTGGCAGTTTTTACTTTTCCCACCAAACCTGATAGACTTTACGCTCCACCAGCTCCAGCAAACGCTCCCTTTGTGACCAAGAGCCTGTAGAGAAAGAATGATCTCGAGGAGCTGGCAAAGCTGCAGGAACTTGAAGTCCCATAAATGAGTTCATAGCTCTGGTGTCCCACTCATGAGCCTGTTAATGAGTTAATTGGTTTATCAGCCCGTATCAGTACTGGGTTTGTGATGCCCAATACGGACGAGGTTAGACAGGTGAACTGCTGTGGCGAACTTTAACAGGTTCAGCTGAAAGCAGAAGAAGATCAGTGATTTTGTTTTGCATTTTGTGATGTATGCCATATAAGTGAAAGTGAAAGTGACCAGTCTCGTCATTGTGAAACAGCACGGTGAGACATGACAAAATTCAACCACTGCTTTTCACCCACACACACCGTGCAGCAGGGGGCAGCTCTTTAAAGCACTCAGGGGAGCAGTGATGGGGCGGTACCTTGCTCAAGGGTGACTCATGGTGACCTTTTCAAACCCATGACCTTCCGGTCTAGGAGCCTAATTCCCAACCACTAGGCCACCGTTCCCCCTCAGCTGAGCTTTATTAACTGAGAGTTTAAATCAATCAAATAATACAAAAATATCATATTCCTGAAATCCAGCTGCATCTGCTCCATTACTAAGAACATAAACCTTTTACAGAACCTTTTGGAGCCACAGGAGCAGTTTTATAACAGCATCTCTACACAACGATGAATTGGTGCTCTGACTGGGAGAATGCAGAAACATGGACAAGTTGTTCTGAGGTTTAACCTTCATTTACTTCTGGCTTTTTCCCTCCAGACTCCCTGTCTGCTCCAGCTCCGTCACGGACATCCCTCCACCCATCACAGGCCTTCAGGAACTTCACCTTCCTTCAGGCGAAACCTGTTTGCCTCTTTGCTTTGCTCTTCCCTCTCTGCCATCTGAGACTTTTCTGCTTCTTATTTTCAAGGACTTGTCCAGGAAACTTTTTCCAAGCCCATGATGTCAGAATCCCAATTTGAACTGGTTGGTAAGCAAGACATCACTGAAGAATTCACCCATAAACTGCCGAACAGCACATCAGTGACTGGAAGATTTTTCGGTCTGTGGTCAATGTATCGATTAGTTTTCATTTGAGGTTTTCAGAAAAAAGATAAAAGTGATAGTTACTTTAATTCCTTTGAGATTCCTTTTTCCCAGAGACTCGGCTAAGACTGGAACCTTTAACCAATCAATCAATTTATCTCTCTCTCTCTCTCTCTCTCTCTCACACACACACACACACACATCCATCCATCCATCCATCCATCCATCCATTCACCCACAGAATTGGGATGACTGGGTTTCATAGCCAGTGATTGAAGAGAATCTGACAGAGAGCCAGGCTGTGCTGGAGCTTTTCCTGGGATGGGTGTCCTTGGTTTTTTCATTCCTTATTTGTTTCTTATTGGCCAAAACAGTGAATATACTTGTCACCAGCCATCATCTACATTGCAACGTGCAGGATTATTACACACAAGCCTGTCAGTCCGAGCTGATTTGCAGCAATCCGACATGCTGTTAAAGTTCCACAGGAACATGTGGCCACAGATGGGATCGAAATCGTTGACGGAAGCTCATCTTCACACTTCTGCAGGAGACTGAGCACTAAAATCAACAACATATGCTCAATCTTCTCGGGCTATGTCATTTAGCATAAGGCATTAATAAGTGGTGGCTTTGGGACTAATCAGAGGTTTGACAGACGTGAAATACAACACTTTATGTAATGCCGTGTGTGTGTGTGTGTGTGTGTGTGTGTGTGTGCGCATGTTTTCATGCATTTTAGGACTAAAATGCTCTGAATGATCAAAATGGCTAATCTGCAGAAGCAACTGTTCCTGTTTCCACGACAAGCTCCAGCTTTCATGCAAAATCATGCATTTATTTTTTCATTAATTGATAAATAATTGATTGCTTAATTGCTTTTAATTGGGCTCCATAGCACACAGTGATACTGCATACCACTCAGTGTGGGCAGCCAGATCCAGCACCTGGGGAGCAGTGATGGGGACGGTACATTGCTCAAGGGCACCTCAGTGTAACAAACTGATCTGGGATTCGAAGCAATCACCTTCCAATCCTGGGGCCTAGTCCCCAACCACTAGGCCACTGCTGCCCCATTAGTGAAAGTGAAAGTGACAACCCTTGTCACTGCGAGGTCACAGCACAGCAGACAGTGAACCACAATGAAATTGGACCTCTGCATTTAACCAATGCACACTCAAACACCGTGCAGCAGTGGGCAGCTATTGAAAGCGCCCGGGGAGCAGTGACGGGGACGGCACCTTGCTCAAGGGTACCTCAGGGCAACCTACTGGGAAAAGGTTTGAACCCCCGATCCTCCGATCATACGGCCAACACCCGAACCACTAGACCACTGATGCCCCATTAGACAGTGTCATTAAAATTGTGGCTTTTGCCTGTTCTCTCTTTCAAATTGCAATTTTGATGTAAAGAGAAAGCACTTTTCTCAACCCAACTGCCAACCAATCAATGACTTGCTTTCAAGAAGTCTAATGATCTGATGCTATTATGTCCAGCTGCTCTGTCATCGTTCCATGAGGTCCTTCATCCTCCACAACGACTGAATAAAACTTTACAGCAGTGAATAAAATCCAATCAGGTGGGACTGTGTTTGAGATACGCTCAACTAACAAGGTTACAATCGTTTCAGCCTTTAGCTCAACCACCCTGGAGCACTTCATGAAGAGGAAAGATGAAGAGATGAAAGCAGGAAGCACACTGCTTTAAGAGAGAGACACAAAGGCAGGCACATCTGTTCCACCCTAAAGATAACGTAAAATGAATCACATCTGAAATTAAATCAAGATTTACCAGCACAAACGGACTTCCTCCATTCTGTTCGGTTACAATCGTCCGATGGTTGTCCCTGAAAATGACACGAGTGCGTAGAGTTTTAACCTGGAGAAATCTGCAGATTAATGTGTGTCATTTCTCCTGCAAAACCTCAAATGTTTCCTGAGCCATTGATGAAAAATGACAGCTAACAGCACTGCTTATGCCTTCAAACTGGAGTCGTCTCAGGTCATCCAGAAACGGGTCCGCTGGTACGTGGGACCGCCAGCCGTACGGGTCGTTTTAGGGGTTTTTCTCGGTATAAGTCAATAAGCTTTGCCATTTTGTAGCAGCTTTTTATGCAAGAGCTGATGGCAATAATGAAGAAAAGATACACGTGTGGTTACAAAAGCAAAAATAAGCCAGTAGGATGAAGATCACCAGGACAAGCTCATGTCTGGAAACCAGACATTTCCGGGGAAGTTAGTATTTCAAACCAAATACAGTTCTGTGTAAAAGTCCTGAGCCCCTCATTTCTTCATATTTTGCTTCCAATGAGTCACACGTTATATCTATAATGTGTTGAGGATAAGTCCTCCAGATCTTCCTGAAGGACAGTGGTGTTGTCTCTCATGTTCAGTCCAGTCTCTTGGTTAATCCACACAGTGATCTACGTCTGAACCTTCAAGCAGAACAAAGCGTCTAACTGAAGACATGAAAGCTTGACAGACTGTGCAAAGGTGCTATTCAAGATGGGCATCAATGAACTCAGAGAATCAGGACCATGTGGAAAATTCAGCTGTCCATCCTTGAAAAGTATTTGGAAGCCACAACCCCCTGCAATCCAGGACACAAGAAGTGGAGACGCTCTGACCCACGTTTGGCCTTTATCGGTTTTCCGAAGCTGCCTGTTCTCTCACTGCTGAATGTATCTCCCCTCATAAGCAGTGAGAGAATCAATGTTGTTCACATCTTTGTGGTTTCACGCTGTGACATACATAAAAAAGGCCTTTTCCCCAAGAAGGAATGAAATAATAAAAGCACTGACCTTCCCAGACTGGTAGCTATTGTGTAATGATAGGCATGAGCAGCACCTACCCTTCTCCATCTTTCTAACTTGGGAAAAAAATCGAAAAATTGTGAAAGCGACTGAGGAACGGAGTCAGAGAGAAGTGTTCGGTGCTGGATCGGGGCACAATGGTGTAATTTAGTGGGCTGTGTTGGAGTTGTGAGAAAGTGCACCAGTCGGCATTTTTCAGCGTGAATGTGCCTTCAAGAGCTGGCCAAACATGTCATGTTCAATTATCACACACACACACACACACTGCAGGTTAGGCCATCCAGTCAGATTACTGTTTGTTGACAGGCTGCCAGAGCCTGTAGCTGAATGATGTAACAGAGCAGCGCTGATCAGGAACACAACAGCCATTTGAACCCCCCATCAAACACACACACACACACACACACACACCCCAGTTGACAGGATGCCCTTGTTAACGCTGATGTTATATAAAGGTGTGTCATTAACCTGGTGATGTTATTGTCCACCTTGAGTTTCTTTGGCTTCTATTTCGATACCTGGGGCAGCGGTGCTCTAGTGGTTAGGGAGTTGCCCCCGCATCAGAAGATTGTGGGTTCGATTCCCTCTCCAGTAGGCTGCCCTGAAGGTACCCCTGAGCAAGGTACCGTCCCCGTCACTGCTCCCCGGGCGCTTTCAATAGCTGCTCACTGCTGCACGGTGTTTGTGTGCATGGGTTAAAAGCAGAGGTCCAATTTCGTTGAGGTTCACGCTTGCTGTGCTGTGACCTCGCAATGACAAGGATTGTCACTTTCAGCTTTCAGCATCATTTCATTTGTCTCTGATCCCCCACTAGCTCACACTCCCCCTGAGCTTAGACCCCCAAATCATACAGTAGATTTTAAGTATCTACTTAAAAGTAGAAGGTGTGGACTTCTTCCACCTCGGGCTGCTTCACAGCGAGATGGTTTAGGGTTCGATTCGGTGGGTGAAGTGTGACTGGGGGTGTGTGTGTGTGTGTCCCTGTAATGGACTGCTGTCCTTTCAAGGGTGTTTCTCCACTTTTTTGTCCCCCGAGCGCTGGGACAGTCTCCACGACCCCCCACGACCCTGGTTAGGAGAAGTGGCTGTGAGAATGGATGGAAGGAAAATCTTTATCTCCAAAAGGGTGTAAAAATGATGATTTTTTTGAAGCCCATCTTCCACTTTTCCCCAATGAGAAGGACTGCAACTCCCTCCCTCTCTCTCTTAGTGCTGACTCTGAATTCACTCTGATTCATAATTGAAGCAGAAACGTCCTTTTAAACACTGTCACACATTTGTTATTTATAATCAGCTCATTTATAATGCATGACATTTTAGAAAACAGGAAATGTCAGGAGCAAGGAACAAGGAAAATCAGCCGTTCGGCGTAGTGCTCTGATTACGACTTCTGAAAAATCAATTCCCCCACTTTCTGAAGGCGCTTTAGCTGCTTTAATGCCACTGTAGTTCAGATCAAACTGCCCGTTAGCTTTGATTTGATGCCAGTGACTAATATAAAGGAACTTTAATCCTTACACAGACTTGACGAAGGCATTGTTGGCAAAAGGAATAAAAAGAAAAATGTGTAACACAACTGTCTTCGGAACGCGCCTGTCGCTACTTAGCATATACTTTATTTGCCTCTAAATGATATCAGTCATGATCACAAACAGGCCCTAAACTCAACTTCAATCTCAGTTCCAAACCTAGACCTCACCCTCATCCTGGTCTTAAACCTAACACCTCTGAAGAAAAGTGAAAGTGACTAACTGTCATTGTGAAGAACAGTAAACAGTGAGACAGGATGAAACGCTTCCAATGCCTCCCCCCACACACACACCGTGCAGCAGGGGGTATCTATTGAAAGCGCCCGGGGAGCAGTGCCGGGGACGGAACCTTGCTCAAGGGCACCTCAGGGCAACCTGCTGGTTTGGGAATCGACCCCATGACCTTCTGTGCATGATTAGAAAAAATGATCAGGAATGTTTTTATTAATTTTACGTCACAAAGGCATGACGGAAGAGGAGTGCACAGATAAAAGACCGTCCCGTCCACAGTCCTGTCCCCGGGCGGAGAGTTTTGAAACAAAAAAAAATGTGCTAGGCTCCTGTTCGTCTATGTTGCCATGGAAACTTACATAAGTGCAACATATTTGATCGTTACATTATTTTGTAGGAATGTTATAATTATTGTATTTCATAAACTCCGGTATATTGCATTAAATGTCACTAATCAGTTGTTCTTTAGCAATGTTGATATTATTTAACACATTCCTGTATGTTCTATTCAACCTTAAACAGAAGTGAATAAAAACTAATGAAAAAACATCAATTATTTCCTTATTTTTAAATTAAATGCATCCTTAGTAGATAAGATAAAGGATGGATGATGGATGGTTTACTATTGGAAAAAAAAAAAAAAAATCAATCATAATCATAGAGCATTGATTCCAAAACGGCAGAACCCAAAGCAGAGGGTCTGCAGGTTCTCCATCCTCCATCAAGGCTGCACGAAGCAGAGAATGAGTGTTAAATTATCCTAATAAGGTCGTCATTCCCCGAGGCAACCGGTTTCGTTTATGAGAAATCTCATAATCAAAGGAATATTTCAACTCAATGACCTTTTCACGGCTACAGTTTGGGGAGGAACTATAATGAGATGTGTTGAGTTTGGAAAAGCTTAATGAGATCTGCTGTTCTACAGTGTATTGATCCTTCTGCTGCACATTCAGAAACTGACACACATGTCCTGCTCTTATTATCACAGCAAAGATTATAGAGGCTGCTTAAAGTGATACTTGCTTCACCATTTGATGATCATTATTGTTTTATGGCGCTTTTAGGACACTCGTTTGTGTGCGTGCGTCATTCCAAAGGCATTGTAGCTCTAAAACCAAGATCAATGTGCTTTGGCAAGCATCAGTTTGAGCAGATTCTCTTAAAACGATCTAAACGAATCAAACAAACACAGATAATTGGACTGAACCAGGACCTGGGTGTAGAGGCAGGCTTTGCCCTGTGGTCCTCCAAATTTCAAACCCGAAAAAAAGGTTTTGAGCCTGATACGTTTAGTCTTAAATACATTTTCTTCAAAATATCAATTGATCCTTTGATTGATGATGCAACTAAGGAGTCATAGTACAAAATATTGCCAGACTGGCAATCTGCTGCTCACATCTTAAGACTGGCAATCTCAACATCTGTCCCGCTTTATTGCTGTGGTGCTGTCTGGACGAGCCTCGAGGCGCAGATCTCAGGCTTGTATTGAGCCAAGAGGTATTTAGCACTGTTTTCAAGCCTGGAAACATGGATCACTGATGCCTGATCATCTTCAGAAGCCGTGAAAACGCCCTCAGATCTGACCAAAGTCCTATTTCACACTAAACATCAAAACCACATCTGCTGAGAAGGTTTGGAGTACTCAGACATTTGCAGACTTTTCCAGTGAGCTGTTTCTATTATGGGGGGCACGGTGGGTGGCGCTGTTGCCTCACAGTGAGAAGGTCCTGGGTTCGATTCCTTTCTGTGTGGGGTGGACATGTGTGTCTGCATGTGCTTCCTCCAGGAGCTCTGGTTTCCTCCAACCCTAAGATGTTTTGGTGGACTGGAGATCTAAATTGTCCCCTAGGTGTGCCTTTATGTGTTTGCCCTGCAATGGACTGGTGACCTGGACTGGTGACCTGGACTGGTGACCTGTCCAGGGTGTCCCCGCCTGTGGCCCTGTGAGAGCTGGAATGGACTCCAGCACTGCCTGTGACCCTAATCAGGACAAGCATGGGCTCAGATTCAAGGAAACCTTCTGCAGTCAGTCAATGTCTTTCAAGAAGCCTGGAGTTCTATTCCTAAAGATGACTTGAAGAAATGACAAAAAAGGTGGTCTAAGAGAGCTCAGGCTGTGCTGAAGAATAACGGTGGTCAAACCAAATATTGACTTTAAAGCTGGTTAGAATTCAAACTCTGTTTCGACTAGATTTTTTAGCGTTTGCAAAAAATCACTGAGCCTTTGGTCTCGTTTTCCTAGCAAATATTAAAAAAAGAGGGGGGGGTCAAGACTTTTGCACAGAAGTGCATATGAGTTTAGCTCAGAATAATTAAGGGCTCGTAAACTTTCAGAGGTCAAGCGATCTGAACTTCCTTAAGAGTGTCAGCTCAGAATACAGAGCAGCAGGTTTGACTGAGAATAATGAATGTGCTCTAATTAAGCGCCACTCGTTCGCTGCTGCACAAAACAGATGCGCTGGATTTCAGTAACGAGGGCAAATTGCAAAACTGATTAAATATTATTTTCCAAAATATATTCATTTCTTCATTGCTGGCTCTGGATGGGGAGATGTGTGCAGGGACACACTTCTTAGCCTCCAGTCGTTTGTTTAATTAGTCAGCAGCGCAAGCTGATCTGAACTGCAGGCTTGCAGGAGCTGATGGGAAAATAAAACACTTTCATTGTAAATAAATGCAGCAGTTTGACCCCTAATTGAAACAGAAGCAATTAAAGGTGATCTTTAGGCTTTTTACATTTCTTTTTTTTTTTTTTTTTTATCCCCAAATTAGCATCCTTCAGCTGCTCCACCACTAATGGGCAACCAATCAGAGAGTAAAGGCTGAGTAAGAAGAGGAGGAAAAGGTGAGAGGCGTTCCAAAAATGCAAATGCCTCTAATTACATGCGCACTGCAGTTTCAGGACCTTTTAATTTGACCCAGTCCGTCACGGGTGCCCGTCGTGACCCACCAAACACATCCTTTCCTTCTGCATACAGTACGCATCTGAGGCTAAAACGATGTGTATTTATCGACATTAAAGGGGAAGGAGACTTTTAGCAAATAAAAGATCGGGTTTAAAATGAATGCAGTTCATTTTTCTCGTTTTCAGTGCTCGAGATGTGAAATAATTCAGGGCTGAAATAATTAACTGTGGAGAAATGTCTCTACAGCGGTGGTGAATGGAACCAGACGTCTGCAACACAAATACAACCGCTTCTCGGGACCCTACACGTCTTATGAGTCTCTAGACGAGAGGCTGATGGGAACACGGTGGCAAATCTGGCTGCTCTCATTTAAGGGTCACCACAGCGGATCATCATCCGTCTCCATTTCTTCCAGTCCTCTGCATCTTCCTATTTCATATCCACCACATGCATGTCCTCTCTCATATCAATAAACCGACTCTTTGTTCTTCTACTTCTTCTCCTACCGTGAAGCTCCATCCTCAACACCTTTCCTCTGGACATGTCCAAGCCAACACAGTCTCGTCTCCAAATCATCCAAGCTGAGCTGTCCCTCTAATACACTCGCTCCGAATCCTGTCCACCCTCGCCCTTCTTGATGCAAATCCCAGCACCTTTAACTCTGACACCTCTTGCCTCTTCATCATCTCCAACCCATATAACATAGCTGGTCTCACTACCACCTTCTAAATTTTTCCTTTCACTCGTGCTGGACTGTCACTGATTTGGACACTGTTTTTGCTTTATTTATAATCTGAATAATGTTTATTTTTGCTGGTTATGCACAAATTAGCAAAACCACCCTGAGAAATGATTGAGACTATCGACCATGTTTGAGGGGTGTTCTTTGAGATGGGTCCCCGTGATAGAATGTGGGGTCTCATTTCATCACCGGAAGAATGAGAACAGTCTGGACTGAGATCATCTTGTGTGACGGGACGACGATGCCAGACGACGTTCCTTAGAGGAGGGTAGAGAAGGAGTGTGAGCTTAAGCCTGTATGATGGAGCTGAAATAGCTGGGAGCAGATCCAAAAGTGCCTCTGTAGGCCAGCATTAGTGATGCGAATGTGATTTGATTGGTCTTGGGTGGCCAGTAGAGGTCAGTGACTAGTGGAAGGACTTGAGACGGCTGCCAAGCCACCACCACGTTCTGGATTTCACTTTACAGTGCACTACGACTTAACGCCAGCAGTAATACCAATTATTATTATTATTATTATTATTATTTTGCAACATTAGTGTGATTGAGCAATTCAGTTAAAGACCCCTTATCATAAGAAACTGAAGAGGCAGCAGTGGTCAAGTGTTTAGGGACTAGACCCCAGGATCGGGCGATTGTGGTTTCAAATCCCATATCAGTAGGTTGATCTAAGTCACCCATGAGCTACCGTCCCCATCACTGCTCCACGGGTGCTGGATATGGCTGCCCCCTGCTGGATGGTGTGTATGTCTTAAAAAAAAAGAGGTTGCATTTCATCCTTTTTCACTGCACACTGTGCTGTTTTTCACAATGACAAAAAGTCACTTTCATTTTGATTTTCGAAATTCATTTGAAATAGGAATTGATCTGGTAGGTAAACGTGTTTTAAGACGTCACAGCCATCCAACTCTGCCAGTTCATAATTATCAGGAGTGTTTCGGCCCAGACTGGCACAACGCTGCACAGGCAAAAGGCTTAAAGCTTTATTCACCACAAATTTTTGCAATTTAGGTGCAAAAAACACTAAACTGGGGAAAATATGGACCGTTTTCAGCTGTGCAAGTATAACCTCGCCAGAGAGGAGCCCACCATAAACACTGCAACACAATGGAGAAGCTGCCTCTCAAAGAATGGAGTCTAATTGGGGTAGATTTGAGAGATCTGGGCATCTGGGTATAATTCTTAAATCCGGCTTTACTCCTTGAGGCTTCATTTTTCCGACAAGCCTCGTCAGGTCGACTCACAGTCTTCAAATGAAGACACGCTGTCTTGAGTATTTCATCGTAACTATAGAGACTAAGCTCCTGAGCAGGAAGGGCTGGGCTGGAGCGCCCTCGCTGAAATGAACTGTGACGCCCTCCGGAAGTTTAATTTTTTTCTGATATCTTCACACTTGCCTGAGGACGAGAAGCAGATAAACCAGACTGCTGAAGCCAGCATCATATCAGCCGCCAAATCTGTAAGCAACACAGCGTCGTCTTCCAACCGGTCCTGAATGCTCGACCATGGCTGAGTCAGACTCAATCTCCTCAACGATCACTCTCGCTTTTTTTTTTGGGAGGGGGGGGGGCATAAAGTTTTTGCCTGATTTCATGTGGCAGCGTCTCTGTGTCTTCCATCGTATCAAATAAAGTCATCAAACACCCATTGTGCCCAGAGAATGACTTCACTCACAAAGGCTTTTGGCTTCTAAAATTGATTTCTTCAAGGCTGACTCATTCATCACATGAGGGGACTGTTTGCCTGCGATGACAAGCACTTTCTCTTCCAGCCCAACAATCGCAACATCTCTCTCTGTTCCACCAAATGACATTTCCCAGTAAACATCCCCTTTAAATAACCCGACCGCTTTAATATCTGCACCTTATTATACACCTGCAGTGTAAAGCAGCGTTTGACTGCTGTGGTGTTGTCCAAAGCTTTGCTGTGTATACCTCTAATAAAGGCCCATATACAAGTGAAAGTGACTATTGTCCTTGTGAAACACAGTGAAATGCATCCTCTGTATTTAACCCCCACACACTCCCAACCTCCAGACAATGAGCACCATTGAACAGCTCCATCCACAACATCAATCTAAGAAGGAGCCATGAAAATCAATGTCCTTGTGTCTTATCGCCCACCTGAACCTGCTGTTAATAGCTCATTGTTCTCACCTGGCAGCTATAATTGATCAGGGAGAGAAAACCTCCAGCGAGGCTGAAGCTCATGGCAGGACTGGTTCTAGACGGAAAGTTTCTGAACGCCTCGATTCAGCAGAGCTCATGTTCTACAAGCTGCGTGTCTTCTTCTGCGGCTGGGTGGCTGATCTTGACGGATTATTACAGGGTGACATTTTCGAAGGCGAGGAGAGATTTTTATTTTGAGCTGCAGGCGGTGTGAATTCTGGAGTCTGAAGCAGGGCATAGCGACTTCAGGAAAGTTCAGGCTCTGGGTGTAAGATCAGAGCTTTCAAAATCCCTCTTCTGCACCGTAACAGGATATTCTCAGGGTGAAAAGTCCTGCAGAACGAGCCGCGAGCGTGAGAGAACCGAGACGAGATAACCCTCTCTGGTTACGTTCAGCAAAACGGTAAACATTCGTGTCACTGTGACATGACCAGCGGTTTTAATATTCTCACTGGAACATTTCTCTCCGTGAGTTCGGTTTCAGAAACACACTTTCTGGCCCGTGACATCTCCAGCTCTGCTTCTGCAGAGGTCATGACACCTTTATGCGTCACACACTTAGACGCAACAGAAAAAAGAAAGATAATAAACTTTATTTACAGAGCTCCTTTCATATCCGTGGTAGCTGAAGGTGCTCAGAGACATCAGGAAGTTGAGAAATGATAATAAACTCAGTGACGTTACTAAGCAGAGATTAAATAAAGGTCGAAAAAAAAAAGCTTTATTCGAACGCGCATTGAATTGCACTTCCCTCATTGGCCAATTTATTAGAAACCTCTTTGTCGTCCTTCCACAAACTGGCCACTTTGTTCGAAGCACCTACATTGTTCCAAAAAGCAGTAGCAGTTACCTAGCGTAGGTTGCCCTGAGATACCCTTGAGCAAGGTACCGTCCCTGTCACTGCTGTCCCCTGCTGCACAGTGTGTGTTCGTGCATGGTTTAAATGCAGAGATCCAGTTCGGTGTGCTGTGCTGGGTGCACTCACAATGACGAGAATAGTCACTTTCACTTTCATTAGAGACCGCTAAATTGTCGTTCTTCACGTTGTCCACTTTATTAGAAACCCACATGTTGCAATTCCAGTCGTTGGGCACTTTCTTACAAAACCTCCAGCATGTAGCTCCACTACAAGAAGAAACTGTGATTCATCGTCCCCTTCCCTCCGTCCCATTCCTCCTTGGACAACAGGATCACTGCTGAGCGGATATTTTTTGGATAGCGGACCGTTCCTACCTGTGGCGCTGACATGGCAGCGAAGCCTTTGGAGAAGGTAGGAGTATTTTGGCAGGATGGAAAGTGGTCCTTCATCTAAATCTATCCAGCTGGATCTTCTGTGACCACTGATGAAGAACTAGAGGGTTAGACAAACACATGGGGTGCGGCTGTACGCCAGCAAGGCGAGCTAAGAGGAGGGGGTTTCCGATAAAGTGGCCACAGAAGGGAAGATCCGTTCGCGGCAGAACAAACATCTCCCCAAAGACGAATCTGTAATTTGTCTTTGAAGCGAGAAACGAATGAATGTGAACTGAAGGGCTAGGCCAAGCCTCAGCTCGGATTTGCATATGCCTGTTTTCAGGATCAATAATTGAGCCCAGTTGAAATGTGTCATGTTTCATTAAAGGCTAATTAATTTCAGCTCAGCACAGCTGCAAGGTGAATGGAGGGAAATGAGAGAAAAGCAGACAGAGCCAAGAGGAGGACTGAGCTTCGAGGGAAACATTAGCATTAAATAAAAATGCCTCCGAATAATCATACGCACTCACCCTTCGCTCACATGTTGAATATTACTGTACTGTAATGAAACAATACATTTAGCACGAATTAAATTTGGACTTCCTGATTGTGGCTCCTTTTCAAATTTTTATTTCTTTTCTGCACTTCATAAATACGGAGATCCTGCCGTCCTTAATACTCAACTTTCACAAAATCTTAATCCTTTGACTTTCATGATATCAGATGCTGAAATTCATCATCCATTCAGATGCAGATACAGGTTTACCAAAAGTAAAATCCAAAATTTCATGCGAAATTCCACAAAAATTGAGAATTTCCATAAATCTGTGCTTTTTGCTATATTTCAGAAGTGGTAAATTGATATATTATAAAGAAATATGGTAACAAGAACCTTTAAAATGCCTCCCACCTTTCACTGCTTTACATCTAATGTACTTAATAAGTAATACACTTATTATTTCACTTTAAGTGCCGTTTAATGTTATTGCAAATCTTTAATTGCACTCTGGCTTAATGCTGGTAAAACGCTTTAGATAAAAGTGAAATAAATGAATAAACGTGAATGTAAATAAACAACGGGGGCGTTTCCAGTTTGGCGTCATTACATAATTAAAATATTCTTAATGAAAATAGAAAAAGGGGGGCAGTCGTAGTTGCTATTGAAAGTGTCCGGGGAGCAGTGATGGGGACGATACCTTGCTGAAGGGTAGCTCATGGAAACCTACTGGTCTTGAAACCACAACCTTCTGATCCTGAGGCCTAGTCCCTAAGAACCACTGTCCCGTTCAAATGTTTTAAAGGCCTAGCAAAACAAATGGAGAATGAATCATCCTTAATGTTCCAATACTTTTGGAAGGGGCTGTATATTTGAATCGTAACCCTGAGAGATCTGAATCTCTGTTTAATGGTTAGACCGTCACAACTTAGGCCTGTTCTTTTCCGACATATTAGATTTTTCCTCCCTCCACCCCTCCCCCCTTACCTGTTCCCCCGATGGGCCTTTCAAGCTCCTGTTTAGCTCCAGAAGAGCAGCGAGCATTTAGTGTCTTGTAATAAGACCAGTTTGAACCACAGACAGCAGGTAAGCGTTCCTAAGGAGCTCAGGAGGAATTTTCCTCTGACTTCCTCTCTTTGTCATTTCCTTTTTATTTTTTTTGTTTCTTTTTTTTTTACCTCTCTTATCCCATCTCCATGCTCTGCCCTTATTAGTGCCCCCCCGCTGGCCCACATGGAGCCGAGAGACGTCTGGAGCTCGAGTCTTTCTCTCCATGGGGCCTGATCACCTGACAGTGGGGAACATTTTCACACCACACACACCACACACACACACACACGTCTCTATTCTCCATCACCCACCACTCTCTTCCCTCATTACAGCTGCAGTGGCCTGACCTGTGATCATCCTGAGTTTCAGGACTCCGTCTGAGTGACTACTTTTCTGTTTGTGTTGTGTGTGTGTGTGTGTGTGTGTGTGTGTGTGTGTGTGTGTGTGTGTGTGTGTTGGTGATAGCTGACAATGTGTGACTGTGTGCTTTTTGATACAGCACCAGTTCTGCTCAGTCTTGCCAGGTTCTGACTGGTTGATCCTCCAGTTACACTTTAATTGTTGGAGTTTCGTTCTAATGAAATGGTTCAGACTGTCATTCCTTCAGTTCAGTGCCATAAAAACGTTGCTGAGTCAGAATTTGAACAGTGGTATTAAATGGAAGCAAACCTTTGAAGAGTTTAACCCTTGATGGGTGTTCGGGTCCCGTTTCCAGCGTTTGTTATTTTAACTCTAAAATACACTTTTTCATTCAGAGCGAGTAGAAAGTCACAAACGTAGCGACACTTAAAGCTTTCAGGTTTTCTTAAAGTTTTCAGGGCCTAATGACGCCTAAGCTTAGACTAAATAAAATGTTTAGTGCTGGTTTGCCACTTCCACTGAAATTTAGTCCTGAGTCATGTCTGAGATTAAGCAGAGAGCGCTTTTATAAAAGTAAATGTAAATTCACTTACATTTGAAAGTGAAAAAAAAGTGAAAGTGACAACCCTCGTCATTGCGAGGTCACAGCACTGCAAACCATGAACCACAACGAAATTGGACCTCTGCTTTTAACCCATGCACACAAACACCGTGCAGCAGTGGGCAGCTATTGAAAGTGCCCCGGGAGCAGTGACGGGGACGGTACCTTGCTCAGGGGGACCTCAGGGCAACCTACTTGTGAGGGAATCGAACCCCCAATCTTCCGATGCGGGGCAACTTCCTCACCACTAGGCCACCGCTGCCTTTAAGTTTACTATTCTTCATATAGGCAATAGACTGAGCTTTATTATAATTATTATTGCACTTTTCATACGTAACATTAAGCGGAAAGTATTTTACATTGAAAATAAAACTCAGTAGGCGATAAGCGTAAGATGGTTCAAGGAAAAATGAGAGAAAATAAAACGATACGCACAAAAGAACCAAAAAAGACACAAGAGAAACAGATTCGTGCACAAGACAGGAGTGAATAAACAATTCAAGATAAACACAAAGAAAGGGCTGCAGATCAAAAGCAGCGGAAATTCCTTAAATGATTCAAGAAGGGAAAAATAGGAACACAAGAAACGAAAAGCTTCTTTAACTGCTGCTGGTAATGTGTTCCGCAGTTCTGATACAGAGTGACTTTAAACTGCCTTCCGTCTCCATTAACTCAAAGAGGATCATAGGACTGGAAGACCTAGACCTTCAGACGAGAAGAGATCGTTAAAAGATGCTTAAAAGGTCAATTAAAGGAATAAAAGTGATGTAAGTGTTTTTTAAGTAAAGAACTTGAAACTCTAATCTAAAAACACTTGGGTCACGTGTTGAATTTGGCTTCTAAAATTCAAATCACGATCCACAGTTCACAGATTTCACCTTCTGGCTGAAAGTGAAAGTGACTATTCTTGTCATTGTGAAACAGCACAGCGTGAACCACAACGAAACCTCTGCATTTAGCCCACACATTCACACACCTGCAGCAGGGGGCAGCTATTGAAGGCACCCGGGGAGCAGTGAGGGGGATGGTACCTTGCTCAAGGGTATCTCAGGACAACCTACTAGCCTGGGGTTTGAAGCATTAGGCCACCGCTGCCCCAAACACCAACCGAGCCAGCCAGGAGGCCAGTAATCATCACTTCTGTTTTATTCTCCATTGATTTTTAAAATGATCGCACTCACACTCATTCCTAGCCAATAAGCAGGCGCAGCCATTGTTCAAAACATCAGCAGCATCAGGTTCTCCAGCTGCACCTCTGGACTGGAGCTTTTGGTCCAGAACTAATCATCCAACGTCCTGACCATATCACACCATGTGCACAATTGTTAGGCAACTACCATCATTTAAGCCGATCAGGTGATGTGTGTTTGTGTACTGAGGGGGGCGTGGCCTAAGGAGATCAATACTCTATATCAAGGTGTGTATAATTATCAGGCAGCTTCTTTTCCTCCTCAGGCAAAATGAGCTGAAGAAAACTGATCACCTGAAGTTTTCCCAGAAGAGTAAAGGACTGACTCTTGTATCAATGCCATCGATTTGAGGAGAATCTTAATGTCAGGGACGACTGAAGATGGACAGGGTTCATAGTCTTCAAACGGTGGTTTGTATTTTGCTGAATCTAATGAGAGAAAATGAAAGAGATCAAAGGAGCACGCCACCCACTCTCTGCCCTGAAGTGACCTTTTAGAAGAAGTTAAAATGCAGTGCGTGGCTCAGTCGTTTATTAACGGAGCGTTAATACAGTCTGCACGCAGCACAACAGGACTCCATCACTTAGTTCAATTTTCATTTCATTTCAGGCGACTCTGGCGAATCTCTCTCAAGATTTCTGGTGCACTTTTAAATTAAACAATACAAAGCAAAAAGCAAATGCTCTCATAATGAACTACTTGAATAACCGGTGAGCGCGTTCAGGCGTGGTGAGATGCAGGCTATTTGTTTTTTAATTAAGAGAAATTAGAAGCGAGTATGTTGCTTTTTCGCAGCACGCTCTGGGGTTTATTCACATTGGATTTCGCAAAGGAAAGGCAATTGTGCGTCAAGCATTCCTTGAAGGTGAGGACTGGAGGTGCGGTTGATGCGGGATATGGACAAAATACTGGTGTTTCAATTAAATCGCTGCGATAATGCTGGCGGCTGATCGGTCGGGATGCTTCAAGCACGCCTGTTGGATACAGAGCTCATCTGCATAATGCAAAATTTTGCGTTATCAGTATTCCGAAGGCAAATATAGCAATGGCGGTTAAGCAAGATAGTCCCTTTCACTTTCATTTTTTACACCCTAGAAAGGTCGCCAGTCTCTGCATTGTGGGAACATTACTCGATGAAAAAACTGATATTTATTAATATATATATTAATAAAATTGCCGTACTTAAACTTCTGTCAAACGCTAAGAAGGCTTTCCCCTGTTCCTGTGAAGTTCTCAGACATCACAAAATCGAATTAAAACAGTTATTAAAGAGATTCCTATTGATTATCTTTACAGTTTGATAGCTTTATCAATAGCTAGCTAAACGAGTAAAAGGGAAGGTTTACAGGACAGTAGTGAGACCAGCTATGTTGCAGGGGTTGGAGACAGTGGCACTGACGAAAAGGCAGGAGGCGGAGCTGGAGGTGTCGGAGTTAAAGATGCTGAGATGTTCGTTGGGTGACGAGGATGGACAGGATTAGAAATTAGTATATTAGAGGGACAGATCAGGTTGGACGTTTTGGAGACAAAGTTAGAGAAGCAAGGATGCGTTGGTTTGGACATGTGCAGAGGAGAGACGAGGATTATATCAGGAGGAGGATGTTGAAGATGGAGCTGCCAGGAAAGAGGAGAAGAGGAAGACCAAAGAGGAGGTTTGTGGATGTGCTGAGAGAGGACATGCAGGGGGTCGGTTTGAAGGAGGAAGATGCAGAGGACAGGAAGAAACGGAGACGGTTGATCCGTTGTGGCGACCCCAAAACGGCAGCAGCCGAAAGAAAAAGAAGATCAATAGCTATCTAACCGATCTGCTCTAGAGGGGTTGCAGTTTTTCTTACAGATGTACAGCACTGTGCAAAGGTTTTAGGCAGGTGTGAAAAAATGCTGTAAACAAAGAATGCTTTCAGAAATATAAATAATGATTGTTTATTTTGATCACCAAAGTGAGCGAACAAAAGAAAAATCTAAATCAGATCAATATTTGGTGTTTCTACCTTTTACCTTCAAACCAGCATCAGTTCTTCTGGCCCCACAGAAGGATGTGAAGAAGCCTGCATCCACAGCGGTGGCCTAGTGGTGAGGGAGTCGGCCACAGGATTGGAAGATTGTGGGTTCGAACCCCTTCCCAGGAGGTACCCTTGAGCAAGGTACTGTCCCCATCGCTGCTCCCTGGGCGCTTTCAATAGCTGCCCCCTGGGCGCTTTCAATAGCTGCCCCCTGCTGCATGGGTTAAATGCAGAGGTCCAATTTCGTTGTGGTTCACTGTGTGCTGTGCTGTGACCTCGCAATGACCAGGTCTGTGCTCAGTTCTCCAAGATGTTTGGAGCAACCTACCGGCCGAGTTCCTTCAAAAACCGTGTGCAAGTGTACCTAGAAGAACTGATGCTGTTTTGAAGGCAAAGGGTGGTCACACCAAATATTGATTTGATTTAGATTTCTCTTTTGTTCATTCACTGCATTTTGTTGATTGATTGAAAAATAAATGATCAACACTTCCATTTGTGAAAGCGTTCTTTGTTTACAGCGTTTTTTCCCACCTGCCAAAACTAAAACGATGTACATGCCTAAGCAGGGAATAGAACCCTGCTCTTCGAGGTGGAGGGCAGGGGTATTACCCTCTACACTACTCTACCCACTACAGTTGCTACAAAGGACAGCTAATCCCACAGAATAAATGCATATTTTATGCTTCTTGTCCCCCCAACTAAACAAGTGGACGTGTAGTGTGAGCAAATAGCCTGCAATGATGACCAGCAGGACTCTAAACGCACTTAAAAGCCTGTAGCGCCGCAGTGCATCGAAAGCCATTAATGCACTCGTTCCCTGCACTTCTTTAAAAATACATGCACAGTGGCGAAGCTTTCAGAGCCATTGCTTCATTTTCCAAACTAAACTTTCATTGGGGTTGATTTTTTGTCACTAGAAAGAACTGCAATGAGACAAATCAAATATCAGCAGAAAAAAAAAAAAGTGCTTTACACCTTGAAAGCAGAAATTGATTATCTGGATGTCACCACAACTCCAGCTCTGCTGTCAACTTCAGGAGAAAAAGAAGAGTTGAGGAATTGTAGATTGCTTTGGCAATTTTCAGAGCCTCTCTCTGATGGGGAGACACTTTCAGGCCGAATCAAAAATGCATTGGACAGGGAGGGCTTCTCAGAGGAGAAAAAAAAAAGGAGAGAAAAGTTTCTAAAAAACTTGCCCTTGATTTGATTTTCTAAAAAGTGAGAAAAGTGGCTGCTCTCATCATGAAAGGCTTTCAAATGACTCATCAAATCCATACCTTGAGTCTTCAGTAACCTTTCCAAAGATGCGCCAGTCGGAAATCCAATACTGAGCATTAACGCTGTTCTTTTCCGGACATTGAGCGAGAGAGCGTAAATGATAAACCGTTCTTGCAAGTTCACTTTTCAGCATCAAAAAAGGAGAAAACATCTATTAAACAGAAAATTGTACCATGTTTGTACAAAGCCTCGCCAGCAAAACATATTTCAGTATTTAATGCGTCCACTCATCATCTTCATTACAATTTCCAGCAGTTCACGCAAATTCGCTTCTTCTCCAGCGATTCAGAGATATTTTACCTGCTTCTTATAAACTCCTCCAAAGATCAGCCTCAGACGCCGGCCACGTTTCCGCCTCTTCACCATTCCAGCTAATCCCAGCTACGAACTTACGCTCAAGAACATCTCTGATGAGTCGGTGGAAAGATTGACAGAAACATCTATGGATTTAATTTTTTTTTTTACATCTGAAGCCAACGTTGAACCTGACTTTCTTCTAAACGTTAAAGCTTTAAGTGCTGTTTATTTGAGGAGGAGATTGTGGGCCGTTGCACGGCGGTGAAGACTTTCATTTTCTCTGAATCTTTAAATACATTTTTTTACAGTTTTTTTTTATAAACAGAATCTGCTTTTTTCTTACTTTTATTTGCCTTTCTTCTCTCGCAGGCTTCTGGTCTTCTCAGAAAACTCTCCTTTAGATATTTTACATGCACATAATGGAGAACGGCAGCTGAGGTGTGTGTGGGTAGCTGCTTGTGTGAATGTTTAGATCCTTAAAAGGGGGATGTAAAGGACTATGGGAGCGGTTTGTGTTCGGGGACAGCTGTAATTGGCTGAAGACTGAAAAGATGCAAAAAGAGGAAACAAAATGAATCAAATTAAATTTGATGTTATTAGGGCTCCTGGGGAATTTTCAGTCAAATATACATTTCCGGTTTCTTTTCCCTGAAAAAAGTAAATCACTTAATGGCAGGTTTTTTTGACTGGAAATGAAACAAACCACAGCACGGGTCTCTAAAGAGATGCACACCAATAAAAGAGTGCAGAAGACTCCGACACTGAACATTCATATTCATTGGTGTGTGGGATGTGGATTATTGCTTGTATAAAGTGCTTCTCTTCCTTTTGCTTTTCAGTGTTGTGTAATGAAGGCTCCTCGACGTTGTTATCTAATTAAAGTGAAATTAACCCAGACAACAGGCACGGGCGAGTCCAAAAAATATCCGGCCTTAATCAAGGAGGAAGACACAGTTCCTCTTTGGGATTGAATTACGACTCTGGCACAGAAAACCCATTTTCCATTTTCGGCAGCCAAATAACTACTTAATAATGGAGGATTTATTTCCGTGTTTTCTGTTTGATTATTTCAGTATAAAAATGATTAATGGCTTTGCTTATCGCAACAAGCTTTAGAACTTTAGAACCCATGTTGCTGGAGAAGGAAAAGACATGCCTAATTCTATGTTAATGCAATGAGTTTTTTATTTTGCCACGTTTGTGTAGGTCCATTCATCAATACGATGCAAAAAGCAGCGTTATGAGGAGCTGATATGATGATGATGATGATGATGATGATATTCAAATATATGTAGCTTTAAAAATCTGTTGATCCTTTGATTCATAAGAAGACGATGGGCAAAAATGAATGAATTGGAGGAGAACAAGCGATCTACACTGACAAATATTGCAAGTTATGATCAAAAGAAAGGGTGGCCTAGTGGTTCGGGCGTTGGCCCTGTGATCGGAGAATCGGGGGTTCGAACCCCTTTCCAGTGGGTTGCCCTGAGGTACCCTTGAGCAAGGTACCGTCCCCGTCACGCTCCTCCCTGCGATGGGCTGGCGACCTGTCCAGGGTGCGTCCCCCGTCCTTCACCCTGAGCTTTTCTGAAAAAGTAGCTCAGGCTGCCGGGGTGGTGGTGGTCTACTGGTAGGATATTTGCCTATGGAGCTATGGACCACAGGTTTGAATCCCACCTCTGGCACTACCAACATTAGGTTCCTGAGCAAAACCCTTAACCCTGAGTTGCTCCCTGTAGAACATGGAAGTCTCTGGATTGGAGGGGTGGTGATGGTCTAGTTCTATGTTGTCTAGTGGTCTAGTGTTGGGTACTTGCCTATGGACCTCTGGATCAAGAGGTCCCAGGTTTGAATTCCACCTCTGGCACTACCACCACTGGGTCCCTGAGCAAAACCCTTAACCCTGAGTGTCTCCAGCAGGACTGTCCCTGTAATTAGAACATGGAAGTCGCTCTGGATAAGAGCGTCTGCTAAATGCTGTAAATGGAAACGGATTAGAGTTTCTGCTAAATGCCATAATGCAATATCACAGGGAAACCCTGGCAAAAATGGGTAAAACTGATCAAAAGGATCGTACTGTATACACTGTGTACAGATTTCTCTCTGTAAACAAGGCAAATGCACTGGATAAGGCAAATGGAGTGCATCAGTTTCTTTAATTAATCATATAAATAAATGTATTTTTCTTAGAAAAGAAGGATGAACCTGAGAAGACTGAGGCAATAAAGGCTTCAATAAGCCCTCATTTGAAGCAGGTGGGCACTTTTGCTGGTTACTTTCCATATATTTAGAAAGTATCCCATTCCAAGCCAATCGACTTCTTTCTTGCACTTAGTCACAGTTTCTTACATTTTTGGATGAATCATAGCTTGAATAATGAAATGGTGCTTAATGGAAAACATTGGCTGCACTTGTTACGTTCCGTAAAATCAGAAACGTGGAACGGATTCGTCACTTTCTCATCTTTTAATGCTTAACTCTGGCTCTGGATTGATATTCACGTTAAATCCCTTGGTCTTTCAGGGACATCTGTGAAAGCTGTCTCCTCACATACATCCGTCCTTCTCCCCTTCATTACAGCAGGACATGGCAGTGCAGGAGACGGGAGACCGACTAGAAAGGAAAACATTCAAATTGGAATTTAAGGGGGAAAATAAATAAATAAATAAATCCAGGGATCAGGACCAGGAACCAGCAAGAAGAAAAATGATTCCGTGATTAAAGCACATGTTCTAAAAATGTCATAATTCAGTTTTAATTTCTGAGCTTTATGACCTAGAATTAGTGCCCGCTTAAAGTTTTCAAATCATTTTGACAGACCTGAATTAAATCTGGGAAAAAAGAGAGAATAAGGACTAAAATGTAATTGAGCCAAATTATTTTACTCATTCATACCTTTTATGTTGCTCAGATAAGAAAAAAGACTTTCAGTAATGGGACACTCGAGGCCAACGTTGGGAGAAGAGGAAGCTCGGGAGTTCAAAAGTCCAGGAAAAAAGTGAGGATGAGGGAGGAGTGGAAGAGTGGGAAAGCGACACTCTCTTTTTTTCCAAATCCAATGTTCTTACGTCCACCCTGGGTGCAGGTATGAGCCTGTTCGTTAAGTCCTTAGCCCATCAGACCCAGTGGGCAGTCAAATCCAGTGCCCAAGGAGCCGTGATGTTCAAGGGTACCTCAGAGCAACCTACTGGACTGGGACTCAAACCCACAACCTTCTGATCCTGGTGCCTCATCCCTAAACACTAGACCACCGCTGCCCCAATTCAAGGACCAGTATTAGAGAGGAACTGAGCCCACTGTGCTTCACAGATCTACTGATCAGCTCATTAGATATTTCAATCATCTGTTCAAACTGCTTCCCTCTCCGGGAGCTGCAGACATGGGCGATAATTTTGGGGACACAACCCCGAGTCCCTGGAAAACACTTAACAGGTTAAACAGAGTAAAATTAGAAAGCCGGCTACGCGATCCTGCCTTGATGAAATGCCTTCAAGAAAATTTTATAGTTCAAAGCACAACTTTGCCATGAGGTAATTAATCTTGCTTGCAGTGTGTGTGTGTGTGTGTGTGTGTGTGTGTGTGTGTGTGTGTGTGCGCGCACGCAAAACACATCTTCTAAGAGCACAGAAAAGTCAGATGCTGAGGGGATGTTTATTACTTTCCCTAGAGCTTCAAACAAGCATCACACACACACACACACACACACCCCTATCAGACTACATGCACATGTTTTTCTTACCCATTAGAAAGCTGTTATTGATGTTAAGATGAAACAAAATTGGATATTGCTGTGTAATTACATTGTAATAACTTTTTTAAATACTTTGTAATAAATTGTAATTGTGTAAATACACTGTAATAAACTAATTGTGTAAATACATAGTAATAAACGTTTATAATTCTGTAAGTACATTGGAATAAGCTGTATTTTTGTATATTGTAACAGAAAACAACAGAAAAAACAATCATATCTTTATACTTTAACAAACTAGATTACAAAGAGAGGCTTTTTGTGTGATGCAATTGAAAAACATCTCCTAGAGCTCTATAGAACCTTTTAAAGGATGCGTTCTAGTGAAACGATTACACTGGATACACCTGATGTTAAAGGAACCTCCACATAAGTTAAATAATCTATCAAAAATGAACCTGTAAATTTCTCTCAGTGTTTAACATGGACTAAATGTTATTTATTTACCTTAAGAAAGCTTTATGGTCACAAAAAAAAAAAAAAAAAGGCGTTCTTCTGCCATTCTTCCTTGAAAGTCCATTCGTGGCTTCTTAGAGAGGGTTTAGACCTCTAAGGGTTAAAATGTTCCTCAAGAGAGAAGGAAAAAAAGACTAAGCACTTCTGGAAGGTCAGAGGACGTTGGATGCTCCAGTGTGACGGTGCTATTCTGCGGAGCACATGTGGCTAAGGACTATTGAGCCACCTGTCAATAGCTGTAGTCCCTCTGAGTGAGTTTTCACACTCCATGGAGCAGAGCCAGCCCTAATCCTCACTCAATCAGCCAGAAACGCCGGCGCCCGGCCCTTTAAAAGCGCAAAACCCTATAAACGCGACAGTGCACCTCAAGGTGCCCCGCCACAAATGTGTTCAACCTGCTGATGAACTGCTCCACCGCTGACCTTCAGCTGCCTACTGTAAAAACACAGAGGAAAAAGAAGATACAACTAACAGTGTCAGACAAATGTTGCAAACCTTTTTAGGTTTTTCTTTCTTCTTTTTTTTGATAAAGGTGGAAGTGAATAACTTGTCCATGGTGAATATAAATGTAATACAATTTCATGCCAGGAGTAAAGATGATGGAGAGAACCTACAAGCTTTTCAGATGTTTTGAACACTGCCGGGAGCAAAACAGTGTTTCTCAACCCTGGTCCTGTTTCCACGGCTTCCAGCTCAACTAATCAGTCCGTTAGCGTCCCGCTCCCGAGCTGAAGTGGGTTCAAAAGTTGGATCAGGTGTGCTGGAAGTGGTGAAAACACTCAAAAGTGCAGGTTGGTCTCCAGGATCAGGAGGAACACTGCTCTGCAGTCTTTCGGACGTCCCGGCAAAGAGAACGAGGCGGAACTTCTGAACAGGACAGTGATTCTGAACTTTTGATGTTAGCACCTCTTAGGAACCCTTGAACTTTCCTGCCCATTAACTGATTGCCTGTAAAGTTCTCTTCTCCTTTCAGGTGCTCCCATTACGTAGGATCAAACATCTCCATTTCTTCCTGCCCTCTTTCACCACATCCATAAACCTCCTCTTTGTCCTTCTTCTTCTCTTCTTTCCTGCCAGCTCCATCCTCGACATCCTTCTCCTGATATACTCCTCGTGTCTCCTCTGGATATATCCAAACCAAAACAATCTCGCTTTGTCTCAAAGTCGTCCATGCTGAGCTGTCCCTCTGACATACTGGTCGCTAATCCTGCCCCTCCTCGTCACTCCTGACACAGATCTCAGCATCTTTAACTCGGACACCTCCAGCTCTGTCTGTTCCTCAGCGCCACCATTTCCGAACCCGTGTAACATAGCTTAATCGTGAAGTGAAGACTAGAACTAATGAGTCTCCAACAATGGTGTTAATGAATGAAGCCGAACCATTGAGGGACTGTCATTGCAATCAGTGTGGACTCTTCATGGTATCTTCTTTATTTCTCCCACCACTCAAGACTCATACATGGTCTTGTGTGTGAGAACATGCTCTTAGAAATGAAAGCACCACGTCTAGTTTAAACCTACTTGTAAAAGTCAGCTTTCTTTAATGAAAAATGAATTAAAAAGGTACAAACGAGTTAAACGACCACATTTGGCTGCTGATGGTTTTAGGGTTCACACCCAGCCTGCTGTGTCTGAAGTAGAGTCTAAATATGAGGTCATGAAACTATGAGGTGATAAAAGCTAATGGTTTAGTTCTGCCAGGCTTGCTGTAGAGTGTGTGTGTGTGTGTGTGTGTGTGTGTGTGTGTGTGTGTGTGTGTGTGTTAATGTATTTAACTTTTGTAGACATCTCGGACACCGTATTAAAGACGATGCTGAGACTCTACTCTCACACCGGATATTCCTGGCATTTGTAAACGCGGCTGGATGCTGCAAACTCACGGCCGTCACAGACTCTTCTGCTGTCTGAGACGATCAATTATTTAATCTTCCAGTCAAAGTGACAAGGAAAAAGGCGCGGTGAATCCTGAAGGCACTAATGGGCGCTCGTGTGGTGACAGAAAGTGCCAAACAGCCAGAAAACAAAATCCTTTGGTGTTTGGAGAAGCAGTAAAGGCAGAGTTAATGAAAGTGTACGCCTTTCCTCCGTCTGTATCTTGTCCTGACGTGAAAATAAAACCATGTTGTTGAAGTTTGAAAAAAATTTCACGTGCGAGTTAATTTTAGTTCATTTAAACTAAACTTGCCTTTCAGACACTTATGGATGTTTTATATATACAGCTTTTAGATTTAAACATCTGGATGTTCTTCTTCTCCTTCTTTCGGCCACAGCTGATCGTCCGTCTCCATTTCTCCCCGTCCTCTGCATCTTCCTCCTTCAGACCGACCCCCTCGCCACGTCCATAAACCTCCTCTGGCAGCTTCATCTTCAACATCCTCCTCCCACCCAATATAATCCTCATAAACGTCTGGTAAACATCTGGATGTAATATACAGGTAATCAAAAGATGCTTGATTTGATTCTTAAATATTCAACAGCAGGTCATCATTTAGGAGCAAACCTGTGATTTGAGTCACGTTTTCAGAGAAATAACATGCAGTTCTGAACTCATCTGAGCAGAGTCACATGAGAAGGACTGTGGAAGGTAAAAATGGAGATGGTCTGATTACGGTGGGCCACTGTGCTGCTGCTTTGCATGAACAGGACAAATCTGATTAAGCGCATCCTCCAAATCTTATTAACACGACCTTGCCATCGTCTGGTTAGGCTTTTAGACGGGCGAACGAGGCGGCGTGTTCATCCGAGGATAAAATGCATGGCTGTTTTGCACGCTTCTATAAAAGGGACAGTTCTGGTTCAAAAATCCGATCGGCTGGGGCGTGTTTACAGCCACGGTAGCGTATTTTACAGGCGAACATATGACCGGAACACGTTCTGTGAATTTACTGAAAAAGTCCGGGGATCCCTTCAGTGGCAGTCGTCTTACAAAGCATGAAAAAAACATTCAAATATTTGAGAACCCGTCTTGCTTCTAATATTCATTACCATCTTTAACAAGAACTGTAAAAATCTTCGGCGAGGAGTTTTATTTTCAGCCTCTGAAGTTTGAAAGAACACTGGTGGAACCGTCTTTGACAGTTATTAAAGTTTTTTTTTGGAGAATTATGTAAATGTTCGGGCTTAGAAGGAGATGCTTTGAGGAAATTCAACCAATCCTGGAAGCCAATGTCCCACAGCCAATAAGAAGAGAGCTAGCTTGAGAGTGACCTTTGACTTTCCCTGGATTTGAATAATATTGAAAGCCTGCAAGTAGAACTCAAGGTGAGCAGAATGAAAAGTCTTCTGGAAGAAAAAATGAGATCAGAGAAGTGCCCCCATAGTGGACTATGATTTTGGCCAATGGTATTGTGATCTTGAGGAGATCCTGGAGAGGTGGAGATATGTTCTAAAGAGGAGAGAAATGAATCAGCAGGACTGAGACAGAATAAATGATTGTGATTGTAAGTGAGGACAGTGGAGTGGTTAGGATGCAGGGGATAGAGGTGGTGAAGGTGGAGAACAGTTCAGAGTAACAGGAGGATGGAGAGGAGTGATCTGTGACAGACGGGTGCCAGCAAGAGTGAAAGGGAAGCTTTACTGGACGGTAGAGAGACCAGCTATGCTATAGGACAACAAGACATCACAGCAGTCCTCATTAATGAGTGTGTGCTGATGGAAAAATGGTATTGCTGGTGTGTTTAAGTCCCAGCTAGGTCTAGAAGGGTTCGCCATCTAAAAATAGCCACCTGTGGTCAGAAACTGCCCCAATGTGGGGCTGAAGTCTTAGTGGTCACCAACGAGGGGTTTCTGATAAAGTGGCCGGTGAGTTTCTTCTTCTTTCGGCTGTAGATCATCCGTCTCCATTTCTTCCCGTCCTCTGCATCTTCCTCCTTCACACCCACATGTCCTCTCTCACCGCATCCATAAACCTCCTTTTTCTTAAAGCTCCGACCTCAACAACCTTCTCCCGATGTGATCCTCGTGTCCTCGGCACACGTCCAGACCAAAAGGTGTCCACTGAGTTACATAGTTATTCATAAAGAGGAAAAGGAAACAACGGGGCAGTAGTTAGGGAGTCGGCCACAGAATCCTTCAAACCCCTTACCAGTAGGCTGCCCTGAGGTACCCTTGAGCAAGGTACCGTCCCCGTCACTGCTCCCTGGGCAGCTTTCATAGCTGCCCCCTGCAGCACGGTGTGTGTTTGTGCATGGGTTAAATGCAGAGATCCAGTTTCGTTGTGGTGCGCTGTGCTGTGTGTACTCACGACGACAAGAGTAGTCACTTTCACTTTAAGAATAATCACAGTTTACACACTCACTACGAACTGTTATAAAGTGTGGTGACTTTCTCTTTTCCTCATATTTCATCCATGCACAGCTGTGTAGGACTTTAATAAAGACGCTCTCTAAAATATTACCCCCATTAGTGAGGGACAGACACTGATTCATCACTCTGATGAGTCAAGCCAAACCCAGCCATTAATATTATTATTGGAATAATAATCTGCATATTCACACCCTCATTATATAATCCAATCACATCGCTCAGTGCGGTCACCAGATGGAAGATGGTCACGTTTTCCCTTCACAGTGCGCTCCACTCTCAAAGGGCTTTCCCTCTCTTCATCTTTTTCCTCTCTCTCTCTCTGTGTTTTTCTTTCCCTTCTCTTTCCCCTTCGATCTATTTTCCTTCCTGTGTCCGTCCCTCTCTCTCGCTCTCATTTCTTGTCTTTCTCTCTTCTTCATTCCTCAGTTTTTGATGCTGTTGTTCTCTCTGTTACTCTGTCTCTCTCATGTTCAGCGTCTCCCTTTCTCCTCCTCCTTTTTCTCTTTTTCTCTCCTCTCCTATTCCTGTCTGTCTGTCTGATGCTCACTGTCTAAATTCTTCTTCCTCCTCTTCTTTCTCTTTTTCTTCCTTTCTTTCTTTCTCCTCTCTCTGATTTGTATCTCTTTTCCTCCTCTCTCTCTCTCTCTCTCTCTCTCTCTCTCTCTACACACACACACACACACACACACACACACACACACACACACACACACACACACACACACAGGTTAAAGGTGAAAACTTAGAAACTAAATTGTTGCGTTTTACAGAAAAAGTCAGAATGATCTCAAATTTTACATTCTAACCATGATATTCATTTGTGCTCTGGTTTGATCTTTTGCTGTACTGAAGGTTTTTATTCCAGTAATCCAGGATTATTCATCACTTGAAATGTATCTACTATTGTTTAAACTGTAATAATGAAAGTCCGATCTGTGGAGAATGAGTTTTCGGTTATCTGGTCTCGTCAACGTTAATTGCAGATTTAATTAGGGGCGAAGTCACTGGGAGGGGAGAACAATCAGTGTATTTTCCAATCACTGTTTGGCTAATTTTATTTGAAGATACTAATCCTGGGCATTATGCTAATCCATACACTGCTTTAATGGTCTTAGGAGCTTTTTTTCAATTACAGCCTTCACTCATTAAAGCTGTAAAAATCATCTTTCAGCTCAGTTTAAAATAAATCACACTGGCTCCCTTGGGCGGGGTTTGAACCGAAGGATTTAAAATGACTGCTGGACAGTTGTTCTGCACATACACTCTTTCAAAATCAGTCTATTTGACCTTAATTCTTTATTTCCCACTGGGTTAATAGCATCTCCGCTCAAGTGTAGAAAGTGAGCAATATCGTTTCGTTGAAACGAACCATTTAAGGTGCAGAAACTGTAATTACAGAAGATAAAAATGACCGTTAGCGTCTCCTTTCCTCGGCATCAGCAGCAGCCGGTTTAGAAAACGGGCGCGTGATCTTGAACTCTGAAATGTCTTTAAAGAGCTCAAAAAGGGCATCTATCATCTTTGAGCAGCCTCTTATATTTTTTTTATAAATCTAATATTAGTTTACATAAATAATAAAACATCAGTTCAGCCTGTCCAGCTTTAAAATCATATCTGGCCCACATCCTGCATTTCTTCTTCCACTTTATTGTATTTTCTTCGACCGAATTATGGTGTTGTGTGAATCATAAGCTGAAATCATGGGGGATGGTGGGGACAGGACGCCCTTTCCCCTTTCAAAAGCATTCGTCCTTCCTGTCTCACAATAGTCTTGTCCACTTGATGCCTTCCTAAAACCCTATCCTGCACTCTGTAGAAAAATACATGTCTATATTATACTGATACGAGGCCCCGCCCCTTAATACATGCAGCCCATGTCAGTGGGAGCAGGGATTCAGCCACATGAAGTGAAAGTGACTATGTGTCATTGTGAAAAACAGCACACAGTGAAACACAATGAAATACATCCTCTGTATTTAACGCGCACAGCAGTGGGCAGCCATATCCAGCACCTGAGGTGCAGTGATGGGGACGGTACCTTGCTCAAGGGTACTTCAGAGCAACCTAATGGTCTGGGATTCAAACCCACAACCCTCTGATCCTAAAAATCCTACGGATTGTATAGAAATCTGCTCAAACTACACAACTTAAAGTTAGTATCATAAATAAACCTGCACGCTGTGTGTGTTTTGTGAACATAAGTGGCAGTGAAAAGGAAGAGAGACGGTATCATACAGTCCTGTGCAGAAGTCTAGAGCCCCTCGTTCCTCTATTCTGCTAGTTGGTGAAAAAGGCTATTTTATGTCACACTGTCGTATCTTTGGCGTATGGAGTTGATTTAATGAAGGAATTGGGAACAATTTACTCTGACAGGCTGCTAATTGCCTAAACGTTCTAGATAAAGGGGTTCCCACCACTTAGCGTTCAGCATCAGTAAACTAATCACCTGATCATCTGGAAACATCTGCTCCTGTTTCTTCACTGCTTCCTGTCTTAAGTTAGTCGTTTTGTTCTGCTTGAAGGTTCAGACGTAGATCACTGTGTGGATTAACCAACACAGAACTATCAAACTGCTCAGGTACAGAGACTGGACTGAACATGAGAGACAACAACACTGTCCTTCAGGAAGATCTGGAGAACTGCTCCTTAACGACGCGTTAAAAATAAAATCTGAATGTTTGAAAGCAAAATACGAAGAAATGAGGGATCAACACTTTTGCACAATACTATATTTACCAGTAATAAGGGTCTCCTCACTATACAATTAACACAAGGACAACAGAAGTCCATTTTTGGCATCTTTTTGGATCCACATCAGGAAATGGTCTTGAGAAATGTTTCTTAACGCCATCCAAGAAATGAAATTTCTGCACCAAAAATTAGTTAAAATGTACTTTTAAATAACTATTTATCCTCCTTTTCTATGTTCCAGGAGCGGCTCATTATTGTGTTTATGCCTTTAAGAAAACTACAAGCTCTTCTGTTCAGAACGTAAAAAAAAAAATCAATTAAAAGGGTTTTTTAACGATACGAGCCCTTAAAGCCTTCTTGCTGTTGGAATGAAAGCTGTTCATTCCTTCACCCCCAGACTAATGACTTTTCCAGCATATCTGGTACCACCGACGCTGATCTCAACCTCAACACACGTCCCGTCTCCATCCTGCACTTTACTGGATAAAACACACAGCCTTCTCTCTGATCTGACAGTGAGGTCACTGGAGCAGGCTAATCAGAACCGACGTTTATTATTTCTCACTTTAACTTGGGTCACTTCCTCTTCGGGACCCATAGGGCAAGTAAAAAAAAAAAAAAAAAGTTCAATCTAATCCCTTCAAAGACTTACAGCTGTATGAACATGGAAGCCGACAGGAGTGGAGCAAAAGAAGAAAAAAAATCGAAAACTTTTGAAGTAAATCGACTAAAGAAAGTACCAAGGAATTAGAAGTTTTGCAGAAAACGGAGACCTCACACTCTCTACCATCCTCGTTCTCCCTCGATCACACTCACACTGTATTATATACAACAGTAATCAGATAAAAGTAATAATAATAATAATAAAAACAACAACAATAATAATGGCAATAATAATGATGACGACAGCTGTGATAATACAGTAATTATTAATCAATTATTAATTATTAACTATTTAATATAATAAAAATGATAATAAATAAATTGTTAATGATCACTATTATTTTTTATTATCATTAGGAACATTATAATTATTTAATGAATAATGTTTATTCTATTAATGATGATTTCTATATTATGTAGAAATGTGTCAAATGTTTCCAATAAGGGAAACAAAAAAACAAAAAAAAAACCACAGACTAAACTCACTCTCGCTCGTTTTCTGAGCCGCTCGCACTGATTATGGATGTGGGCGGCGCCGAAGACTATCCCAGTTCTCACAGGGTGCAAGATGGGGACGCACTCTGGACAGGACGGCGGTCCATCACAGGCCAGAAAGGCTCCAAACAGTAAAATATCTGAGCCAGCATTTTATCTGGACGGTCCGCTGCAGATGCTCTGCTGACGCTTGGCTTTAACCAACCTTCAACTGAGTGTCTGTTAAATGCAACGGAACTGCTTTATCTGCAATCTGCTTTAATCTGATCAGAATTCGAACCCCAGACCTAATGCTGCTGATGATCCACCAGATAATGAAAGTGAAAGTGACAACTTGTCACTGTGAAACACAGCACAACACAACAGTGAACCACAGCGAAACACAGCCTCTGCTTTTTACCCACACACACCGTGCAGCAGGGGCCAGCTATTGAGAGCACCCAGGGAGCAGTGATGGGGACGGTACCTTGCTCAAGGGTACCTCAGGGCAACCTACTGATCCGGGATTCCAACCCACAAGCTTCCGATCTACATACGCAGGAATTTCTGATAGAAACGTCCCAAAATAACATTTGTATTGTTTACTTTGGCTTCGACTGCAGGTTCATCGGCCGTGTTCTCTTTAACAAAGTGATTTTTTTCATGCCATTTGACTTTTAACTTCTTTATGCAGATGCATTTCTTTTTTTCAGAATTCTGAAATATAAAGCCTACAGTATGAGAATTATAATATGTTATGGTCCAATAATGTTACAGTGTGAAGTTGACCTGCACTTGGAATTGGAAGAACTGTTTGTAAACAAACAAACACAGCACTGTGCAAAAGTTTTAGGCAGGTGTGGAAAAAATGCTGTAAACACAGAACGCTTTCAGAAATATCAATAATGATTGTTTATTTTGATCAATTTACAAAATGCAAAGTGAGCGAACAAGAGAAAAATCTAAAATCAGATCAATATCTGGTGTTTCTACCTTTTACCTTCAGAGCAGCATCAGTTCTTCTGGCCCCACAAAGCCCTGATCTCCACATCATCCAGTGTGTCTGGATCACATGAAGAGCCAGAAGGATGTGAGGAAGCTACATCCACAGAAGATCTGTGCTCAGTTCTCCAAGATGTTTGGAACGACCTACCGGCCGAGTTCCTTCAAAAACTGTGTGCAAGTGTACCTAGAAGAACTGATGCTGTTTTGAAGGCAAAGGGTGGTCACACCAAATATTGATCTGATTTAGATTCTCTTTTGTTCATTCACTGCATTTTGTTGATTGATGAAAATAAATGATCAACACTTCCATTTCTGAAAGCGTTCTTTGTTTACAGCATTTTTTCCACACCTGCCTAAAACTTTCGCACATTTTCCAAAGCTTGGAGTTTACAACTAGTAAACACACACACACACACACACTATCACTATTTTCATTGCTCTCGTCCTTTATTAGGCACAGAGGCCAACTGGATCTAACCTGGGGTCACCTCAGCTCCAGGACACCGTCAGTTTTCCTCGTGTGTGTGTGTGTGTGTGTGTGTGTGTGTGTGTGTGTGTGTGTGTGTGTGTGGTGAAAATGTTTTTCTCCTCGTTGCAAGTGAAGAGGAACGGACGTTCCCTGTTGCAGGTGAGTGTTCCTGAAATCCAATTTAAATAAGAAATAATGACTGAATTTCTTTACGTCTGACACTTATACAGCCATTTAAATCAGGCTAAGTGCTCACAAAGACGGGCTCTTATCTCTTTTTCTGATCCCGCTGATGGTTATTGCCGTTACAGTAAAGGCACATTAGAGCGGCGCTTTAAGTGAACCCGCCGCGCGGGGACGTGGGATGAAGTGCTGAAGTGCGGAGCCCTGACAGTTCAATAAGGCCTCAGTTCAATGGAGTGAATATTGACTCGCTCTGTAGTAGAACCAGAGATGGCAGTAATTAAGTTTTCAGAGGACATGGGGGTTTTTGAATGAATGACCATTAGATCTGACACCCCATCAAACAATGCGTGCAAAAGGAATCGTGACCTTCTGCTGATGTTCTCGGAAGGTAAACAGACACACTCTCAGCAGGAGGCTTTTATGTATAAAAAAGAAAAAATGAAAACTGCTCATCAGGCAGGCGTTTGGGCGTCGCCGTGTTTAATTTACCTCTGCAGGTGGAAAAGCCTTCGCTATGCACTCGAAACAGGTTTCAACCCGAGAGCCTCGGGTTCATTTAACTAACACGAGAGGAAGGTGAGCAGTCACATGGTTGGTCTCACCCACACACAGGTAAAATAAAGTAAGAATCTTTGCTCTTAAAAAAAAAAATATCACTTAGATTTTCAAATTTAAAAAAAAAAACCATACATCATTAGCATAATAAAAAAATTATATCTATCTATCTATATATATATATATATATATATATATAAAATGTATCAATATGCTAACACAAATTTAAAAATATTTAAAATATATGTGTATTGACCTTCATTTAATAACATGGCAGCCAACTCTTTCCATGAAAACTAATAAAACCTCTCTAATTTAGACACGTAATTAACTCTGTTAAATGATGTGTATAATAAGTAATAATTATAACAATAATAATATTATTATTATTAATAATAATAATAATAATAATAGTTCATTATTATTATTACTATTATTATTATTATTATCATCATTACTACTACTACATTTTTCCAGGTATTAAAACAAAATATTTCCAGCTTTTCTTTTTTTTTAATTATTGATAGAGTATCCTGTTTCTGCCATTTCAATTTTCAGCCTTATAGTAGCTAAATTGTTCAAAACTGAAAATATTCTGTTTCTGCAAAACAAACTGTGCTGCCAACTTTGCAGGGTCCTAATGTGGGACCAGGCTAATGCTAATGTTAGATGCTTCACTAAAGTGGGTCCGGCGGGTCTCTGCTGGATGTCTCCGCCGGCCCTGCAGTCCATCAATGTGCAGCACAGCTAAGGCTGCATCGGGTTTCATCAGATCAAACCGTGCCCCCGGTGCTCCGAAGGCAACTGTAACCTCTTTAACATTCAGGAAATGAGCAGCTCCAGCTATCACAGCTCGACAGACGCATGCTGCGAGCAGTCAAAAAGTTTAATCTCGTTACCGGCTGGCATGGCTGAGTCAACTTCGCCTGCTTTGTCAGAAGCCTGGAAAAGTCCTCCAGAGACTGTGGGGAGTCAGGAATCATCTTCAGGCCACAAGCTTCCTCTCCAGGCCACGAGTCCAAAGGAGACGAGATGTCGGGGGCACGTGATGGTGATGTCAGCAAGAAAGGGCACACTGCTAAGTTTCATTTGGCCCGAGGACACAACTCTCACAGACATTCATTTTTAAGTTTGGCCTGACATTGACCCAGGGGTGCAGTGGCGGTGGGGGGAGGGGGGTGGTGGGGTGTGGTAGTGTTACATAAATTTGAAGCGGAGCAATGCTACTTTCTAAAAGAGTCCGCAAACGATACGCGAGGAGCAAGCAGAGTAAAGTTACTTTATACAAATACATGGTTACTGTCCTTAAAGGTTTTCAGGTAACTGTACTTTTTACTTTACACTCTCAGTACATTCCTGTACTTTTTACTTTTCTACTCAGAGTATAAAGTAGAAAGTACAGGAATGTACTCAGAGTACTTTCTTAGTTTAATATACATTGTAATTTTTGACATTGGAAGGTTTGCCAGACTAAAGGGCAGGACTTTAAATAATAAACAAATGCGTCGATCTCCAGCTTTCTCTTTCACACTTTTTCAGTGTATTGTTGAGGAACAGTTCTCCAGATCTTCCTGAAGGACAGTGTTGTTGTCTCTCATGTTCAGTCCAGTCTCTGTACCTGAGCAGTTCTCCAGATCTTCCTGAAGGACAGTGTTGTTGTCTCTCATGTTCAGTCCAGTCTCTGTACCTGAGCAGTTTGATAGTTCTGTGTTGGTTAATCCACACAGTGATCTACGTCTGAACCTTCAAGCAGAACAAAGCGTCTAACTCAAGACGTGAAGCAGTGAAGAAACAGATGCAGATTCTATACAATCAGGTGATTTGTTTACTGCTGATTCTGAATGCTGAGTGGAACCCCTTTATCTAGAACCTCACACCAACAAGATGATTTATCTAGAACCTCACACCAACAAGATGATTCCCCATCCAAATCTAAAGAGATGAAGGGGCTGAAGACGTCTGCACTCTGAAGAGTCTCCTGTAATATATGATCCAGTTCATAACAAGAGGCTAACTGGGGTATTTTAATGCAGGTGCATGAAACACACACTGAAAAACGTTTCCGACACCATGAGCAGTGTTACTTTTCTGAATAAACAGATTTAACCCACTAAAAACACTCTGCAGCTTAATGGTCCGAAAAGAATCAGAAATGAATCATTCCAAAAAAAAAAAAAGCAAGCTTAATGCAAAACATAATGGCTCTAAATCCCACTGGAAAGGAGTTGGACAGCTTTATTGTGCAGTTACAGCATCGTAGAGCTTCGTCTGTATATTTCTTTCCCACCGTACCCCTGCAATTTTTCATCAAAGGTGGGCGACCAGCATGAAATGAATTTGTAAATGCCAGCATGGTTTCCATCTCTCTCAAGCCTACATGAGGGATCTGTTTTGATGGAGCCCCTCCATAAGAAATTAATGAAGCAGGATCTGCACGAGCCTGCAGCGATGGAGTCTTATAAAGGTGAGATGATTTAAGAGAAGACCATTTTCAATAAGCAATGAAGAGTGTTCTTCCTATATTTATGACTCCCTCCACCATGTACCTGATCAAGACCAAAAAGGCCAAAACAAAGTCCAGTTTGTGGGGCTGTCACTGTCGATTATATCAGTGCTGGAGTTCATCTACAGACCGTGCTGGCCGACTTGGCTGAACGAGAGTACAACATGCAGAGCCTTTAAAACACACCATAAATCAAGAAGCTTTTAAAAACCCATCACTTTTTTTTTTGTTTTTTTAAACTGTTTCTTACTGGGAGAGAGAGTCGCCATGCAAACCTCCTTCTGGTCACAGTTTAAGCACTGGGAGAGTAGATCTGAACCCTGGATTTACATTACTGGGTTTGAAAAATGTAATATATTTGATGCTTTTAAGAAACATATTTGTTTACTTTATAATATTTTAACCAATTATATAAAAAACTCATTCAAAAATTATTTTTTTTAAATTTCATTTAATGTTTAAAATCCAACACACACACACACATCAAATCAATTTCATCAGGTTGAAATTCACATCTTTGCTAATGCTATTTTGATGTTTTTTAGCTGAATATTACTGATAAAGTCACATGATGAGGTGTCAAACAAAGCTGAGTGTCTCTTCTGAAACCATGCCCCGCCCCCAGGATTTCCATATATGGAGTCGTTTTTTGTAACTACTGTGATTCATATTCAGCACAGATCTAGGGTTAGGGTTAGGCTAGGTTCTCAAAGAGTTTAAATTTTGTGGGAAATGGACACATTATGTAATATATTTAGGAGATTTTCTCTCAACCAATAAGAACATTGATATGATTTGCTATGATGATGTCTGAAGGTTTGATCTTTTTCTGATACTGCAAAGAGAACGCCACACATTTTGGATGGTAGGATGAAAGGATGGCCCTCCCTCCTAATCACTCACCACGGCTGTATCCATGGCCGTCCTTTAGCTAAAGGAAGAAGTTCTTATTCTCCTCCAAGCGCGCGGAGATGTCCGGTGAGTTTGTATTAATGGGAAAAGATGTTGTGCTGCTTCATGCGAATGGGAGCAAACCTAAATAAATAAATACTAAATAAGTCTTTATGATACCGATAACTTCGCCTCACGTTTGACTTCTTTTTCCGTCTTCGACCGAGGTGTCACAGGGATCCAAACTGTGCCTCAGGCTACACACACCTCTGACTAACTTTAAATGAGCTTTTCTTGTTACTGTTTTGATTTCTTCACGGCTGGCAAGCAATTCTCAGAGGCGCTGGCAGAGCAAAGGCAATACGATGAGTCTGAATCCCCCAAAAAACAAATCATATTCTCTATAAACACTTTCCTTTTGCAGCTCTTACAACAACGGGCGAACGGCAGGGCGGCCCTGACTGAACGCACGATTAATAATCTTTAAAATAGTTAAAAAAGATCAGAGTAAAAAACTCTGCAGTATATATCTATATATCTTTCTATCTATATTTATATAAAATGTTATTTGCAAAAACAGTTTTGAAATCATTTTCACAATTTCCATTTACATTACATCCAGACTCCACCCAGCTCCGCCCATTTGAGCTGAAACTAGGGTTTAAGACAAACATAATCCAGGAGAGCCAATCAGAAAAGAGCTCATTTACATATAGGCTCTTAAAGGCACAGTGATAAAAAGCATGAACAGAGTTTGTTCATTTAATAATATAAAATCAGTTATGAAAGCTTTTCCTCAACAAAAAAAAAATGTTGTAAAAGTTGGAAAAGAATTTAAAAATAAATGCAGTTTATGGTCTTTGATTAAAATGTGCAAAGACGGTGAAGTCGGACGCCGATGAATAAATGGACTTCCACTTGATTCGAACAGTGTGTGAGGGTGAGAGGAAGAAAAGAACCTCTGAAGAACCATTAGAACCTTTAATAGACGTACATAGTTGAATCATTCATCACAGGAAGTAAAGGTTTTTTACCCCGGGCTGTTTATTCCAACATCTTGTAAGTTCTGACACCGTCTAAGAGTTTACGTTATTATAAAAAATGTGGTTCTTTAGTAAAGACAGTTGGAATGGGTTCTTGCATGGCTAGTTCTAGTTTTAGTACATCCTAAGATTAAGTTGAGCTCTTCTGGTGGAAACTAATTCTGCAAAAATCAGTTTAAAATATCAGATAAATCAAAACGCCCGTGGTTGCAGCTTTCACAGCATCGCGTCTCTCCGGGCCAGAAGAAAGACAGCAAGCCTGCAGAACAGACATCGCGATGGAAAAATTGGGTCTAAAAAAGGGTCTATTTTTAATCCACTGAATTCCATTTATCCCCAGTCTGGTTCTGATAACCACGTAAGTGCGTTTCAGTGAACACAGGCATCCTCTTCAGCATTCCAGTAACAGGTTTCCGAGAGGTCAATTAGCCATAATGGTACAATAATGTGGTTTAGTTGAATTGTAATTGGATTTGGATAAGCCAATGGTTTCTCTAATGTCCTGAGTTAGAGGATAAAAACGCATGTCATTTACTGTGTTTACTCTCATTACGGGTGACACAGGCTCACGAGGAGCGGCATCATTACATCAGCATCAGCATCCTCCAGAAATGAGGAGCGCCATTTAAGACGCCACTCTTGCCCTTTTGGGGTTTTTATGAAATATGTTTACGTAAAGTCCGTCCTTTTTGTACAAAGAATCTCTATATATTAATCACCTTCAAAGATTTTGGAGTCAGTCTCTTTAGAAACCATCTGGCCGCACATGAATAAATGGATTATTGCAACAACAATAATAATAATTATAATAAAAATAATTCTTTATCTAAAATTACCCTTTAAAAGTCTTAAATTCAAGTAAAAGAAAGTCCACAAGAATGAGCACGTTTAATAGATATGTTTTAAGACTAAATTTAAAAGAGGGAATTGAGTCAAGGCCACAAATATGTTGAGGAAGAGAGGCGGCAACCTAGCCACAAAGATCTAAACCCCATGGTGGACAAGTGAGCAGAAGGTGGTTAGAAAGAAAGAAGACCTGAAGGTACGAGAGGGTAATGAATTATGTAGAAGATCAGAAAGGTGCGCTAAGCTGTGAAGAGCTGTTAAAAGCAGAATCTTAAAATCAATACCATATTTAACAGGGAGACATGTTTAAGTTCAGACAGAACCAGGTGAATATGTTCTGAGGAGGGGTTCCAAAAAGTTGTTGCCACCAAAGGGCTCCCAGGTTCTCCTGGAGCAGCAGATTTTTTCATTTTTAATTTTTCTGCTAAATCAACTTCATTGTATGAACCTGTGGTGCTTCAGTGGTCTAGTGGTCCAGACCTGTAGATTACTCTGATGTGCCCTTGAGCAAGGTACCGTGCACATCGCTGCTCCCCGGGCACTGGATAGTCACTTTCACTTCCTTTGTCAGCTTTTTTCACTAAAATCACTTAAAAAATAACTAAAAATTGAATTCAATGCTCATGCATTCTATTTAATATCTTTTCTCGCCCTCGCATTTGCATTTATTGAGCGCATTTTACTGAAAAGTCAACGCCGTTGTGAGAAACGGACGTTATGTGAAAGTGAAAGTGAAAGTGACGCCATCGCAAAACACAGCTGACCCATCGAGACATGTTTTCCAAAAGTCCTCTAAAGACGTGATGACCCAGATGTCAGCATCACGTCCTTTATATCCTGCATGTTGTGAATTGTCTCTGCTGCACATGAGTTTTTTGATTTTTAGTTTTAAAATGCTCACGAGACTCTGAAAGGGAAACGTCCAAAGAGTTTTTAACTTGAAATTTTACTTCAATGCACTGCAAACCTTATTCTACTGCATAAACATTCGATTTTACCGTGATAAGAATCATCTCAATATTCCTTAACCGTATAACACGCTGCCTGAAGTCCTTCGTTCTGCCTTTTTCTGTCTACCGTGCATCATATTTGTTTTTTAAAAAATGCTGGAAATGCAGGAAGACAAAGTAATAAATTCAGTGAAACGCTTTAGCAAAAGTCATGCTTTGCCAGAGCCGGTTCCAGAAAGCTGTGTGTAGGTGGAGGAGAACATGACCCGAGATGTGTGTAAGCTGCAGAAAAACAAATACTGAGTTTACTGTTCAAACCGTCTGGGAAAAGCTGCAGTCAGCCCGTGAGCACAATCGTTACAAATGCAGTTGTTTCTGTTTCCTAAAGCTTTTCTAAGCAGATGCTGGAAATGTGCTCAGTTTCCCATCCTTTAGGCTTTTAATTCACTCCGAGTGGAGGAGTGAAAAGAGCTGCACTCCATGCGTTTATCATAAAAAAGGGTTTTTTCATAAAGTTAGTCATAGATCTCCCAAAAACCTACACCTTACCCTCCTGTAACCCCTTCAGCCCCTTCAGCAGTGGCCGGATGGTTCGAAAAAAGGACTTGCAACTGGGAGGCTGGGGGTTCAATCCCCAGGACAGGAAGGAGTACTGCAGGCAGCTGGGGCAACTCTTTCCTGCTCCATGATCCGTGCCCTTGGGCAAGACACCTAACCCTGAAACTGGCCCAGGAGTGCAGGTTTCTCTCCCCACTGCTCCTAATTTCTGTTTTTTTTCCACTATTTTCCAATTTTCACGAATTTTCACATTTTTATCACCAACTTCTATATATTGTAAAGACACCCTCGCCAGCCAATGGGAGTCAGAGTTTACCCTAACCCTAAAACTGCCCCAGGAGTGCAGGTTTCACTCCCCACCGCTTCTAGTTTCTGGGTTTTAATCACCCATTTTCACCAATTTTCTGATTTTTATCACCTATTTCAATATATTGCAAAGACACCCTCGCCAGCCAATGGGAGTCAGAGTTTACTTTTTGTTTAGGGAAGCTGCAAAACGAAGCTTCTGCCAGTATTTGACACAACTGATCTCTACACAATGTCCAGCAGAGACGGGAAGTTCAGAATACTTATCTAGTTACCTATCTACATAGAGAGATTTTACATTTTCATTTACTTTTAATCCCTGTTTTATATAGATATCAGATATCTGCTCTTTCTCCTCCTTCCACTTTCAGAACAGAACATTTACTTTAGTCTGAACACATTTGAAAGTGAAAGTGACTGTTCTGGTCATTGTGAAACACAGCACAGCACACAGTGAACCACAAAGAAATTAGACCTCTGCATTTTACCCACAAACACCGTGCAGCAGCTACTGAAAGCACCCAGGGAGCAGTGACGGGGACGGTACCTTGCTCAAGGGTAACTCAGAGTAACCTACTGGTCTAGGATTCCAACCCATGACCTTCTGATCCTGCCGCTAACTTCCTAACCACTAGGCCACCATGTTTAACATGCGACATTAGCAGAAAGCCTCAGCTTTTGATGTTTATGGATGAAAGGCCAAAACATCTAACAATGAGGATCTGCAGGAACACCAGTCAGTGTTGACAGAGCGGTACGTTCAGTTCCCACTGTTCAGATGTGTGCCCTCATTATTGGTGAGATGTTTGGTGTGTCTTCTCGAGACGGCGGAACAGAGCTGACACTCAGAAATTCTGTCAACGGACTCAAACGGATCCAGAACGACAATCTAATCCACGGTTTTGATGTCGTCTAGAAATCAGTGCAAGCAATGGCAACCAAGAAAATGGTCTCTGAAAAAGTTTCATAGGAAAAGAAAAAAGGCGTTAATAAAATATAAAACCTTATTTTTTTATCAGATACATACAAGGTTCTTTTTTCAGACGTCCTGTGCTCGTCTTGTCCCGGGAGGTCTGAGCCAGAACAACAACTACAACAGCAGAATCTTTCAGGGACAAACTCGCTCTAGTCAGAGACGCTTCCTCGTCAAAGTGCCTTAATGATCGTTTTTATCATATTTCTTTCGATTATCTTAAATGAGTAAAAAGAAGCGGCATTAAATATGAACTCGGGCTTTCCTCCAGAGCAGGATAGTTTAATCATCGGTTTACTGAACAGAAATGGATGAGCAGAGAGATGTTCTACCTCAATTACTTCAAACAGAGCTCCAAATTATACTGCATTTCTTTCAGAAGGTTGTTTTAGTCACGTTTAGAAGTGTTTTAAACTGAAACTCAATGACCTAAAGCTCCGCAGAGTTTCATTTAGATATCAAAGCTTGTCCAACCCAGCGACAGTAGTTATGATGGAATGGACTCACGGCAAAAGCAGGAATTGGTCAAACTGGCTTAGAATTTCAGACATCTGTCCCTGCAAAATCTCATTTCCAGGAAGACGTTCACTGACCTGCGGATGGTTGGGGTACCTAGAGTGGGGGTTGGTGGGTGGGTTTGGGGTGGAATATACATTGGTTTTGATCCTTGGAGGGATGGATTCAACATTTGACGAGCAGTTATACATAATCGTCTGTCTGTCTGTCTCTCTCTCTCAGCAAACAGTGAACCCCAACAAAATGCTTCTCTGCATTTAACCCATCAAACCAAATGTCTAGCAGTGGGCAACCATATTCAGCACCCGGGGAGCATTGCTGGGGACAGTACCCTTCTTAAGAATACCCCATGACAAACTACTGAAAAGTTTTGGAAAAACATCTTCTTCCTCTTCTTGTTCTTACTGTTGCTACCGTTAGAGCCACAATGAACCATCCGTCTCCATTTCTTCCTGTCCTCTCTCAACATTTCCATAAACCTCCTCTTTGTCCTTCCTCTTCTCTTCATTCCTGGCATCTCCATCCTCAACATCCTTCTCCTGATATACCCCCCGTCTCTCCTCTGCACATGTCCAAACCAACTCTGCTACTCTGATTTTGCCTACAAAGTGTCCAACATGAGCGGTCCCTCTATTATACTCATCCTTAACCCTGTCCATCCTCATCCCTCCTTACGCAAAACGAACCATCTTTAACTCGGACAGCTCCACCGCCTGTCCTTTCATCAGCGCCACTGTCTCCAACCCGTATAGCATGGCTGGATTCCCTTCCATCCTGTAAACCTTCCCTTTCATTCTTGCTGGCACCTGTCTGTCACAGATCACTCCTGCCAATCTTCTTCACCATTTTAAACCTGCCTGCACTTTCTTCTTCTTCCCTGATTTTCTTGTACAGCAACACACAGCTCTTAAACCTTAGACCCCTGGTTCCTCAATTTAGAAAAAGAAAACCACAAATAAGGTGTTCTCCACACTTCTACATTCCTCACTGGAGTTTATTTTAGGAGCGGTCATAACTTATGGTACCTCTGATGTAAAAACAGGCTTGTTGTTCAGACAGTGCACACCATGACCCCTACTTTAAGCACCATGACGCATTTATTTCCATAATCATATGTTTACATTCTGACACGCCTAAAAAATTCAAAGGGTTGTTGTCATCATGAGATCACATCTCACCCACTGAGGCTACACTTCGTTGTGAACCTAATTAACTTATTTGGATAAATCCAAACGCTCATCTCCCAATCTCTCTACAGCGCGCAACCCGAACAGTAATGTCCATGCCGTTCCCCGAAGCACATCCTTCTGTAATTTGCCACCAGCATCTCATTGCAAACAAAAACAACACTTTAAACAAAGGAACGGTTGAGTGAACTCTCCACACACTAGCCGCTTTATTGACCTTTGAACTCTAATTGCCTCAAAGCCTTTTATTGCAATAGCTGCTTCAGCATAGCTGCCGGTCCCCACGGCAACAGCTCCAACAAAGAGCATAATTCATAAGAGCCTTACTTTCACTAATGACTGACTCCAGTTCCTCATGGATGCCTGTCAACGCAGAACAGACCCAAAGGACTCGATTAGGTAACCATCAAATAGCCGAAGGCAGGAAGGAGGAAAATTGAGGGAGAAAGGGTGTGTGTTTACTAACTGCTGTATCTATTGCAAAGGTTGCAAAGTGAAAGGTCTACACTGATCGGGCACTCTGGGATAATCTAAAGGATTATTCAGACGAATCATTTCACTTTCCTTTCAGGTCATTTTCTTCTCCACCTACAGAACATTGCTTCGTGAGTCCTGAAAAGTCCCTACTGGGTAACTTTGGAGAGGCAGGTGACTCAACCAGTGACACGCAATAGTAATAAAAATGGTTTATAATAAAATGGGCAAAGACAGGAAGTAGAATTGCAGGTGTTTCCAATAAAGTGGCCAGCGTGTGGAAGCACAAGGCAAGTGTTTCTGATAATGTGGCCAGCATGCGGAAGCACAAGGCAGGTGTTTCTGATAAAGTGGCCAGCGTGTGGAAGCACACAGCAGGTATTTCCAATAAAGTGGCCAACGTGTGGAAGCACAAGGCAGGTGTTTATGATAAAGTGGCCCGTGTGTGGAAGCACAAGGCAGGTGTTTATGATAAAGTGGCCAGCGTGTGGAAGCACAAGGCAGGTGTTTATGATAAAGTGGCCAGCGTGTGGAAGCACAAGGGAGGTGTTTCTAATAAAGTGGCCAGCATGTGGACGCACAAGGCAAGTGTTTCCGATAAAGTGACCAGTGTGTGGATGCACAAGGCAGGTGTTTCTGATAAAGTGGCCCGTGATTGGAAACAAGATGGGTGTTTCTGATAAAGTTCTGATTAATTAGGGTAATATCTTCACCCTAATATCTTCTTTTTGGGGGGAATGTAAAGGACAGCACTTGCTGCCTCCGAGTCACAAAGTGTCCAGTGTGTATAGGCCTTAGCAGGGCCCTTAAATTCCAGTCCTGGGGGGCCTTCCAGCATCGTCTTCTGGTCCGAATTAGTACGTTCCTTGAGAAAATATGACCAAACTGTGCTGGACTCGAACACTGTGGACAGAAATGGAAGATTTGTCTATGATCCTTGTCTATAATTCTTGCGATGCACGTTCAAAAGAGACGGCGACAGCTCCCATGTCATAAATTTATTTGCATATTCACCTTTAATGAGAAAATCCTGGCTCCTCACTCAGAACCTACACGCTGTGCATGTTATTCGCACATCATCATGTATGTTTTTCAAGTGTCAGCTCTGCAGTTTTAATTAACTGCACCACTTCAAGCATGAGTGGCTGGTGAATAATTGTGCGCAAACTCATCCAGTGGAGCCGAAACAAATTACATCCTCTCCCTTTCTTTCTTTTTTTAATATAATGCTGCTGTTTGCAAATGACTGGTTCATCCTGTTGCCTCCACCATCTTTACTCACCCGGGCGAAGCTTTAGAGAACGTTTGGAGAGGAAAACGAGCTGATCATTGAGGTTTATTATGTAGCCCATTGTGGAGAAGGCCGCAACACTGCGGGTATCGGCGGCTGATGACTTCACCGCGGCTGAATCAGAATCCATTCCTGCAAAATTTAACACGTTCTGTGTGATCAGCCAGCGGTCCCCTAGCCCCTTCCCCTACTTTGCATGACCCAGGCTCATTTCTCTGGGTAATACGCCATAAATTAATGATAAGCCGTCATCCATGCTGTGGGTCTGAGGGCATGTCGGAGAAGTAGAGAGATAATTTCTCCATTTCACACTTCAATTTTTAATGTCCCTGTTTAATCCTAGAGGACACGACAGAGAACCGTCAGCTCTCCGAGCTGCCCGAGACGTTTACGCTCCCGTTCACAAGTTTGGGAGCACCATTCAGAAGTTCCTAATGAATGTTTCTGATAAAAGCGAACCAATTTGCTTGCATAGATGTGTAAAAAGTTCTCGAATGCGCTTGCCGTTTGCAATTTCACACATTTCGAAAAAGCAGCGAGGAAAAAAAATAAGGAGATTTTTTTCAGAACACATCGTTAGTTCCAGCATCCCGATGTGGTCGGCTGAGGGGCGTGCGTGCCAAAAGACCTGCCCGTCCACACCGTCCTACACAGATCAGTCACCACCTGGCTCGGTCTGGTGCGGGCCTGTTAGATCTTTCGTCAGACGTGCTGCTGGCACATCATGATGGAATACGCCAGTGTCATCCTGTGGGAGTGAGGCGTCTGCAGCTTTCACTGCCAGCTGTTCCTCGAGTAGACCCCCAGGAATTGCCTTCTCCAGCTTTCCTGAGACACAAATGGACCGATGGTGAGAAGCTCTCTCTCGTTCCGCTTCATTGGTTTCAGGGTTTCTTTGATCCAAAAATAAAGAAGCATCCGCGTGACTTCAGCTCAACCTTTTCTTTTCTTAAGAGATTAGACTTTCCATCTTTTGTTAAAACCTCAATGATCACAGCTTCAAAATAAAAGTTTTCAGAAACAGTTAATAGCATTTTGTGAATCAAAAGTCATTACTGTAATGTCTGAAGTAGATGCTCCTCAGTAACAGAAACCACCATGTGTGTTACCGTGTAACAGTAGCACAAGTAATTAGCTTTTGTGCTTTAGTTGTAGTTTTTTTTATTTCATTTTGGTTCAGTCAGAAAATCCATCATATTACTCATGCTTTACTGGAACTTGCTAAATCTATTCATTTATAAAATCCACTTTCTCTTTCTTTTCTTTCTTGATCATCCGGAGGAGGTTGGGGTCCACTTTTGAGTCTTGGTTCCTCCACTTTTAGGGAGTTTTGGTTTACTCACTTGGGACTCGGACCTGGATTCTGTAAAGCTGCTATATAAATAAAACTTGACCATCGAGAACCCGAACCATACCCACAGTTTTGAGACCCAGTCGGACCCGATTCAGCCCAGCTGGCACTGCTGAAACAGAAACCCAAACCTGAATCAGTTCACATGCACTAAAAAAGATCAGCACACTTTCACAGAGCTTTGATTTGAAGGCCTGGAATCGTGCTGCTGGGTGAACTGGTGTTTTACACACCAGTAACCCACTCAGTGTCTGTTTCTGGTGTGTTTTCATGAAACTGTTGATCATACCGTGGGGCCTAGTGGTCAGGGAGCTGGCCACTGGGTTCGAAAGACTGTGGGTTCAAATCCCTTAACAGTAGGCTGGCCTGAGGTACCCATGACTAAGGTTCCGTCCCCATCACTGCTCCCTGGGTGCTTTTAATAGCTGCCCCCTGCTGTATGCGTGAAATACATAGGCTGCCTTTTGTTTTGGTTCGCTGTGTTTCACAATGACAAGTTGTCACTTTCACTTTCCCTTCATACATGACTGAGGACAGCACCCGCCCTCCTGCTGTTAACCTCACTGTGCTCAAGTTCCTCTCACTGCTGCTGCCTGCAGAAATGCTTAACTGGGATGGACCTAATAATGGAGGAGAAAGATTAGCCGGGCCTTTTCCTACCACGTCTCTCATCATCAGAGAGGCTGATTCACCCTGAAGCTGAAGAGTCAGAATGTAGCCAATGTTGCGAGAAGGAGGGGAGTTCATTGTAAGAAGAGAACATGTGAGTGCACGAAATGTACTACAGCAAAAAAAAAAAAAAAAAAAAAAAAAAAGAAAACACTCATTAGCAAACCTACCAGACCCAGAACTAATGTTGCATGTCAGGAATATTGGAAACCCGATATTTTGTCAGGCCCCGTCAGGCGCGGGTCAGGTAGCAGACCTCTAACAAAGCGGCAAGCTTTGTGCGGAAGGTGAATAAGTGGCTTTGGCAGTTTAAGGCCATGCTTTGAGCTGGCGCTCCTCCCTAAAAGAGCTTTAGTTTGATCTCACATTTACACTCCTGACGTCTTTCAATGGACAGGAGTCCAAAGCTGCAATACACGTGCGAAGTCCATGCTGAGTAGGCTGTGTTCCAATAAGTCTAAACTTCTCATTTTTGCAGTTCTAGGGTCGGGGTCAAGGGCGTACTATGAAAATACAAACAATACACACTGACCATTCTGCATTTTGTTCCACTTTTCCAGGTTGGGGAAACGTTCCAGCTTCAGGGGACATTCCACGATTCCATACAATACCACACAAATTCCAACTGGGAACATGGAAGCTCTGACATTTCAACTGGACTGTTTTCAATTGTCCAAAGTTACGTTGTTAATAGATGCTGAAACAGGGATTTTAATATTTCAACACCTCCTTATGTGGCCTGTTGTTTAGGGACTAGGCCTCAAGATCGGAAGGATTTGGGTTCTTGAACCCAGAGATTCCTTGAGCAAGGTGCTGTCCCCATCACTGCTCCCCGGGCACCGGATATGGCTGCCCACTGCTGCTGTGTGTGTGTGGGTTAAATACAGAGATTTAATTTCATTGTGTTTCACCGTGTACCCACAATGAAACTTTCACTTTAACATTACCCACTACTTCTTTGCCAGTTTCCCAAAGCGCACATCCATGCTGGTCATTTTTTTTTTTGCCAAACCAGAGAGAAATGGCTTCTATTATAGTGAGATTCAGCTTCGGTATAAATATCAATAGAGACTTTGTGTTATGAACTGAAGGCCCCTGAAAGGATGATTAACCCCCGATTTATCGGAGACTAATTCTCCCATTTGTTTCTGACGCCCGGCCTCCAATTCTATCGCAGCAGAACGGCAGCACGAGTCCGAGCGGCGCAGTGGAGAAATGCGAAAGGGCCGGCAAAGTGACGGCCTCCCGCACCCGCGAAACGGCACGCGCCACCGAAATGTGCTCGGTGTCGATTAAGTCGGCGGCTGTATTTCAGTAGACATTAAACACAGACGGCATAAAACTATAGACCCTAATCAAATATTTCAAGGCTGCAAGGCAGCCCGAGCAGAACACTTTAGTGGATTTCTGAAAGAAATGGCCCCACGCCCGCGCTTTAATCTAGTTATACTTAAAACGCTCTTGTATGGGACGCAGGAACAAAATGGTATTATTTACCAACAGGCTTTGCCAGAAGCGCCTTTAACTTAGCAATAAAAGCTATCTGTGCTGTTATCTGTAGCCAAGCGCCGCACATCTGTGCAGGAAAAGCTCATAATTTGAACATCATAATCAATTCAAATACAGTTTTGCACTGAGTCAACAAAACCCTCTTTTTTAAACAATATGAAAAACCAAGAGTTTAAACATTAAAAATGGTTAAAACTTCCTAATCAAATCAAATTATTAGAGAAATCATGAAAATTTCCCTGGATATTTCCTTTGGAACACAAAAGCAGTGTGCACGGAGATGACTTCACACTAAACTGGAATTATACATACTGGCCACTTTATCAGAAACCCCAACGGACCTCAGAGCTCCAGACTGGACGCTTTTGGAAGGTGGGGAGGGGCACTCACACCCGGATAGAGATAGGGGTTTCCAATAAAGTGGCCTGAGAGTGGACAAACAAGGCAGGTGTTTCAAATAAAGTGGCCAGACTGGAGAATGAACTATACAGAGAATTTTAATAAACTTGCCAGAATGGAGGAAGTAAATGGCAGGTGTTTCTTATAATGTGGCCAAAGAGTAGAAGCAGAAGGTCTGTGTTTCCAATAAAGTGGCCACTAAAGGGAAGTACGACATAGGTGTTTCTGATAAAGTGGCCAGTGTGTGGAAGATGAGCATGCAGTATATACCAGGCAGTAAACAAACAACGATTAACAACAGGAAAATGAATATTCGGTCTCTAGTAACCTCCAACTGGTTTCTGAACTGCTGTATTGTTCAAACACAATAACGGTGATGATAGTCGAAGCTTTTGTTCTCCGTGAGATCAGCCAGGGTTTCCTTGACGATGATGCCGTCGCTTTGAAACGAACTTCATCATCTACCGCATCCATCCCGTTCACACGGCTACAGCTCTTCCTTTTCTGCTCACGTGAATAGAAATAAGTGTCACTTGGCATCCACTGTCGGATGCGCAATCGGTATGCGGCATTTATTTATTTATTCATTCATTTATTTATTTATTTATTTCCAAAGCTCTCCAAACTTGGCGAGGATGAAACTCTGAGGCGATCCTTTTTCATCTTTTGAGTTCTGAGGATTACTCATGCGCCTTTTATCTGCTGAGCTGCGTTTCCTAGTGTTCTGCCGCTTTTGTGTTTACCTGTATTCTAGAGTGAAAAATCCACACGAAAGCCAAAAAGAGCAGCAAGTGAGTCACACTATTTCATGTCAGGGTAAGAATGCTCGTCTTTACCATCCTCGGGATGACTGAGCACACATTGGGACTGCGTATCAGAAGCTGGGGGATGACGTTTCTTCTTCTGACACATGATTGGGTGGTTTCGTCTACAAATTATTGCTAAATTGACACTCTCCGTGTGGACGATCGACCAGTTGGGTCAAATAAGCTCCCTTTGGCTTGGTTCCTCTGTGAAAAAAACACTAAAATTGGCAAAAATCTATACGGGACTATGTTTTCTTTAAATAAACCTGATTAGGGGCAGCGGTGGCCTAGTGGTTAGGGAGTTGCCCCGCATTGGAAGATTGTGGGTTTGATTCCCTCACAAGTAGGTTACCCTGAGGTATGCCTGAGCAAGGTACCATCCCCGCCACTGCTCCCCGGGCACTTTCAATAGCTGCCCACTCCTGCACGGTGTTTGTGTGAATGGGTTAAAAGCAGAGGTCCAATTTCGTTGTGGTTCATGGTGTGCAGTGCTGTGACCTGGCAATGACGAGGGTTGTCACTTTCACTTTTCATTAGGGTTTATTAGGATCAGACCAGGCTTTAATATTTCAAACCAGTTAAGAAAACTTTGCTATTTGCATTAAAAACAGCTCGAACGTTCAACACTTTTGACTTGTTTACAGGCAGCAGTTTCTCAGTGGATCTGGGGCCACATTGGAGGGGTGTTTAAAGTGAAGTGAAAGTGAAAGTGACCATTCTCGTCATTGTGAAACACGGCATAGCACACAGTGAAAATTACACCTCTGCATTTTACCCACACACATGCAGCAGGAGGCAGCTATTGGGAGCAGTCACGGGGACGGTACCTTGGCTTAAGGGTATCTCAGGGCAACCTACTGGTAAGGGGTTCGAACCCACAATCTTACAATCGACTTCCTAACCACTAGGCCAAAAAATAACAAAAAACAAACAATCAGAAACTGGATCTCCGTTTTATCAACCTTCTCAGGTTGTTGATGTTGTACACATTAAAATGTCTCAGAAATGCCACCGGGGAAGTTTTATTTTTGACAGAACCCAATGTGTCATTCCAGTGAGGGCTCTGGTACGACACTGTCCCTTTCAGAAATTTGTGATCCAGCCTTAACCTGCCCTTTTTGGAGTGTAGAATAAACCTAATAGGCAATAAAATAAAATGCAAACTGAGTACTCGCTGCAAAAGCAGCCATTTTCCTTTAAGAACCATTTCAGAAAGTGAGATATTTGAGTGTGGCCGATACAGTGACACCGTCACCTTGCAATGATGTGTTCTGTGTTTCCTCAGGGTTCTCCGGTTCCTTCCCGCAGTCTAAAGACATGCATGTCAGAAGGACTGGAGATAAATTGCTGGTGACCTGTCCAGGATGCCTCTCTTTAGACCTATAGGCTCAAGAACCCCTACTGCTCTGGTTAGGATAAGAAGCTCAGGATGGATGGATGGATGGAAGCACTGGGATGAAGAACCCTCCTTATTGTGGCATTTTGCTGAAATTCTTGCCCTTTTTCTGTTACAAACCTGTGTTAATGTCTTCTTCCAAGAACCTTCACATGACATGGAGGCTCTTCACACTCCTCTCATTTACGAAAAGAGCTCCTCTGAGAACCGTCCACCACATTAGGGAACCAAGGAAGGTTCTTTTGTGGTGTCAGATAAAGAGCCCTTTCCTGTAGCCTCTCATAACTCCTAACTGCAGTTCATGAACCAGTGTTTCCACAGAAATACTACTGAACGTTTCCTGAGCATCTGAAGGCACTAAAGGCACACCAGAAAGGAGCCCTGAATTCTCCACATGGTCGGATGAATAAACCTCAACAATTCCTGTTATTTCGCTCTTCACTGGCTATTTCAATTCTTTTTGTATTATTGTCTCAGCCCACCCTGTTTCTCCAGGTCATACATTTTAAAGTTGTTATCAGTGCTTGACATGTGAATTAACTCAGTTTGAGATTCCACTTTCCAGCAGGAACGTTTTGCCCTGAACTGAGCCACCATTACTCAGACTATTTTGTCATCGAGACATGAAAAGCAAAATCTCCGGGCTTTGTGCTGGGGCAATCATGGCCTTTTCCCTTTTTTAAAGTTTCTCTCTCACCTTCTGCGATAAATATCCTGTCGATCAGTCCACCAAGCTTTTGGCTCCACTTCTCCCTGCTTTGCTCTGTAACAGGAAAAACGTCGTTCTTAATTGAAAGATAAAGGAATGGATCCCCGAGGCGTCGCTGGGTCAGGCAGGTTGACACCAGCACCCTGTGTGTGATCAGTAATCCAGATTCAGACTTATGCTTTTGGCTACTTCTGAATAAGAGGATGCTTTGTCAAGATATCTGGGCCACCTTGGTCCATCTTCAGTGCCTTATGAGAATACCTCGGCCTTCACCATCAATTTTAAAGGTGGTCAGATCAGTCATGACCATGTTCAGCATCGATATAGGTTGATCAACAGCTCTGTGAAGGTGTAAGAGTGGCTGGAGTGACCTGTGATGGACGGGCACCAGAAAGAGTGAAAGGGAAGCGTTACAGAATGGTAGTGAGACCAGCTATGTTATACCAACAGCCGGTGGAGCTGGAAGTGGCAAAACAAAAAATGCTGAAATTTGCATGACAGACAGGATTAGATGTGAATGTATTAAAGGGACACATCAGGTTGGATGGTTTGGAGACAAAGTTAGAAAAGCGAGACTCTGGACATGTCCAGAAGAGAGACGGGGAGTCTATCAGGAGAAGGATGTTGAGGATGGACCAGGAAAGAGGAGAAGGGGAAGACCAAAGAGGAGGTTTATGGATGTGGTGAGAGAGGACAGGCAGGGGGTCAGAGTGAAAGAGGAAGATGCAGGGGACAGGAAGAAACTGAGACAGATGATCTGGCGTGATGACGAAATGGAGTGAAGAGACATCGGCATCAGAGAAAAATGCTCTTAAAAAACTAACCAATCAGATGAATTAAATCTCCACATGGTCAGATTGAGATTATTGGGTTATTGTAATCCAGGTAGATTTGGGTCTAATTTCTGCACATTTTCAATGCTTTTGTAGGGATATCCTCCCTGGCCGCTCTCACATGGGTGCCGCCCTGTGCTTGCTGTGTTCTGACCCTGATCCCAAAATGTTCAGTCAGTTAAATCAACACATCGAGCTCCTTCCTTGAATCCACAATTAAGCAGAACCGGCGAAAGAAACGTCATTAAAAAGGAACAATATCACAGCATAACAAGGCCGTCCGATGAGGCATTAGCCAGCATGAGGAATCAGCGCAATATGCAGAAGGCAATCTGAGAGAAAATATGACTTCTATTGGCAAGCAGGAATGAAATGTCATCCAGGCTCAGAGGTTGTTGCTGTAAAATAAACATGAAAAACCGACACTGGAAAGATGGCAGGGTTATTATTCCTGCCTTGGGCATCTCGCTGACCTGAATTACGGAGTCGTTTTGTTACCGCTAAGTATGTCATATTCCTACAACACTCCTTAGGGTTACATGTAGGGGAAGGAGGGGTGTGTGTGTGTTAGTGTGTGTTGGGGGTGTGTAATTATTGTGTGCCCTGCAGAGGAACTTTACTGTGCGCTTTTTTCCTGTGTGTTTTCACACCCGATAAAAGGACGCTAAGGCACTTTAGCCCTGAAAGCATGCGAGATGAGCCTTTTCCGCTCATCCTGACGAATCCTGACCCAGTTGTGCTGAAGCTCGTGAGCTTAAAACCCAGAGAACATCGTAATTATGAGTGTGCTGCGTTGGATTAATTTCTCATTCGAGGAAAATGGGCATATTTCTAGGGAAAGAAAAAAGCTGGAAAATGCAGCACGCTCTCGTTTTGGCTCTTTTGCGGATAAAGTCAGAGGGCGGAGGAAATCACGGCCCATTCTCTTTGCCTGATGTGATATCATGGAGGGTCTTTGTGCCGCCTGAGTGCATTCTCATTCTCATGTGATATTATTGGATAATAAGCTGTTATTAATTTGCACTTTATTACAACCGAGTCACTTCAAGAGATGCAATATCAGTAGTAATAACGACAACACAGCTAACGTTTGAAGTGAAAGTGACTATTTTGTCATCGTGAGCACAGCGCTCAGTGAATTGCAACAAAATGCTGCCTCTGCATTTAACCCACACGCACTTGTAGCAGTGTCCAGCGCCCGGGGAGCAATGATGGGGGCAGTACCTTGCTCAAGGGTACATCAGGGCAACCTACTGGGATTCAAACCCACAACCTTCTGACCCAGGCGTCTAGTCCCTAAACTCTAAACCACCGCTTATTTTGGAATTCATCCTGTGTATCCCCTAAATCAGTATTTCTCGGGTGTGCGTGAGATAATAAAGAAAGCTTGAGATCTCTAGTGTTAGTTCAAGTGCTGAGTCTAATATTAGATCCAGTGCTAGTATCTAGCTGCAGCTCTGGTGTGGCACTGGTTTTAGCTCTAAAACAAAGAAAACAGGCCCTTAAACTGGGAAAATCAACTTGGCTGCTCACCATCTACAGCTTTAGTGTGTCATGAAGCTGCTGGTTTACCTGCAGGGCCAACTTCTCAAACATACTCCTCTGTGTGTGACAAAAGCTTCCTTCATGCGACTAAAGTTATCCTTCATGCACCAAGCTGTCACCTAAACCTGATCACAGCCCCGCTGGGCTCCTGAAATTCGCTGCTTTTCTGTGTTTCTCAGCCGAGTTGGTTACGAGAGAGACTCGATGCGTGCGTAGATTTTTCATGAGAGCAGTAACGGCGAGGTCAGCAGGGTGAGGGGATGGTGCCTAACCATGCCGCTGGTTCATCACCGCTTCTTCTTCTTCTTCTCTTTGTCTTTGACACTGTCTCTTAAAATATTCATAAAGTTGGGGGATTTACATAAAGCGTAAAGCTGCTGATTGGTCGTATTACAGCAGACTCTGACCCGTATTAGTGTGCAGGGCCTGTACATACAGCCAAGGTTACACCAGTGTGCACAGAATGAGAAAACACAAGACAGCTCACACCTGAACTTTCCGAATTTTTTATCAGGGAACACTGTGGCATCCTACAAAGTAATGAGATGAAATCTGAATTAGGTTTAATTAACGACGTGACTTCTTTAAAACATAAGGCGGATCAGGTTAATCTTCCGAATAATCCCGAAAGTCTTATTCCGGGAGTGCGTGAATCAGATTTCTTTAGAAATGCATGACATTTACTCGACCCGATCTTTGAAAAAAATTATTACATACAAACAGAAATTGTTCTAAAATAATTGCGATTTTTTTTGTTTTTGGTATAAAATAATTGCACCTCATTGCTTAGAGTTGTGAAATCACTGCCGTGGCCAAAAAGTGACATTAATAAATAAATATTCTGATCTTATCCCTGTTCTAAGGAACCAAAAAAAAAAAAAAGACATGTCTGTCTTTTTTGACATCAAAACAAAAATAAGAGATTCGAACCGGGATGTTAATTAAGTTCGCAGTTCAACGGAAAGAGCAATTTGTATGTGATTAATTAAAAAAACAAAGTAGCAACATCCGCCACTCAGATTGTTTTATCCCACTGATTAATCAAAGGAAAAAAAAAACTTGTTAAAGCTTTAAAGGTGCAGCAGGTCACACAACATGGAGACGGTTTCCCTTCTGCACCTCTAAGTGATACAATTAATGCAGGAAAATGAAACATGTCGAGATCTCGGTGTGAAAAGAGCAAAAGAAATGCTCGTTTATTCAAGCAGAGATGAAGGAATATGATTGCAGTCAAAAGCATCAGCCTTTAATGCCACATTTAATGTGTTTTTTCTGCAGCTTTTCTAGGAGCTCTATTCATCAGGCACTCCTGTTTGTTTATATCCATTAAACAGGAAAACAGACTTCATTCAGTGGCGGTTCATTCCCAGGTATTTTACTGTTGTTTGTTGGTACGTCAGGACAGAGGTAGGCTGCAGTCTAGAACCGCAACCCAGAAAAGTGAAAGTGACTATTCTTGCCCTTGTGAAAAACAGCACGCAGCGAACCACAAGCAAATTCAGCTTTTCACCCACATACACATCGTGCAGCTATTTAATGCACCCGGGGAGCAATGATGGGGACGATACCTTGCTCAGCCTACTGGTCTGGGATTCAGACTCGTGACCTTCTGATCCGGAACCACTAGGCCACCGCTGCCCAATTTACTTAAACCATAAGAGTGCTTCTAATAAAGTGTCCAGTGGACATGCAAGGTTGGTGTTTCTAATAAAGTGGCCAGAAAAGGGAAACACAAGACAGATGTTTCTAATAAAGTGGCCTGTGGGTAGAAGTAGACCCTTTGGCCCTGGATCCTAATGACTGGCACAGAATGTTCACTCTGCCCTCCCCTCTCTTCCTCCCGCTCTGCTCGTGCTGGGCTGTCAGGTGGAATAATGTCATCGTTTAACGCTGCCGCATGCCCGTATGAATTTTGCAGAGGGGCCTGGAGCCCACTCCCGCCTCAGCACCATCCCAGCGGCGCTGCTCAGATTCATCACGGCCTTTAATTGCCTCGTCTCTGTTTCTGCAGGAGCGCCACCAGGAGAACCGCTGCAGAGAGAGAGAGGACTTCCTGGGGTCCTTCAGTCTTTATTCACCCTGAGTGGAGGGAGTGGAGCGACAAATATCACCACTGCTGCTGTCCCGCCGTCTTAATTTGATACTGCGATGCTCAGTGAGTTATTTATAGGCACCTTTACTGCACTGATTGTTTTATATTACATTTCATTCCAAAAAGTGGGCTTGTACTTGGACCAAGTCCCATCCCAGGATGCTGAAATATGAACATTTATCTGTTGTACTTACAACATGCCGTCCTGGGCAAAAAGTACCTAGAACAGAATTATATGAACTCCGTCCTGATGTCAGGGTTTTCACAAAACTATTTCCAATCCTCAAGGAAGCCAAAGTTCAGTATCAGCCAATACCTGCTCCGGCTAATCGGTGCTGCATTAAATGAAAAGGTTCGGTGCTGATGCAAATCTGTGGAACGGCTGGAGGAGTTGTGGAGAAATATAGAAAGCAACCTTGAGGTGCCACTTTAAATGAAGTCACTGATAAGTTTGTAGTTACACATTAAAACATACAGAACACACACAACACATGGAAGAACAGCGTGAGTAGTGGTGCTGTATTGACTGATACCGTGTAAGTGAAAGTGACTACTCGCATTATTGTGAAACGGCACGGCACACAGTGATACGCAGCGAAACTCAACCTCTGCATTTCACCCACACACACGTGCAGCAGGGGGGCGGCTATTGAAAGCGCCAAGGGAGCAGTAATGGGGACGGTACCTTGCTCAATGGTACCTCAGGGCACTGGTCTGGGATTCAAACCCACAACCTTCCGATCCTGGGGCCTAGCCCCTAAATACTAGGCCACCTCTACCCAGGTGGATTACAGTAGTGTATATAAGATATAAACAGAGGCCAGTTTTTAGAATTCAACATTTCTGCCGAGTTTTAAACGCTTCTTAAAAATTAGGTTCGGCTTCTAAGATCTTTGCACAGCATTCTATAAGCATTCGATAGCATCAGATACTATATCAACATCAAGATGAGCCGTTAACGTCAAGCATTTCTCTTCATTCAAAAAAAAAAAAAAATTTTGTATTTATTTATATATATATATAAAAATAAAGAGTCTTTCTTGCTACTCTTCCCGCTACTTCTCCCGTCGTTCCATTTTCCTGAAGATTAATGTTATCTGAACACTGTGGAACATATGTTAATAGATTAGAGTGGAAGGGAGGCTTATTTATATCTGGCTGTTATTCCCAGCATACATCTGAATGGGACTCAGTGAAAGAAAGGCTGTGTTAAAAGGGGGAGCATATGGAGGTCATTCATCAAACTCTCAGCAGAGAGATGGAGAAGGAGAGCGAGAGCAGACAGGAAGAGAGACAGACGAACGTGTGTGTTTGTCAGTGACGACGAGAGAAGTGTGATTCATATTTCTACTGAGCTGTGCGTCTCTGGTGTATCTGCCTTACCTCCTGCATACCCATTTCTTATTAAGGGCCTTTTATCTAATCTTAGGAAGAACCAGGCAACTCGAGCTGAACGTGTTCACCTGCGCCAGCATCGACTCAAGGAGCACCGTCATGACACGCCCATATAAAAGGCTTAAAGCCAATCAAAGTACAGATACGTGTTGATTATTAAGGATGCAAAGATCTGGGATTTGTACTGATATCCAGTATATTTAACAACGTTAGCCAAGTTCATGATACGTGTTAATGCTCACAGCTGGGGACGTGAATCTGTGACTCTGATGTGTCCGGTTGTCCTGGTTTACTTGTGAATGTCCAAGTTTACCACAAACCTGAAGTGAACACGACGAACACTCAAGCAAGTCCAATGTTGAGAAACGACAAATTAACAGAAAATTATTAACGTCGTCGGTCAGGACATGTTCGATGCACCTTTTCATGGATTCTTCAAGCACTGATGTCCACCTGGAACAGTCCATCTCAACTGGTGTCAATGGTGGTGGTATCACATCGGTCCAAACTGCTCCACAGAAAACCATTTAGCCGGTGATCTAGTGACTGCAATGAACGTAACATTTGATGTACATCATTTTAACACAGTGACCTCCATTCTTTTCCTGGTGTTATTGTCGTCTTTAAAGACATTCTAGAGATAAAAGTGTTCCATCATAGAAAAAATCTGACCCTTTCCTCGACTGGAACAGGAGACGGGCTTGCCCATGAGAACGAAACTCCTCCAAACACTGGAAGAAGGGAACGGGACCAGCCAGCAGCTGAGGACGGGGGCAGAGCGTAACAGACTTAAAAGGAAACGATGTGAATTTGGAGAAGCTCTTCTAACGCCTCTCCAAAACATTTGGATGTCACTCAGTGTTATATTGGAACCAGCAAACCAAGCGTTTGAAGGCAACTAAGCTAAGTACAGGCTTAGAGAAGAATTGGAAAACGACAAAACAAGAATCTAGCAATGTCAGGGAAGGAAAACAAACTGGTTCAGGAATAGAAACAGAACACTTTTCAGATTAAAACGAACAACAGAAAAAGAGCGCTTGAGAAAGTGAGGGCTCGAGAAACCAAAGGAGCCCTAAAGAGGCAGGACTGATAGGGTTCATTCTGGGTGAGACCAGGAAACTGAAGGACCTTAAAGAAACTATTGGCTGTGCTTTGGTAAAGAACTCTGAAGAGAGAACTCAAGGCCAAGGACTGAACTGTAGAAATGCTCTCCTGAAGTAGGAGGGGTACAGGCTCCATCTTGATAATGACGGAGGGGTCCTGTCTTAGATACAAAGTGGACCCAAACCATGCTACCAAAATACCTAATGGTAGATAATAGGAGTCACTCAAGCCCTCAGAGTAGATGTCATACAGTCTTGGCTTGTTTGTTGAACATTGCACGTGCACTCTCCCACTTGTGGAAAATATGATGGATGACTAATCTGAGCAGTTCACTGAAATGTTAGCTCCACTTTCCTGGAACGAAAACCTGCTACTGTTTGTGGAGAACACTGGACATCGCCTTCATTACCAGGACCTTCCATTTGCACAGATTTGTAGCATCAAGGCAGACGTCTCTGATCAGGCATCGGTGTCTTTGGTCAGTTCTTGTAGCAAACTGAAATGTGAATTCAGACAGATTGGATCTGAGCTAAAAGTCTGAGCAATGCAGCAGCTTGATTGGTCAGTCTCCTCCTGTCTTCATCCTCTGTGCTGCTCCTTTATCAGCCTCAGTGCTGTACACTGCCTCAGACTCACCTGCTTATTCTCTGAGGACAGCCAGACTTTGTTCTCTTTCCCATAATGGGCTGCCTGGATGCTTCCCCCAACCTCCACCACCCTCCAGCTTCCACGCGTTCAGCACTGACAGCCCTATTGATCCTACCACCATCTCCCACAGTGCACCACCAGCAGCCTGACACCTAATTCAGGGATGAGATTTCACACACACAAAAAAAAAACCTTTCAAGAAAAAGTAAGAGAGATCAGCCATGCACTTAATCTGATGGATGGAAAGGCAAAAAATTGTGAGATGCTCTTGTTTTCTCTCTGTTTATCGTTCTCTTACTGTCTGTCTAATGCTTTCCCTGTCTCTGTCTTATGGTTATTGTCTCTCGCTCACACACGCACACACACGCACACACACACACAGTTCAGCTCTCCATTAGTGTGTCAACAAACGTCACATCTTAGACTTCCAAACATTTCGTTGGAAAACAGCGAAATGTGCCACTAAGACTAAAGAAAGTAAGAAATCACAAACTTGCACAAAACCTTCCGGATCCTCAAACCTTTTCATATGCAACTGGAGAAAAGCCTCAGCAACATGAGCGTGTTTCACCAAAATCATTAACTGAAACGACAGTGGAGAAGAATAAACCCTGGTGTAGATCAGTCATGCTTACAATGGTTACGCTGCTGGTCAGATTGCTACTCTTACAGCAAGACCAGTGTCAGGAAGCCACAAAACACAAGGTGGTCATCCTGCAACACCGAGGTCGATCGCAGGCAGTTATTTTGAAGTAGATATGCGTGTCTAGATGTGCTATTAAAGCTCTTCTGAAGAAGTAAAACAAGCAAGGTTGAGGTCGCGCTGGTTGGCAAACTGGTCGATCAAATCGAGGTCCTTCTGCACTTGGAAGATGTCATGTTGCGCATTTAGCTCAGAGCTGGAAGAAACCACAGGGATCCTAGTAGAGGTCTGGTCAGAAGTGATTTCAAAAGAAGCAGCCACACATTCTTCAGTCTTGAAAACAAAGCCAAGAGACTCATCTATGCATGAAAACCCAAGACCTGGGAGGGAACAAAATGGCACCAGGTACTCTGGGCTTTCTTCAGAAGAAGCCACTTTGTTTGTCAAAGTGCTGGAGAATGCAATAAGGAGCTTCTGCAGGGACAGTTGGGATTACTGGCAGGTTGGACCTGCATCACTGTTCGCTTCATGTCCTTCTAAAACTTTTATAAATATAAAAAATTGAGTTAAGGTCAGGACTTTAAAGATTCTTTGGTAGAGAGACATGTGTGCTCAGAGTTGATTTGCATCAATCAGTAGCACTTTCACTTTAAATTACATGACATGTTCCTTTGATGTTCTTGGTGTGAGATGAGGTTCTCGTGCTGGAAGGCAGTGTTTTCTCTACAAATAATGCTTATCACTAAAGACAAAAATGTCTATTTTCATCTTAAAGGTCTACAAAACATCTTTCCATTTCCCGTTAATGGTGTTTCACCAAAAATATCTTACTCTAAATTTCACTTGGAGACGTTTGAAGGCAAAGGGTGCTCAAAGCAAATGTTCATTTAATTCAGAATTTATAGGACTTTTCACAAACGCTTGAATCTTTTGCACAGTACTGTCCACATTCTCTCTCCCTCTCCCTTTCAGCAAGACCCAGTTTTGACTTTTTTCTTGTTAGAAAGCGAAAGTATGCTAATGCAGCGTGACACTCGCAACAAAAACCAACAGAAGAAGCATCAGAAATAGCCCTTAGATGGTTCGTTAGCCATGCGCTTCCAACATGACAACAATAAAGTCATCAAATGGTAATTACCCACAAGAATTTGACATTCTGGGAACTTTCATGCAGAAAATATTAAAAGCCATCTAGAAAGCCTAAAGGCAGAGAGTCCTTAGGGAAGATATAAAAGCAGCTGTTGTAGGACAACCGGTATTTAAAAACTTAACAGTCGACAGATTTGGGTTTTGGTCTTTAAAACTGAAGTAGGTTTGAGTCTTCAGCAGGTCTGTAGCAACATACTGACTAGTCTTTAGCTGTAGACTTGCATTTGGTCTTTGGAATATGTCTGGGAATTGGTCCTCCCCAGTCAAATTTTGCTGAGGGTTTGGTGTTTAGCATTGGACTAGGGATTGATCCTAATTCAATATGAAACTCAGCAGTGGACTGACTAGAGTTCTCCAGCAGCACACTGGGGATTGGTCTTTAGCATTAGACTGGGTTTTGATCTTCGGCAGTGGACTTGGGTTTAGTCTTCAGCACTGGGCTAGAAATTACACCTCAGCAGTGGACTGACTAGAGTTTGTTCTTAAGCAGCATGCTGAGGATTGATCTTTAGCTTTGGACTGGGGATTGGTCTTCTCTCAAGAGAAGAAGTAGAAGGTGAAAGAGAGGTTAATGGTCGTGGTGAAAGAGGACATGCAGGGGGTTGGTTTGAAGAAAGAAAATACAGAGGACAGGAAGAAATGGAAAAGGATGATGATCTGCTGTGGCGACTCAAACGGGAGAACCCAAAAGAAGAAGAAGCAGAAGCAAAAGAAGAATATAATGGAGAAGATTTTTTTACGGGCTGGCATCAGCATGGGTTTAGGGTTTGGTCTTCACCAGTCAAAATGGGTTTGGCTGCTCAGCATTAGACAACGGTTTGGTTTTTTAGCACGGGCCTGGAGTTTGGTCTTCAGCAGTGGACTTGGGTTTGGTCTTCAGCAGTGGACTTGGGAAATGATCGGTGGTCATGGATTTTTCAGAACAGAATCTGTACCACTACCACCCATTTTTAACCTTTTATACCTTTAACACATCGGCTTTATGTAAAAATTAGACACTATGTAAACCTTTTTCTCAGAATCCAAACCACGTACCATTCAGGGCCCTTTATTGTGAAGAGAGTTTATCTGATTCTGATGCACAGCTCGGGGCTTATCTTTTTGTAAATCAGCCATGTGGGCTGCTTATCTGATTTTCAAAGGACAAAACATCCAGGTAATAGACAGCTTGCGTGCAAATGCACATTTCCCATTTCTGCAATGCTTTCTTTCGGAAAGCAGGAGGGAGGTTTTGATTGTATATATTTATATATGTATTGTAAGCTACGAGGCACTGCGAACCACAAAACTATCTGGATGCACATTAAATCAGGCAGAACATCAAAAATGCAGGCAGAGAGAGATATTCTTAGACACGTAGAGAGAGAGAGAGAGAGAGAGAGAGAGAGAGAGAGAGAGAGAGAGAGAGAGCCATTGTGTGTATATATGTATGTGTATGTATGTATATATATAGTGAGGGGGAGAGAGAGGGTAGTGTGAGGAAATTGGATTTTGTCAAGTGTGTCCCCTAGTATTTAATCTTGAATATCTGTGGTGTTGGGCTTGGACGTGGCAGGAAAAAACCCAGTCCATTCCCATTGATTTCTTGGGGCCCGAACAAAAGCACTGAAGCTCTTCTGAGCAGCACTCCTCCTTCTGACCACCAAATCAAAGGCTCAGGTTGGATTGGTTTTTCAGTGCATCTTCATCCAGACCCAACCTGAGTGTCTCCCTCTGTTTCACACTAATCCAGGTACAATACATTAAAGCCTTTGTGCAGCCTGCCTAAACTCCCGCCCTGAGAAATATCCCAAAATCACACATCACAGAAAATCACTCCGACTCGTCTGCCAGGCTTCTGTTATTACTGTATTTTGGCAGCGAGAAACATTGTGGAGATGCAAACAGTCTGCCCCATTTCCCCCTGATGGGGTGAGCAGGGGAAAAGGGAGAGAGAGAATAAAATAAAGGCGGGAGAGAAAGAAGGAGAACGAGACAGTGATTGAGAGGCAGTGTGCGGAGAAGAAAGAAAATTGAGAAATAAAAAGGGAAACAGAAGGGAGAGTGTGAGGGGCGGAGTGAGAGAAAGAGACAGAACAGGATAAAGGACAGAGGGACAGAGGACAGAAAGAGAAAGGCTGACAAGGAAAAAAGAAACAGGACGGAGGTAGAGCAAAAGAGAAAGAATAAAAGAGGGAAATAGGTGGAGAAGAAAAGAGCAACTCATGGTGGGGGTGAATAAGAAAATGGAGAGAGAACGAAACACTTCAGGAGAGAGAGAGAGAGAGAGAGAGAGAGAGAGAGAGAGAGAGAGAGAAAATTGAGTATAGAAAAAGGAAAGAAAAGGAAAGGGAGGGTGTAGAGGTGAGAGGAGGGAAAGAAAGAGACAGGGAACAGAACTGAGTTACAGGCTGCAAGAAAGAACGAATAAGTGAAGGAGAGCAGGAAAGAAAAGAAAAAATCCCCTTATAGTGTGACTGATAAAGAAAATGAGAGAAAGTGCTGCAGTTCATGAGAGAGGACAGACGAAAGGAAATGGAGGGTGTGGAGGAACAAGAAAAGAGGAGAGAGGGGAAGAAATGAAAAGAATCAATTTAGGGATGAAAAAACGAGAAAGAGTGCCACAGTTAGAGAGAGAGAGAGAGAGAGAGAGAGATCAGTTTACAGTGTGATTCATCTAAGTATTATTGCGCTCATTTCCAGAGCGGACGTTTTCTAATGTGGCCCACACACACACACACACACACACACACACACACACACACACACACCCACCCTGATGTATTTATGCTAAGTTGAACTGTGAGGAAGCACTAACAGGTCATGCGATGATGCCCCACCATCACCCCCACCGAGGATAAACCCACATCTCCTCCCAGTGGCTTCACCCTCCACTGCACAAAGCTGCTGATCAGGAGGAGAAAAAGGACCTTCAGAACACAGACGTGTCTGGGCCTCATGGAGAAAACCGTGTCTGCTTGGAATTCGTCCATAAGCAACTATGCAGTCGCGCGTTCCCTGGAGGATCAGTGACCGTTATTTATTCCCTTATGACGCCGCCGTCCCGTGAAGAGGGGCTCGGAAGGTAAACGATTACCATTCGGCCAGTACAGTATCCCGTATGTCGTAGGACATCAGTGGCTCATTTAGTTCAGAAAAACTGTGGCCTTTTCTTCGCATCGGACTGGAAATCCATACCTTCCCCCTCGTACGTTTTATATGTTCGAGCAGGAGAGAAAGTCGCGGTCGGATCGATATTACCGGCAGAAAAACACAAAAAAGCAAGAAAAATCGGTGCCAGAAAACAGCAGTCCAACGTGTTTCTCTCACCAGAGAAGAAACCGAAGGAAACATTTCTCTCTCTTTCTCCCTCCTTCTTCACTTTCTCCTTCCCTTCTTACTCCCGTCGCCCTCTCTCTAGTCGCCCTCTCGCCGTGCAGAGCCTCCACAGCTGGACAGCTGCAGTTAACAGTCTGCTATTGTGATTTATTCATACTTTTCTTCCTTTCTCTTTTTTTTCCCCTCTATTTACTTACTTATTCAGAACAACCAGGAGAAAAATAGTTTGAACATCCTGACATTAAACAGGCATCATTACAACTGATGACCCTCAACAGTCCTACATGTGGAATAACACTTCATTTGAAGGTTACCTGAACAACACGCACATCAGCAAGACGAACGTGTGACTGCAGCGAATTACAAATCAGTGTTGTCACAACAGCAGCCCTGCGTCTACTTTATTATGGACATTTATTACTGTTTCATATCTGTGGGCTTCAGGGAAAGTGTGAGCAAAGACAAGGTTAAAGGATGTGAGGAACATTCACTCCGAGTTGAGGTTCTTTTACAGGAAGCAGTATCTGAAGTCCTAAAACACACAATTCATGCCAGTTAATGAATAATCAGCAGCAGCTACTACATAATTTACTACTTACTTCATTTACTGGAATTACCATACAAATATAAATAAAAAAAAACAGGGCCGAGACTTCCAGCTTTATTCCAGCAGCTACTATAAATGATTCAGCTTCTACTACAAATTATTCAAAATCTTCTACCTTTTGTCCTCCTTCTTTCGGCTGCTCCCATTTAGGAGTCACCGCAGTGGACCAATGTCCTCCATTTCTTCCTGTCTTCTGCATCATCTTCTTTAAAGGGTTAGGAACTGCCTGCATGTCCACCCGCCTGCATGTCCTCTCTCACCACGTCCATAACCCCCCTCTTTGGTCTTCCTCTTCTCCTCTTTCCTGGCAGCTCCATCTTCAACATCCTCCGCCCAATATAATCCTCGTCTCTCCTCTGGACGTGTCCAAACCAACGCAACCTTGCTTCTCTAACTTTGTCTCCAAAACATCTAACCTGATCTGTCCCTCTAATAGACTCATTTCTAATCCTGTCCATCCTCGTCACACCCAACGAACATCTCAGCATCTTTAATTCTGACACCTCCAGCTCCGCCTCCTGCCTTTTCATCAGCGGCACCGTCTCCAACCCGTACAACATAGCTGGTCTCACTAAACCTTCCCTTTTACTCTCGCTGGAACCCGTCTGTCACAAATCCCTCCAGCCACTCTTCTCCACCCATTCCAACCTGCCTGCACTCTCTTCTTCACCTCTCTTCCACACTCGCCGTTACTCTGAACTGTTGATCCCAAGTATTTAAACTCCTCCACCTTCACCTCTACTCCCTCCATCCTCAACAATCCTCTTTCCTCCCTTTCACTCACTCATGTATTCTGCCTTTGAGCTTCTCACTTTCATTCCTCTCTTCTCTAGAGCAGATCTCCATCTCTCCAGGTTCTCCTCAAGCTGCTTCATACTCTCATTGCAGATCACAAATATCTACTATAAATGATTATTTATTTACTTTAAATGATTACGTTTCTAAGGTGCACAAATCAGTAACTATCATTTTCAAATCAACGAGAACATTTTCAGTGACGATTATTCAGCACCGACTTTTTTATTTACTTTCTTTCAAATTCACTTCTCTTATTCAATCTAATATAAATCATGAAATATAGACTATTAATCATACATGGACTATTATACGTTATTCCGTAATCACTCTTCTGCTCAGCTCGGCTTGATTAAAAGTCAACGGTTAAAAAATCCGCATTAAAGTCAGGAAACATGCCTTTATTTTATCTTCCGTCCACGATGTTATATAGTCCTGTTTACGTGCCCTGTGGACCGCATGACACTTCGCTTTGCTTGATTTGACTGTTGATGAGTTTCTGTAGCCTTGACCCTAAAGCTCCTTCACCTCATCATTTCTACACATCCCTTCTTCTCTGCCTACATAAAGGTTAACCACCAACACCAGACCAAGGCCACAGGAGCACCGCCCTTAAAAACACAGACCTATAGCATCTCCTTTATGTCAGATATGTGAAAAAGAAGAACAGATTCACTCCTTCACCCAGCAGCGCTGGATCAGACCCACTCACATGTTTTTATTCAAATCTGAAATGTCATTTTTCAAGTTTTAAGGTAAAAACACAAATATTTAATATTAAAAATACGGTTTTATTGTCAGTAAAAGCATGAACATATCTAATAAAAACCATTTAGGACAGTTGTTTAAAGGTAGAACATACAGATGTCAATATTTTAGACCCCCTGGATCGAATTCCACATTATTTCTCTCCACCATGCTAGACGAACTGTTTAAGAAATGAAAGGATTACGGCTGAAAAGCAACATTTGGATTTTTTTTCACGGAGATGAATGAAATGTTATGTACCGCTGGTGCACATGCATAATGTCTCCGAACGCCAGATCAGCAGTTTTCATACGGGGCGAGAAATGATTCTGACTGCACGTTAAGATAGTATTTTTAAGACTTTAGGTTTTATTTTAGTTTTAAATGCTCAGGTTTAAAACGGTGGCTGTAATAGTTGGTGCCCCATGTGGCAACTGCAGATGAAAAGTGAAAGTGAAGCAAAAGTGACTATTCCTGTCATTGCGGGGTCACATCACAGCACAGCACACAGTGAACCGCAACAAAATTGGACCTCTGCATTTAACCCATGCAAACATCGTGCAGCAGGGGGCAGCTATGAAAGCACCCGGTGAGCAGTGATGGGGACAGTACCTTGCTCAAGGGTACCTCAGGGCAACCCACAATCTTCCGATCCTGTGGCAACGCCCCAACCACTAGGCCACTAGATGAACTTAAAAGTGTCACAAAGATTTCTTTTTGAAAATTGTAACAAAATGTTTGACCTTAAGTCCAAGCCAAGTATTTGTCATGATCAACGTCTAAAGATCTTCTCTTAAAATGTCTTTTAAAAGTGCATTAAAACACTGTCTGCGTTGGAGGCAGTTTTTTTGTTGTTGTTGTTCCTCGTCGCCGTAAAGACGATTCGAGTGTCTCTCTCAGCTTCAGCACCTCGGTGTTGTCCCTTTACGCTGGACACGAGTGAAAGCTCATGTTATTGTAGGCGTCTCCTGGGCTGTCAAGTCACAATCACACCACAGCTGACAAATGTCTCAATCTCACCGCTCTCAGCTCCACAACATGACCAGCAGAGACAAAAAATAGAAAAAACTGGAAAAAAATACCTTCAAATAAATAGAGGTGTGCATCACCGAGTTTGGTTCTCAAATGGTACCTTTATAGAGAAAAAATGCTTTTCAAAAATAATGGATCGGTCCATTTTTTATTAGATGTCCACACAAGGACAAGTCATTTTCATACAGTTTTCAACTTTTCATCATGGTTCACTGTAGACGAGCTCGAATAGAACCGTTTCATTCCCTAGAAAATGGACTATTAAAAAAAAAAAAAAAAAAAGGCACCTAATTTTCGAATAAGTTTATATAAGCGATGGAAAAAAAGCAGAAAATCTAAAACAAATTTTAAATGTTTTTTTTTTTTTTTTTTTTTTAAATCGGAGACGTTTTATCATACAGCGCATGCGTCCCTCCACCAAAAATGAAATTAAAATACATCTTTATAATCTTTTTATGGAAATATCTTAAAAGGAGCTTTTAAAGTCAACAAACTCTTTAGACGACCATCGTTCACAAACCTGAGTCTGTCGACTCTGAAAGCACTTCTTCTGGGTTTTTGCTTTTCCTTGTAAATGGTTTCATTTAACAGAATATTTCAGAATATTTCATCAGTGAACACTGAGGTCACAGTTTTAAAAACTTTTTCTAAGTGTAGAAGAAGCTCCATGCTGCCCTTATTGTTGGATGTCACATGTTCAAAACATCACAAAGAAAAGAATTCTTAGATGATACATCACATGATCACGTGAATTAATTGTAAACATTGAGAAATCATGTTACTATTGAAGGGCAGTGAAATTAAAGGCAGAAAGGTCTCGGAACTGAAAGAGTTAATAAATGAATTCTGTTAAAATCTGTTTTTTGCAGAATATATTTTCATCTTTGATAGCTTAACTGAAGAATGGAACTGGGTAGCTGACTCTAAAGTTAAACCATCACCCAGCACACACACACACACACACACACACACACACACAGAAGAAAGGCTTGTTGGCAAGATAAGTGGATGCCATGACTTCACACGGAAAATAAAAAGCCTATCAGCCGAGCTAAGTGCAAAAAACTAATCAACTTCTAAATGGAGCCAGCGACAAGCTCTGAAAAAGACTCTTTTTGAAATTGGATATAAAACAACCGATTGATTTTCTGGCGCCTCAAACGTCTCCTTCACAAAGCCTTGTACCGCTGCCATCTCTTCTGAACCATCGCATTAAAACAAGCCCATCGTTTAGTAAACAGCCAAAAAGAATAGCCTTCCCGCCTATTAGTGAGCCGAGCGGCCCGCCTGCTCTCCGCTGATGAAGCCTCGTATGAATAATTGATCACACAGACGGAGGGTGATGAAGGTCACGTTAGGACTGCGGCCCGGGACGGCGTCAGAAGCATTTCAGCATGGAGGAATATCTCCGTAGGGCGGAGGTGCAGAGACACTTTGCCTTCTTTTGACATTTTTCCACGTGATCTTTCATCGCTGTGTAGTGATGACAAAGCAACTGTGCACCGATCCTTCAGATCCTCAGAACCTCGACACTCACTGTTAAATATAGAACACATATTATTTATAATATTTATCATTTTTAAGGCTGTTTAAGATACTTTATAGCTGTTTTCAAGGGTTTAAACTCAAGTAAAACCAATATTTTATTATTATTATCATCATCATTATTATTGTTGTTGTTGTTATAGTTATTGTATTTATTATTATACCTCCCCATAATGCAATAAGTCTATGGTTTCTTTTAGATTTTCTAAAAATATAAAAAATAATAATAAATAAAACAGTAATGAAATAAAAAAATGGAAAAGTGGGTCTCTATATGGGACGTTGACTTATTTACACTTAAATGAACAGAAACATGTACTTTAACCAGGATCCCAAAACATCTATAATGAATTGAAATCCATGACCTTTGTAGGTTTGCACTTTTATCTGGTACTTTATTTGCTTATCTTTCTTTTTTCACATGTTTTTTTTCCCCATTCGATCTCTCCACAAAAGAACTGAAGCGGTGCACTAACGTGAACTCCTGAGGAACGACAGTCATTCTAATAAGAATAAGACCCCACACGTCCGTGCATCCCCCCGGGCCTGGAGGGGGATCCCTTGAGGGCTGCTGTCCTGCCCGGTAATTATTCTGGGTTTCATAGTTCGAGATGTCCTTGCCAGAAAGCACTTTATAGACACCGAGGACATAATGGCCGCCGGAATGAGTTGGCGAAGCCGTGGGCCAATGTGTATGGAAAACAAATACGGGCGGCGGTGGAGTGCGAGATTGCTTTTGATTACAGGTGCAGTGTCGTTCCCGTTATCATATGTGGAGGTAAATGTTATGCACTGCTGTGGTGTGTGCAGCTCCGGCTGTATCCAGCCTTAGCCGTCAGCACTAAAGGCACATTAGGCTGTCAGCCAGAAAATGATGCAAATGCACCTCCATCATCTCTTCATTCGCTTCTTGTATTTTATATTATATATATATATATATATATATATATAAATGACACACACACTCACTTTTCGGCTACTTTACGCTAGGAACCATTGCTGACACATTCAGATGCCACCAGTGAAAGTATTAAAAGCTTAGAATGCTTATTTCGTCACATCCCTTAGATTCTGACAGCTTTATTAGGCTGCGCCGTTAACATGCATAAGAAAATGAATCACGTTTGGTCCCTTGACTTCGCCATGCATGAAATGCACTGTTGTGTGTGATTCAACACAAAAGGTCAAAGGTCACACACTCATTTTTGCATCCAGGCCAGGTTATCGCACCTCCATTGAAAAAGCACTGCACTTTTTAGACCAGTCCCCAAGTTGACTCCCAGCATTAAACTCCTTGAACGGTTCATTAGCTTTCCAGCAACTTTTTGGAAGTGGGAAGGATGTCTGCCTTTTTTTGGAGCTGTGAAACTCTCGCTTCGTTTTGCTGCACAATCTGAGGCCAAACTGAAAGGGATCGCTGCAACATCCAGGGAGATAGTGCTGTTTAAACACAGAAACCCTGTGAAGATCCCATATTAAACCAACTTCCCTGCTCGTCCAGCTGAGAGAGAGAGAGAGAGAGAGAGAGAGAGAGAGAGAGAGGGGCTGTGCAGCTACAGGTGTATCATAATGAGGCCAGTCAGTGATCAAGAGTGTGTGATCTACAAAAACTGTCAGCAGGTGTGTTGTGTATAGTGTAAACGTTTCTACTTGAAGGCTATTAAGCTAGTTGAGGAACGGTTCTCCAGATCTTCCTGGAGGTCAAAGTCTTTGTTTCTCATTTTCAGTACAGTCTCTGTACTTGAGCAGTTTCAGAAGCAGTGTGGGATCATCTCCCCGAAGAACAGAGGAAAAAAAAAAAAGCAGCCGACGTCCAAAGAAGAGCTTTGGGACGTCCTTCAAGAAGCCTGGAGGACTAGTCCTGAAGACAAAACGAAAGCTCTTCTAAGCGAGTTCAGGCACATAAATCACTGCACGTTGTCTCACCTTCTGACAAGATATAAAGAAATGATGGAGGGCTGAAGACATGCCTGTGTTTCGTGTTTTGAGACACAAATGAAATCTGCTTCCAATCATGTTTTTTGCTTTTGAACAGCAACAATGAGCAACTACATTGTTACTAATGGATAAATGCAGGTGAAATGGCATAAATGGACACTTATCTGGACTGTAATTTCTCCAGACCAATCCCACACACTTCCTGTTTCAGGAAAATGAGTTCTCCACCAGAGCCCACCCCCTTGATCCCCCACATTTACAGCAGCACTACCAGCAGCCTGTTGCATGCAGCGTCGTTCATTAGCTCTACAGAACTCCACACACACCCGTCTGCTTCATGTGGCTTGGAGATAACTCTGAACGAGACTTCACAACTAATTCCACGCTGAAAGGAAGTGGTTTGTTCATCATTTTAATTGGCTCTTAATGAAGGCTCGGTCTGTTAATAAAACCGAGCGCTCTACCTTAGAGGTAATGAACCTCCGGAGGAAGTGATTAAATTTGTTATGAAACAAGTAGAAGCTCCGAACGCTTTGGTGATTAATTCCCCGTGCTAATACATTTACCACGCCATGCTCCGAAAATAATAAAAGGCACAATTTAGCACATTTTATGCCCCCGCTGTATCTGTTTACCTTTTGTGCTGTCAATCAAACTCAAAGGCGAAGGCGAAACAAAGGGAAATTATTCATTAATATTCTCTTATTTTGGAACAACAAAAACAACCTGTTCCGTTATGAGGGATTAGGAGAGGCAGGAAAACGGCCATGTTGAATTCCATTAGGTTGTTGCAAATGCTACAAAATTGTGTTCGTGTTTGTGATGTCACAAAAGTAAAAAGGTTTTCAGCCTATAGAGGCTTGGCTCTGCCTGTTCTCACTGGTTATATGGGATGTTTCGGTACGGACTGCTTTTTAACAGGCACTTTGAAGCAGCCAATCAGAACATTTACATCCTCTTAAAGGCCTATTTTTAGTCCCTTTAAAAAAGAAAAAATTTACATGCTTTGGGTTCACATTGTATACATTTGGGGTGTAAAGATTGCAAGGATGTAAAGCATTTGTAAAATGTTAAAAATGGTTAAAATTTTAAAAAGCACAGGAATGTACTCAGGGTATAAAAGTAAAAAGTACAGGAATGTACTGAGAGTGCAAAGTAAAGAGTATAAAGTAAAAAGTACAGGAATGTCCTGAGAGTGTAAAGTAAAAAGTACAGGAATGTCCTGAGAGTATAAAGTAAAAGTACAGGAATGTACTAAGAGTGTAAAGTGAGACGTGTCTCCTCTGAAGGACGTCTGGAGTGTCTGTCTGTGCTGAAAGTGAACTGAATCTCACTCCATATTAATAGAATTAAAGACTATTAAAGCCTCGAACTTCAACTCCAATAAAAACAATCTACTGAAAATAATCAACATGAACTTCACCGCTTCACTTTCATCACCGTCTCTACTAGTTCTCCATCACGGACACACACTCCACACACCCTGAACTCCACCGTCCACTCTCCCTGTCCTCTCTCTCACTCTCCTTCACTCTGTCCTGCACCGATGGTTCCTTGACTAAAGTAAGGAGTCTGTTATGACAATAAAAAGAAGAAAACGCAGATATTTGGGTAACAGGTAGGGAGGAAAAGGAATAAAATCCCAAAAATACTCAAATGCAGATACTTTAAAGAAAAAAATACTCTTTGTTTTATTATAGGAGTTCAGATATGGGCCCTTTAACATCTTGCTTTTGAGGAATCCTTGCACTATTGCTTTACAAGAGAGCAGTTGTGCAACTCCTCCCCTCTTAGTGGATTTCATCCCTGCCGCCCATGCTGTGCACAAGGTTTGCATTGATTTTGTACAGGTATTGCAGGGAGCAGTGGGCTGTAATTAATTGTCATGCTGGAAAACCCTGTCATGGCTGGTCGTGAAGGTCAGGAGATTACACTGCCCGTTTAATCTACTGAAGGTAGGCAGACTCATTAGTTAGTATAGCAGTGGACTGGCAGGGTTGTGTCCTGCAGTAATAAGGCAGGACTTTAATTGTGCTCACACACTTCGGGGGCACATGGGTACACACAGCAGGCTCGCAGCAGACTGACAACCTTAAATACCACAACCTTATAATGCAGACCACAACTGACACCATGCGCATAATGGATGGACATCACTTTTAAACATCTACACCGATGTCTTATATGCATTGATTAATGTGTCAGTCACATTTAAAGGGCCTCTATGGTGGAGAAATAGAGTTTCTCCACTTTTATTTTTATTACATGGTTTGAGGTTGTGTTCAAACATACTTACAGTCCATGTTTAGAATCAAATATGCAAAAATAGCATGTTTTGAAATCAATGTTTGTGATGCCAAAATGTTGCAATTATGTACAGTTCAGTACAAAGTTCTTGAATCCTCATTTCTTCATATTTTGCCTTCAGTGAGCCAGACTTTTCTTTGTTTTTGGTCCTCATGTTTCACTGAGGAATGGTTCTCCAGACCTTCCTGAAGGACAGTGTTGTTGTCTCTCATTTTCAGTCCAGTCTCTGTACCTGAGCAGTTTGATAGTTCTGTGTTGGTTAATCCACACAGTGATCTACGTCTGAACCTTCAAGCAGAACAAAGCGTCTAACCGAGGGCATGAAGCAGTGAAGAACCAGGTGCAGATGATTCCAGATGATCAGATGATTCATTTACTGCCAATGCTGAGCGGAACCCTTTTATCTAGAACCTTGTATCTTTAAGCATTTAGTGCACTTAAAAGATTTGTTCTCATTTCTAAAGTTGAATCTACTCAATATGGCAAAGATGAAAGGCAAGATCCAGTAAAGAGAAGTTTTCTGTATTATTAGATTATTTTCCAGTTCTGGAACAACTGTTCCCAGACTTGTCTTCATGGAAGCCCACTTTGACCCGTAGGTGAAATCCCTGCTGGGGCTCCATCAGTCCATTAGACTAACTTCACACAATGGCTGGAGAACTGGTGGTGGTGTTCTACCCAGCTCATCAACTGCACACTAAACTCATCTGGAACGTCTTCATTTCTTCATTTCATTTTCTGGGACAGAAAGGAACTCACAGCTCAGAGAAGTCTTCAAACTCTTCACACAACTTTTGCACGAGCAGATCAGTCTTGAAGGCATGGGAAGCTGGTCTTGAAGTCTAAAGGATTTAGCAAGGTTGGAAACTGTAAAAATTAAACTGTGGGGGTTTCAAATTCTCAAACACTGACTAGTGAGAGGTTTAGTTGAAGGTAAATTAAACTGAATTAGGAAAAAGGTGATTGGAAGAGATGTTTATGAGCATGTTATTTTATATCCATCTTCTTTGGGCTCCATGGTTGGCGGATTTGCTTAGACCTGGACCGTCTGTGGTCACGTGGATTCCTAATCCTGCTTGTTATTTGTCAACCATTGTAGCTCTGAAGCTTTACATCTTAAAAGGTCAGCCGATTCGATTGCTTACCCTTTTTGTCCACCGTCCCAGACCACAAATATTGAGCGAACTTCGGAAACCACAAAGATCCTTAACCTCGGCCTCGTCTCCTGTGGCTCAGGCCCGTATTTTCTCTGCGTATTTCTGAATCCTGTGGAGTGGACGGTGTAATTGCTGGAGGGCGAAATGTTTTCTAGGGGGGGTTTAAATAAGGGATAACCGAGCGGATGTCTTCATTTGCGCTAATAGAGTAACTCCCCTATTTGCCCGCTTCCATGTCAAGTAAGATTAATATCTGAAGCCTTGGCCTTTTTAAGGCTCATTCATTACCTCCGGCTCATCTCTTTTCTGCTAAATATAAGGTAATGAATCAAGCTCCCTGCATTTCATTGGCCTTTATTTATTCCTTATTTCCCCTTTAAAGACAAAATTGTTTAGAGGGCTTTTTTGCTGGAGTAGATCCAGCTACGAGATCAAAAACCTTCTGTAGTGAACTTTGGACATCCTCACACTGTATTAATCACGTAATTCATCACACACTTATATAACAATGTAATGTAATATAATCACATAGCCCAACAGGCTGGACCTCTGGTCGTCACTGTTGTGATACTGTTACTACAAATGAGCCCCCTGATCGTCCGTGTTTTTTTGACCATCAACATTCTGACCAATCAAAGCTCCAGATGAATCCCTGCATGGGATTAATGAATAAATCATGCAATCCAAAACTGTATTAAATGTAGCAGATCCATGTTTAAGAGGAAAACGTGTAACATTTATGTAAATATTAACGACAGTGCTGGGAATTCATCCTTTCTGGTGTTTAAACCACTTTTGGGGTCCAACTAGCTTCAATACATGCTTTTAACAGCAGCTTGCAAAAGAAAAGTGTTCTTAAAAAGTTGCTCCTCATACCAAGAAAGTCTCTCGGATAAACGTAAAAGATGTTTACGATGCTTGTAGGCATTTCTTGATATTTATTTCTACTTATCGTCCATGTTTTTTGGTTAACATACTGAATAAATCCGGTGGAAACGGTAAGCACTGAGGAAGAAACTCCCAGGTTCTCTGATGGATGATTAAGGTCGTTTTCAGAACTAAAACCTGTGACCTGAAATAAGTTCATATGATTTACAGAGGTACAGCTCTACACACTTTAATGCACAACTACCGTTTATTGGCCAAATTTAACAACCACTAAAAATATAATGGCCAGTATTGGCCCTACACCTATGAAACCTAAAAGTAAGAGTCTCATGCTCTATCAGATTGCCCAATCTGGATTTTTCATACTTACAATAATTTAAAATGTGGACTGTGGTACACTTTTCCTCAATACGCTGCTCTTCACAATTCCTGAGCCTCCAAGAGAATCTTGTTGGTGCACAAATTTATGGCTGTTAAATTGTTTAATCTTCGTCACATTGAGTAGATTAAACAAAAGAAATAGGACCAAATATTTCACTGCGACAAGCTGAAAGGTGCCTTATGGTTCTAGATAAACATGTTCCAACCACTCAGCGTTCAGGATCAGCAGTGAACGAATCACCTGATCATCTGGAATCATCTGCACCTGGTTCTTCACTGCTTCATGTCTTCAGTTAGACGCTTTGTTCTGCTTGAAGGTTCAGACGTAGATCACCGTGTGGATTAACAACACAGAACTATCAAACTGCTCAGGTACAGAGACTGGACTGAAAATGAGAGACAACAACACTGTCCTTCAGGAAGATCTGGAGAACTGCTCAGGTACAGAGACTGGACTGAACATGAGAGACAACAACACTGTCCTTCAGGAAGATCTGGCGAACTGTTCCTCAACAATGCATTTTAAAGTCTAACAGGCTGAAAAACTTTGCAAAGTTTCCATTTTGCTAAGAAGTGTGCAGTAAAGAAACTGCTGAACATGGAAATTTTATTTGTTTATTTGTTTTTTCATTTTTTTTAAGGACATGGCGTATAGAGTTTTGCCCTCTTGTAGAAAGTCCATGGAACCTGAGCCTGCTTAATCTAATATTAATTTCATAATATTTTAATAACTCCAATTTTTCACTATCTACACATCCCATCTAATGAAGATTCCCGCATCACCCGTAACAGTTGGTTGACTGAGGATGACCGAGGAGTTCCTTAAAACCGAGCGAGAGAAGTATGACGTGGAGGATACGTCTCAACACAGAAAGACAACGTAGCATTTCATTCTTCAGGCGAAGCAGAATGAGCTCGCCCTAATGATCCTCCTGCTCTGAGCTCTGCTTTATTTATAGCCCCCCAGAATGAATACACCATATTTTTCATGCTTTGCACCGCTGGTCGTATACACACTGAAGATCCACCTTTAATCACTTTCCTCCTTACTGCTGACATGCTGCTTCATCACACACCTTTATCAATCAAAACCTCCGCTTGCAAGCTGTAGAAATGACTCTGAGGCCATAAATAAGCCTGTATGAACTGTATCCATCTCTAGGTCTCATCCCACTCCTGTATTTCAGCTTATGGTGGTGCAGAGGAGCGTAAACCTAAACCCATCCTTACTTAAAAGCATTCAGCCCAATGGCTCACGGAGAAGAGCAAAAATGATGCTGTGAAAAACAATAACCTTGATTAAAAAAGGGAGATTTGACTGCAGTAGAACGTCCAGCATCCATCAGCACAGGAGTGTTCAGCTCTATTCTTCCATTTAACCTTTCAGACTCTCCGACACTCTCACCCAGATGTGCAAACAGCTGCGTGGTACCTAAAGATCCTGCCAGAACCTGTGGCCTAAGAGATAAGAGCCATAGCATAGCAAGATCTGCAAATAAGCATCCACCAGGAGCCCAAACGTCTGAGATCTCAAGGTGAAACGCTTCCATTTTCATCCGTTTGTAACTTAATCAAATGTTTCTTTATGACCAACTGCAAAGTGTTTGCGAAATGTTAATAGAATTTCAGAATTTCTCAGCGTTTGGAGACGTTTGACAGTCCTGCTGCCACAAGTTTTTGCAAAAGCCTCTGCCAAGCTATCTGAGCACATGTCGAGCATCTTCGAATAAAGGATTTAAAACGTTCACCTCCATAAATCTGCTTAAACTTGAGAAGCAACCTAAAAAGGGCAACCCATGAAAAATTATGTCGTATCTTCTCGGTGTAAAAAAAATCTTTTTTTTTTCTTTTTTACATTTTTTTTTTATTAAGAACATTCAAATGTTTTCAGACTGGTCGTCTCCGAATTTTACACCTCACGATCAGGATTGTTTGATTGTCTTTTATTAATAAAGAGGAGAACTGAGGTGAAACGTCAAAGTTAAATGGAGTGTGAGTGAGCGCAGTCAGGTGTAGCCTGATGAGTTAAGTCTGGAGAATAGAATAGAACAGACTGGGCGCTGAATGGGATCAAACAAACCTAAATGAACAAGCCCATAAAGGAATAAAGTGGATCATAGGAGCACGATACTCAAATACAGAATACGATTCAAAGTTTTGTAATTTGAAAATACTCCGAAGTAATTATCCTTCAAAAAGCTTCTTAAGTCCTCCTCTGTTGTCCAGCTCTCTAATGGTGGAAGGTGAACTCCGTGATCTCTGATGATTCAAAGCTGTAGAAATGACTCTCTCTTCATAAAAGCACTGCAGGGAAGAATGATGGTGTTGTGAGTTGGTAATGGTCTTTAATTGGCGCTCGATGGGAAGCTAAGATCAGCACCGCTTGATTTAATACTCACAAAGCTTTGCGGGCTAAACTAATAGTCTTTATTCTAACCGAGCCGTGGTTCTGACCGTCAAACGTTTGGAGACTGGTAGCTTTTCAAATTGTCCTTTACTCTAAAAAGCCTGCTTTCTTCATTGATTTGCAATAAATTGGCTTATTTGACATCATTCTTAAATCAAACCCTTTTTTGTAGCATTTGGAAGAGTCAGTTGCTCTTTTCATTCTGAATGGACCAATAGAAATCACCCAAAGTTACTTGGAATAAAACGACACATTGACACACACACTCAGTTCTACAAGTTCATTCATGTGCAAAACAAAAATTGTGAGCAGCAAAACTGAATGAAAAAATGAGAAATTAAACATATGGCACTTTGCCATTTATTTAAGTGTGATTATTATTCTATTCTATAATATTCTAATATTCTGTTCAAAGCTGTGTCCTACATTGTTGTGGCCTTTAGAGGCCACGAAGAACAGACTGGACAATAAACGGAACGCTGAAACGAGACAGTCTGGTCTACGGACGAAGTGCCATTCCTGTCGCCTAGCAACCAGGATGGCTTCTGCTATTGCCACGACTATTAACATCAAACCAGCTACTCACTCTGCTAAACTGAAAAATGGAGAATGACTGTTATGTTTGTTTTATGATTTTTCTATTTATAACTGCTAAAAATAACCGTCGCCGCGGCGCGATAAATCCTGGGATGGGGTCGGCAATGAAAGATGCACCTGTTGATGATGTTTCCATGGAAACGGAGGCTGTGTTTCTCAGCCGCGTTTAACGGAGCCTTCGAGATGGGACGGCCAAGGTGGCGTTCCGTTACATAATCGGCCTCAACTCAAACACACCTCAACTCAACTATATTCTGTTTAATTCTATTCTACAATAAATTGTACTATTCTGTTCCATTCTGTTTGGTTTTATTCCATTCTGCTTCAGTCTACACGGCAGAACAGAATAGAATCTAAAATAAACTGCAAAAATTTGCAAAAGGTTTTGATGGCTTTTTTGGCGCTTCCTCTGTCAAGCATGTCTTCGTTCTGAACATTTTAAATACAAGCACACGAAACAATTTATGGGATCAAATGTTCAGCTCAGACTAGCAAGAAAACCTGCAGCATCAATTTTATTAGAAACACAAAAATGTTGGTGAATTAAGTTTAATGAAACTACATAACTTCACCGACCCTCTAATTCATCGATCTTATGTGCATTTTTGGGGCGTCAGCTTCTAAAATAATCAGCATTACCCTGGAAGCTCCGTGGCTGACCTGCAGTTAAATATCATTCCATCATTTCTAAATCAGTAACACACTTTGTTTAAACGCTTTGCAAATTTGAAGCAAATTTCTTCAAAGAGAAATGTAGCTACTGTGTGTTTGTGTCCGCCTCTGTTATACTGAAATTTCTGAAGATGACGTTACATGCCTGCAGGGCGCCAGATAAGAGTATAGGCTTGTTCGGCTTAACTCGGCGCTGTGCTGATCGATCGCTGCCTGACTCGGCGAGCGGCCTGCCGGGTTAGCTTTTTTGGCTGACTTGCATCATGATGACGTAAGCCTGTAGTGTTCAGTGGCAGAACTCATGGTCTGTTTATCCCAGTGTGGTCACACCATGTAGAACAATGCCTTATTCGAATTAGAGTCTCTGAGCCTCTGTATTTAACTCACACTGTGCACCTGGGATGTAGTGATGGGGACAGTACCTTGCTCAAGGGAACCTGCTGGTCTGGGATTCAGTCCCTGAACACTAGGCCATCGCTGCCCTATGTATATGAGTGTGGTGGATGATGCCATGTGAGTGACAGCCACAGTGAGTCCAGATCTTCGTTCAGCTGCTCCCTTGTAGGGGGTCGCCACAGTGGATCATCCATTTTCATTTCTTCCTGTCCTCTGCATCTTCCTCCTTTACACTGACCACTTGCATGTCCTCTCTCACCACTTCCATAAACCTACGCTTTGGTCTTCCTCTTCTCCGCTTTCCTGGCAGCTCTATCTTCATCATCCTCCTCAAAATATAATCCTCGACTCTCCTCTGGACACGTCCAAACCAAACCTGTCCCTCTAATATATTCATTTCTAATTCTGTCCATCCTCGTCACACCCAGTAAAAATCTCAGCATCTTTAACGCCGACATAGTGAGTCCAGATCTGGGTGTTTAATAGTTTTATAATTAACACTGTGTAAAGCAGCATCAGCAATAAAGTGCAGGATCAAAAACTGAGATAAAAATAAATGTGTGCAAAACTGACAAAGATTTTTAAAGATTTTTTTGCAAAGAGTTAGTCAAAGGTTTCTTACTCTAAAACTGCATAGGCTGAAATATTAAAAACTGTACACTAGATGCTATTGTTAAAGTGTTGATGCAATATTTCAACTTTTCTGGGAACAGAAAAGAGTTCTGATGGTGAGATCATATGCATGAAGAAGTTTTATAGACATTCATTTTTGTCAGTTGATTTCAAATATTGCAAATATGTACCGCATACATTTGCATATTTTAAACACCAAAATGTAGGCTTTGAAAAAAAATCTTGATTTTAAATTAAATACAATCTAGAGAGAGGATTTAACAGAAGAGATGATTCATGATTCTCATCTCCACACTATTCAGTATTAGAAAATGTTTTTCAGGTCATTTTGGTGCTTCTAACACAAATACGCCTCTGAGCAATAAAGGAGGAAGTCATTCTGTAAAACCCTTCAGGATGTGGACAGGAATGAAGGTGTAAGATGAGATGAGGTGGAGGGGCTTGACAATTGTACTCAAATTTTTCAAGCTAAGCTCACCTTCCGTCTTACTGACTGCAAGTGGAGGTGAAAAATAATATACAGCACTGTGCGAAAGCCTTGAAGCACTCATTACTTCATATTTTGCTTTATCAGAGACTTTCTTGTGTTTTAATGCATCATTAAAAGACAGTTCTCCAGATCTTCCTGAAGGACAGTGTTGTTGTCTCTCATTTTCAGTCAAGTCTCTGTACCTGAGCAGTTCTCCAGATCTTCCTGAAGGACAGTGTTGTTGTCTCTCATGTTCAGTCCAGTCTCTGTACCTGAGCAGTTTGATAGTTCTGTGTTGGTTAACCCACACAGTGATCTACGTCTGAACCTTCAAGCAGAACAAAGCATCTAACTGAAGACAGTTGAAGAAGCAGTGAAGAACCAGGAGCAGATGATCAGATGCTTCGTTCACTGCTGATGCTGAGTGGGTGGAACGCCTTTATCTAGAACCTTGTATCTTTAGACACTTTGCAGCCTGGAGCCCCAATGTTCCCATTTCTTCCATTTAATCAACTCAATATGCCAAAGATTTGACAGTTTGAGAGACATAAAATAGTATTTCACACCAACATGGTGATTTCCAACAGAATAGAAAGACGTCAGGGGAGGCTCAGGACTTTTTTTGTTGCCAGTCAATTAACATCAATTTGGATTAAATAAGAAATCTTCACCAAAAAAAAAACAAACAAAAAAAGCAGAAGAACAAACCATTCATTGGTAATTAGAAACATCCTGACCTGATAGCTCTCATTAGCACTCTCTGAACCAGCTTAACCTGCTATTGATTACCAGCTCGAGCAGAAGCTTCTCACACCTCCATACTCCCTCATCCTTCACTTTCCATTAAGCTCATTAGCACTGAGAGAACCGTTAATTGCTTAATTTAGCGACAGTTTAATTCAACAGCAGGGAAACGTCACTGGATGACAGTTCATATATTTATACACATGTGGCATCCTCTTTCTCCGTTTTTAGAGAACATAAATTTACATTTGACACAGACGCTCTTATCCAGGGTGACTTCCATGTCCTAACTACAGGCACAGTCCACCTGGACCAACTGAGGGTTGAGGGTTTTGCTCAGGAAGCCAGTGGTGGAAGTGCTGGAGGTGGGATTCGAATCTTTGACCTCTTGGTCCATAAGTGAGTATCCTACCACTAGACCACCACCACCTCATCCTTTTGAGACTACCATGCGAAAGTCCTGGGCCATCCCCCTTCTTACTGCACAGAGTTCAGCGTCAGCAGCGAATGAAGCACCTGAACATCTGGAATCATCTGCTCCTGTTTCTTCACGACTTCATATCTTCAGTTAGAAGCTTTGTTCTGCTTGAAGGTTCAGACGTAGATCACTGTGTGGATTAACCAACACAGAACTATCAAACAAGATACAAATAATATACAAATCAAGCACATCAAAATACATTCTAATCTTCTTCAGATAGTGAAGAAACGTTGCCCCGATTCAAATAGAAGAATTGTACAATTTTCACATAAACCTTCTCTCTCTACACCACTGAACCGCTCTCTCTACGTCTCTCTCTCCTTTTTATTTTACTGCTTACCTTTGAGAATAGTCATCCTGCCACCATGTCACTATAATCCACACACACCCACCCCACCTCCACCAGGCCTGTGTATGATCAGCAGCATCACTGGGTCCATTCCTCCAGACAGTCTGTGTCTCAGTGGCGGAACCGACGGCCCTGATCAGTAAACGTTCCTCCATGAACACCTGTCGAATTATTAAAGGCTTTGCCAGGAACTCTTTCATTAATTATGCAGTGATGTTGTTACTTGAGCTGTTAACTTAAATAATTCCCTGCAATTAATCAGGTTATTTTGTGTCTTTAATGATTCATCTCATTTGTTTTATTTGCCCAAATCTGAAATGACTGAAAGTAGAAATAAATAATTCAGTAACATTGTTTTCATTGTGTGAAATCAGGTGATTTATTATTCAGAGTCCTATGAATTTTCATCACCGACCTCCAGTGAAAGCTGCATGTTCCAGCCAGTCAGCGTATAGATCATAATCAGCACCATTCACTGGGTGAATATTTATTACATGCATACCAGGAGAGTAAAGAGAACCCAGACAACAGGGATGAGCCCAGCCACTAGGGATGCTCAAGCCAGTGTATTTCTTCGTGCCGGTCCCAAGCCCGGACGAATGGGGAGGGTTTCCAAAACCAAATCAATATGCGGACAGCGAAACAGAACTCCATACCGGATCGTTCAAGGCCAGAGGAGAAGACGAGGAAGAAGTCGCGTCTGGAGGCAGGAGGAAAGGAGGAAGTGAGGGAGGAACTCAATGTTGGCAGCATGACTGGTGAAGGTAGAGAATGAGCTGATCGGAGAGAAGGAAGGGTGATTTTGGATGGACGCATCATACACACAGTCAAAGAGTGCGCATCTAACAAATACACTCTTATGAAAGTTGTGTGTGTCACTGAAAACGGCACAGCACACAGTGAACAACAAAATTACACCTCTGCGTTTCACCCCCACAAACACACACGCGCAGCAGGGGGCAGCTATTGAAAGCACCTGGGGAGCAGTGACGGGGACGGTACCTTGCTCACCTTACCAGTCTTACTCAGGGCAACCTACTGGTCCCTGGTTCAGGGACTTGAAGCCACAAACTCCCGATCCGGTGTGTGCACTTCTTAGGCCTATGCTTATCACACTTACAGTATTATACACAGTACTGTGCAAAAGTTTTAGGCAGGTGTGCAAAAAATGATTTCAGAAATGTAAATTGATAAAAATCAACAATTTATAAGATGCAAAGTGAGCGAACAATCTAAATCAGATCAATATCTGGTGTTACTACCTTTTACCTTCAGAGCAGCATCAGTTCTTCTGGCCCCACAGAGCCCTGATCTCCACATCATCCAGTGTGTCTGGATCACATGAAGAGACAGAAGGATGTGAGGAAGCTACATCCACAGAAGATCTGGGGTCAGTTCTCCAAGATGTTTGGAACAACCTACCAGCCGAGTTCCTTCAAAAACTGTGTGCAAGTGTACCTAGAAGAACTGATGCTGTTTTGAAGGCAAAGGGTGGCATTTTTTCACACCTGCCTAAAACTTTTGCACAGTACTGTGTGTGTGTATATGTGTGTCAATAAGTGTTGATTTCTTATAAATACAGCCAACGAAGTGTGTTTCTCTTATCTACAGTCTGAGGTTCCAGCTCCTCCGTGCTTTAGTCTCTCGCTCTCGTTCTGTTTTTACAGCTTCAGGATTCTTGATACAGTGGAGGCTCTCGAGGGGAACAGGAACGATTCATCCACAGATCTGCCTTGAGCAACGTCGAGTGTCCTGAATTCTGTCTCTCCTGCAGAATGTTTCCATTCTACAGTCTCGTCAGTGATGTGTTCCTTCAGACCCAGTTCACTGATGGACTAATCCAGAGCCGTTTCCAGAAACGACTTTCATCAGAAGAGCCATCAACAGAACCCGTCCTTCAGCAGAACGATTTAAATACAACAGATAATACCGGTCCTAAAACCTGAGCCGATGTTAAAATTAAACTTGGCACATTCAAAGGATTAAAGGCAGCTCATTAAACTGCTTCTGCAGCACAGTTGTACCTGTTCAGGTTGAGAGGCACAAACCAAACTCTTACGATCCCACACATCGTAGACTCGAACAGGTGCATGTGTTTGCATTTTAAATCTCTTCGAAATAAGAAAAAAAAAAAGAAAAGAACAGTGCAGTGTTTGGGAAAAAGAAATAGCTTGTTCGCAATGCAAATCTCTGTTGATTAATAATGATTTGAAGGTAAAAAAGCAGGTTTTTGCCAACAAACTACTGGGCATTTAAATGTATTTAATTTTGCATTAAAAGGAAAGCTAAAGCACTGCCCTAAATTAGCCTGACATTAAGAAACAGATGCAGGCTGGCCCTTCTGCAAGCGGGATTCAGTGTCTACAAAAGGTTTGAATCATATCTGAATAATTGATTTTTTTTTGTGCTCATGGTGAGACCTTGGGATAAAAAAAGAAAAACCTCCGAAATGAAAAATTCAGCGTTTTTCCCACGATGATGCAGACGGGCTGTTTTCTCTCCCCAGCATTGAAAATCTGATGCAGAAGAGCAACTTCATAATTAAAGTGAAATTCTGCTCATTTTTGAAAGTTTAAACGGCATAGTTTAATGGCTGAGATGTAAACAGCCGATCAGGAAAATAAGAATTCCATTCACAGTGGTTTGATAGTAAGTCTGTTGTCTGGGTTTATTTTACTTCACAATGTCATGCATGTTGCCTTTCACCATGAATGGATTTTAAAATGTCAAAACTCTGGAAAATAATCACAGAGGAATCAGGCATCATAAGTGGGGGAGATTCAGACTTCTGGCTCCATTCAGCACCACTCGGAACAATTCGGCCTTGAAGTTTCACATCAAAGCCTCTCCGATTACATCCAAAGCATTTTAAAAAGTGAAAGTGACTGTCATCGGGAAACACGGCACAATGAAATTCATCCTCTGCTTTTCACCCACACACACCGTGCAGCAACGGGCAGCTATTGAAAGATCCTGCAGAGCAGTGATGGGGACAGTACCTTGCCCAAGGGTACCTCAGGGCAATCTTCTGGTCTGGGATTCAAACCCACGACCTTCCGCTCCTGGAGCCTCGTCCCTAAACACTAGCCCATCGCTGCCTAGCAACAACTGAGCCAGCCAGGAGCCAATCAAGGTTATTCTATAGAGATTTTGAAAAAAAGTTTTTGAAAATTTCTCAAAACAAGCCGCTAAATGTTGATGCAATGTGCTGCGATCGGGGTCAAAAAGTTTGGCTCACAAGCAAATTCACCTCGTCTTCATGAACAAACCAATGTTTGGTTGCCAGTTCCTGCCAATTTACCCCAACTGCTTTTGATGCAACTATCATGCCACTGGTAACCCGATCGCCTATGTTTAACCCTGGGACGTCTTCCAAAGCTACACTAGTGTTTACTTTTAACGGGACTGTTTTCCCTTGCTGTCTCCAGAGCCTCTCATTACGAGATCACGTCTGGCCCTACCCGCATCCAAACATTTCCCAAGACTGGTGATTAGCGCTCCCACTAGTTTGACACCTCAGCTAGAGTTTGGATGTGTTACACCACAGCACGAAACAAAAGATGAAAAAGTCAGAACATGATTCGTTTTCAGGGCTGAATTCATTCTTTCGACGCTATGTGTTTACTCTCAAGCTGAGTAATAAAACGCAGAGATGAGAGCGGAAGATATAACTAGTTCTAATGAGAATGACTCAGAGTTGTTCCTAAACGGAGTGTAAAATGTGCAGCTCACCTTTCCCGAGGTGCTGCTCACTGTAAGGGCTAATGAGTGTAAATGGCGTACCTGCCTGCACCTCTTTAATTGGCATAGAGCTCTGAGGTATTTTTTTGGGAGGGGCCTCCACTAAAGGGGAGAAGAAAAAAAATCCAAAAGACAGGCTCACTTTCATGTTGCCCTTTCCTTTTCTCCTCCACTTTTGATTATAGAATCGATTTTTTTCCTGCCAGGTCCAGACTCACGTACTGTAATAACAATTTATCTCAGCTCTGTGTCCTATTACTGTACCGAAAGCGGGACGGAGGTGCCGGCCGTTTGATTTATAGCTGAAATTTGCCCGCTGCTTATTAGTGATCTACTCAGGTGATCATGGACTGCGAGTCTGCGGTGACACTACAAGCATCCGTGGCCTGAGAGCAGGAAAAGGAGGAGGGAAAAAAAAGGACAGGGCCACTGCACAGCTGCAGCACATCGTCCTAATATGGCGTACACCATACAGTTGTAGACAGCGGCCTTTCTTCTGGAAATCAAGGGCATAAAATAGGAGGGATTTGCTGCAACAGCAGCAGCCTCTAGTCTTCTTGGGAGGATTTGATTGGAACCATAAGAGCATTGAGATATTGTTGGATTAGCATCCCAAACTGCCCTCCAAGGCAGTGGAAGGAGCTCCATCACTCCATCAATGCCAATCCATCAACACCAATTGAATAACCAACCAGCAGCAGGCACTGAGCACTCTCTGGAAAAGCTGTGAACTAGGATGTCTCTCACGCTGTTGGTTTTCTATGGAGATTATATGGCACTAGGTGAAGGCTGAGCTTCTCCTGTTGAGGTGTTGCCACAGGGGATCGTCCGTTTCCATCCGTTTGTCTTGTGCATCTTCCTCGTTCACATCAACGGGATCGGGATCTCTCTGCCCTCTGTACAGGACATTTTCACCACTCGCTAGCAACCAGCATTGTGGATGATCCCTCACACCCATCCCACACTCTCTTCTCCCTCCTGCCGTCTGGGAAAAGGTTCCGCAGCATACGGGCCTCCACTTCCAGGATGGGAAATAGTTTCTTCCCCCTGGCCATCAGACTCTTGAACTCTTCAACCACCAATGTCCACCCAGTCCACCATTTTCATCTGGTATTTATTTATTTCTCTCATGTTGCACTCTGCACTTTATCAATAACACTGCTCCACCACACTGCTACACTGAGATCTACCTGGGCTGCTTTGTTCCACAACACTGCGGCCCTCTACGGATGAATGTACTGTCTGTCGTGCCGTCTGTTGTTGTCTGCACTTGTTGCCCCGTGTTGTGTCTTATGTTGTCTTGTGTGTAGCACCAGGGTCCTGGAGGAACGTTATTTCGTTTCACGGTGTACTGTGTATATGGCTGAAATGACAAAATCCTACTTGACTTGATCAACTGCCTGAAAGTCCTCTCTCACCACATCCAGAAACCTCCTCTTTGGTCTTCCTCTTCTCCTCTTTCCTGGCAGCTCCATCCTCAACATCCTTTTCCAGATATAATCCTGGTCTCTCCTCTGGACACGTCCAAACCAACACAACCTTGCTTCTCGAATTTTGTCTCCAAATAATAAAACTTGAACTGTCGCTATGACATACTCGCCCCTTCCAGTGGAGCAAATCTCAGCATCTTTAGTGAAAGTGACTATTCTTGTCATTGTGAAACACAGCACAGCACAACACACGTGCAGCAGGGGGCAGCTACTGAAAGCGCCCGGGGAACAATGATGGGGACCTCAGAGCAACCTACTGGTGAGAGAATCGATCGCAATCTTCCGATCCGGGGTGACTCCCTAACCACTAGACCACCACTGCCTTAACTCGGACACCTCCAGCTCCACTGCCTGTCTGTTCGTCAGCTCTACTGTCTTGAGCCCAGATAACATAGCTGGTCTCACCATCATCTTGTAAACCTTCCCTTTCACTCTGGCTGGTACGCGTCTGTCACAGATGAAATGTGAAATTTTAAATATAAACTTGATTATAAGGTGTTTTGATGGAATTAAAGATTTTAGAGGAAGATGATTACTACACACGTCACCTCAACACCACTGTGAAGTCATGTGACTTAGACTGTCTGAATACTTTTGGACACCACATAGGCATTGCTGCGTCCACCACTCAAACACGGCCTCTGTCGACAGCGCGGTGGAGCCGAGGCTGATAAATTGTGCACCAACGCATGGGGCGACGTTGTGTAAATGTATGTTTTCTGATAAAATAACCAATAAAAGTACATACAAGGTGGAGCCAATAAAGCAGAAATGATTTTATCAGAAACGCCGACCACACAGGTGCACTTTGTAGGAGTGCAATTTATCAACTCGCCCCTTCAGTGCTGGTCCTCACTGTAGAGTTACAGAGCTTTTCCAGTGCTCAAGGACACACTACAAGAAATAAAGACCCTAACACTCAAGCCAAAGAGAAAAAATAAGGAACAATGGTACTGGTAAGGGAAAGAAGACCCTTGTAACAGAAAAACAGATGCATCCTTTTCATCTGTGCGAAACAAGCCTCGCACCGGAGCCTTTGTACTGGAATACAGCACAGCGGCTGAAAATGCAATTTTTTCCCAGAGCTATTCAGCTTTTTCTGAGCGCCGAAAAGGTGTAATGACCCAAGTCTGCGGTCAGAAACCACCAGCTGTGCTGTAAAAGGCTGCGAACGCGACCGTGTGACCTGTGTTTCACGGCCCATTGGCTGCGCTCCTGATAGACACAGCCACATGGTAAATGGCAGTAAACTCGGAGCCGTGCCTGTGCCAGTAACTGCACTCCATTAAACATGCGGAAAGGACGACAAACATGAAGATCTAAAGCCTGATGCGGGGCTGAGAGGACATAACTGGCTTCTGAGGGGATGTTTCAGGACCCGGGATGGATTTAAGTGCATCTTCGGCCACACACCTGGGAGAAGTTGCTGTTACATCAATGGAAAATTCTACGAAATCACTTCTACACCTTCAGACCGAGCCAGTCGGCTAAACCGTGTCGGCTTCTTTGGTTTTGCACCGAAACTATGAGGCTGGAACTAATGAATAACGAGCGCTTTTTATCTGTTTTGACTTTTTACTCTGGACTGAACTGATATCGCATCTTTAAAGGACTGTCCACATAAAGGGCAAAGCAAGGTTGTCTCCATCTATCCACAGAGAAACCCAACCCAAGAGTCCCAACAGAGGAACGAAGCCCAGAGGAGGAGACAGCGGTTTTATGATGTTAGACGTGTCTCTGTCCACCACATGGACAGTAATTCACACCTCATTGCAGAGAACATTTCATCAAAGGTCAGCGCAGAAAAGAATTTATTATTTATTTGTATTTTTAGAATGCGATTGATTTTCATGGGCCGATCAGTGGGCTTGACCTTCGCTGACGATCTAAAGATTTGTGTGGGACAGAAACTTTACTGGTCTGTGCTGCAGTTCTTGGGGATATCCCGTGTCACAGGGTCTTTCACGGTGTTCACAGTATCAAAACACACTTCAGGGCCAACACAGCTCATGAGGTCAGTTTTCCCCAAATATCTGCAGCCGTGCATCTGAAAAAAAACGTGACTTTAAAACTGCATGCTGGTCACCTCAGCATCTGCAGCTTGTTCTGAATGCAGAGCCATCAGCACACACTCTTAACTGATACCCTTCTTAAATAAGGGCGGATTAAGATGCCACACGTGTGTGGTGGGGGGAGATGAGGGCAGCTGTTAAATGTTATCATGGGCCACAGGAGAGAGCTCATCTCACTGGAGGAGGGAAGAGTTGTAAAATGGCTTCATAAACGTCAATTTTTTACAATCAACCACAGTCTCACGGGAGGGGGGGCACGGACGTGCTCAGACTGAACCCCGGAAACGCCAACAACCTTCTGAACACTTTCTCATTTACTATGAGGTTAGAGGAAAAGGTCTGGGCGTCCCTTTTCCAGCAACGTTGCAAGTCTGTCCAGTTTAATCCACAATGACTTTAGAAAATGCTGTAATTGAGGAAAAATAAAAATAAATAAATAAAAGTTACGAAGCAGTTATGTTTTTTCACAATAAATGAAACACATAAAAGGTACCTTTGAAGAAAATGCTAGTATTGTGCCAAATATAGGATGCTTTTTTTTTTTTTTTTAGACATGTAGAAGAAATGATAATCCAGATATTTAGTCAATCCACTTGACTTTTTAGGATTGGTCAGGACCCCCCAGCCAGTGTTATGAGTAGTGGACTGTTCTCACCGCAGCGATGGCTGATATGAGTGTGTTGTTGGCATCAGGTGGTGTTGTGGTCCACCCGCCAAAAACAAGAGTGTCAGAAGCCGACCGCCGATGAGGGCCTTGACGAGGGCCAGCACTGACAGATGGGCAACTGTACACTAGAAAGTTGGAGCTGCACAGGAGGGGTTTCCAATAAAGTGGCCACGGAGTGAAAATAAGTGACAGTATAAGAGTCACATAAGAAAACTCCTTTCGCGAGGAGTCATGAAAATTCAATATTTCACCCAAGCTGCATGGCCAAACAGCTACAGTACCATATCAGATACGGCCTCTCGCCTCAGCTCTGCTACAAACCGTAGGGCGTCGGAGACTGTGACTGTTTGGCTTCGTGTGCCGCCAGAATACTAATGAAGCAGTAACGACTCCAGCACCTGTCTGTTCAGCCTCACCTCGCCGAGCCAACCGCTAAACCTTCAGGAGACATTTGGGATTGGAGCTGGCGATATGGATTTCCACTTTATGTGATCTTGCATAGGATTTGAATAATTTAACGTATCTGGCCCCCGTCTTTGACAGCTGCTATGAAAAGGCTGTGTGGTGTCGCTTAAACATGGTTATATATTTTCTTCCAATTTAGCATAATCCACACAAACTCAATAGGAGATGCATCCGGGAAGGGAAAAAAAAAAATCTAAATCAAAATAAAAAAATAAATAAATAAATATGCTGCTTTCGTGCATTTTCCAATTTTCGTAAACAGCCCCTCTCCAACGTTCAAACATGTCAAAACCTTGTCACACTATTATCACTAAATTATACTGGAGTGGGAGTGCATGAATTTGGATTATGCCGCATGGTTATTCCTCCAGAGATAATCAAGCAAATTGGAGGAGGCTTTATGCGCATACAAATGTGTCAGGCACAGTCAAATCATTCCTGAATTTAGAGAGATTTTTGCCTCTCTCTACCTGCTGTACTGCAGTACATCACAGCAGCCAAGCTGGGCTGCTCCGAACTGTGACTAAAAACATGCAACGAGGCTGAAGTGGAGTGAAGTCAAGACTTCGACAGATTCGCATCTCAATACTGTCCGATTACCGGATGTGCATAGGAAGGAGTTTTGTTTCCATGTAGTTGCACCATTTTCTTCCAGATTAAAAGGCTAAGAGGTAAATAAAGTTACTCAGAGTGGATCTGGTATGAAAGTGAAAGTGACTACCCTTGTCATTGTGAAACGCAGCACAGCGAAATTCAACCACTGCGTTTCAGCCAAACACACACGTGCAGCTATTGTAAGCGCCTGGGGAGCAGTGACGGGGACCGTACCTTGCTCAAGGGAACCTCAGTGCAACCTACTGGTGAGGGAATCGAACCTACAATCTTCCGATCCCGGGCAACTCCCTACCCACGAGACCGCCGCTGCCCAAATGCTGGAGGAACAAATTGTTCAGTGTCGATGAATGGAGCCAGATGTCTGAAGCTCCCTCAATGAAAGTGAAAGTGACCAACACACCGTGCAGCAGGGGGTAGCTGTTGAAAGCATCTGGGGAGCAGTGATGGGGACGGTACCTTGCTCAAGGGTACCTCAGGGCAACCTACTAGTTTAGGATTCAAACCCACAGCCTCCTGATCCAGACCATCGCTGACTAGTGAAAGTTACCAAAGGAGTTGCTGATGAAGATGCTGTTGCCCGAGACACTGTTTTATGAAAACAGTTTTTTCACGAACGAATTTTCCACAGGTTTGCTGCTATTTTACCATCATCATTCCATAAAAGCACTTATGTCCCCTGCATTTAACCGACACGTTTTCCATGTTTGTTTTGGAGACATTGTGGCCCCTGATTCCATTCACAAGCATGGTAAAGTGAAAGTGACAACCCTTGTCATTGCGAGGTCACATTACAGCACACAGTGAACCACAACGAAATTGGGCCTCTGCATTTAACCCAGGCAAGCACCATGCAGCGTTGGGCAGCTATTGAAAGCGCCCGGGGAGCAGTGACTGGGATGGTATCTTGTTCAAGGGTACCTCAGGGCAACCTACTGGTGAGGGAATCGAACCCACAATCTTCCGATGCAGGGGCAACTCCCTAACCACTAGACTGGTCCAAACTGGTGATGTTCTCTATAATGAAGGAACATTGGGGAATCTTCCCATGTTTTAATAGAACTGCACTTTGAAAAGTGAAAGTGACTATTTGTCATTGTGAAACAGGGCACAGTGAACCACAATGAGATACAGCCTCGGGTATGTAACCCACACACACCGTCCAGAAGGGGGCAGCCTGTCCAGCTCCCAGGGAGCAGTGATGGGGACGCTACCTTGCTCAAGAATACCTCAGGATAACCTACTGGTCCGGGATCCAAACCCATGCCCTTCTGATCCTGGTTCGGATCCTAACCACAAGGCTGCTGCTGCCTGTCAGAAGGGGCAAACACTGGGGGCGTTTTCTAAAATGCAGTTTTAGAAGTTCATCGATACTTAAGCAGACGTTGAGCTGTCAGTTTTGCAAAAAAAAAAAAAACCACCCTTTGCCTTCAAAACAGCATCAGTTCTTCTAGGTACACTTGCACACAGTCTTTGAAGGAACTCGGCTGGTCGGTCATTCCAAACATGACCGTGTTTCTCCTCCGTGTGACGATGATCATCAGTACCTGTTTGGTAAAACTGGTTGATCAGACACCGACTATAATCCTACAGAATCCCTGACTGTGTGCAAGTGTACCTAGAAGAACTGATGCTGGTTTGAAGGCAAAAGGTAGTAACACCAAATATTGATCTGATTTAGATTTTTCTTTTGTTCGCTCACTTTGCATTTTGTAAATTGATCAAAATAAACAATCATTATTTATATTTCTGAAAGCATTTAGCTTACAGCATTTTTTCACACCTGCCTAAAACTTTTGCACGGTACTGTGTGTGTATATATATAATTAAATACATCAAACTAGTCCTCCAGTAAAGTCAACCTGAAATAAAAACAGACCTTTTTAACCTCGTCAATCCTTGTCTCTGGGCAAACTAAGTACAATTCATCATAATGTAGCATTTAAAAGACTACAGTCTTCATGTCCTTTAATCTTCCATTAATATTTAAAGACATTTAGTTCGCCTCTAACATCTGATTTTTTGATGCCGTCACCACACAACAGCCATCTGAGAACAATATTATCCCCTGATATCACGTTCAGTCTGCCAGCACCCCCACCTATGATAAAGAAAAAAAATAAATAAATAAAAAAAATAAAAATACCCAGCCAGCTCAGGGCCCCTCGCTGGTGCTGGGTTTCAATCAGAAATGTGTCACGGTACGAAAGGAAAATGATTTATGATTTCCCATTCACACGGACTTGAATCTTTATCTGTGTAATTGTCGTGCTTTTGAATGTACATGGCATATGAAGTAAGCTGGATCATACGTCGACCTGGCTTATTTGACAGTTACATGCTTACCTCCAGTCAAAAGACCTGGAAAGAAATAATTCTGCATTTGACATATTGGAAAAAAGTGCCCTTTTTTTTCTTAACACACACAATTCGTTCATCTTGTTGTTTCTCACCTTTACCTGTCTAAAAGCCGCAGAATAGGCGGGGCGTGTTCGTAATAAGATGGATCAGCAGGTGGAATTGGAGCTTTGTGTGCTTCTGTTTTTATTACTTTATAAATGAGGCTCCGTGCTGCCCTTATTGTTGCATGCGCTCCAGTATTTGTAAGGAAACGTGCATTAAATGTTTCATTAGAGGAATAAAGCAACAAAAAACCCCAGAGTGTGAGCTATTGAAGTGTGTGAGATGGCAGTGTGACAGAGCTTCGGGCTTCAGTTTTATATATAAAGTGTAGAAAAAGAGCCAAAACAGTAGCTCAATTGAGACACAGCGAAAGAACGAACTTGGCGGTGAGATCATCGGAGAGAAAATGAGACGATCTAGCCAATCAGCTCCTCCGACACTGTTAGAAATGAGCACCTGGACGCAACGCTGGTCCCAAAGGACCCTTCACAAGTCAAGCAGTCCCATTTTTCCCCCTCAGGGGAATTTGAGATGTTTTAAAGTACGGCAACCGACATAAAAAGTGCAGTGTTTGCACTTCCAGCAGTTTTTTCTGATGAGTTAAATTTGGTACATGTTCACCCGGCCAACTTTGTCCCATCTAAACTCAACTCATGGATCAAAAAAAATAAATAAATAAATAAATTAATTAATTAATTAATTAATTAATTAATGAAAGGGATTATTAAACCATATATACTTATGTCGCTAACAATAAGTGAAATAATAGCCAATAAATGAGTTCTGGTGAAGTATCGTCCATCCGTTTTGATATCTATGGTCAAAAACAAAAGCCTCACAAACATGCTGCTTTACCAGTCATGCAGAACGGCTTACATGTGGTCGTATCGGTCCATCCTCCAGAGTATTCCACTCCTACAATGTTCAAAACAGCTTTTATGGCCATAATCAAGATCATTCACAGCATTTAGAAGATGCTGTTGTCCAGAGCGACTTCCATTTCCTGATGACAGGGACTTTGGGTTGGAGGTCTCACTCAAAGGTAGCAGTGCTGTAGGCAGAACTTGAACCTGGACCTTTTCTTCCACAGGTGATTATCCCACCACTAGGCCACCACCATCCCTTAAACTGATGAAGGATCAGCTTCATCTAAACATGAGCTTTTCAAACAGTAAAGATTTGACAAGCCAGTCTGTTTACTTGACCAGGTAGGACATGTTGGGAGGATCCACAAGGATTTGTAGAAAACAAACTCTAGAAGGCAAGTCACTTTGTTTCCCACAGACCACCTCTCGACCTTCTCACACCTTGTGCAGCTCTACATTAAGATGAAGATCTGTAGATGAGGTTTAGGGCACAGTATGACTCACTGTCAGCTGTAAAAATAAAAACACTACACGCAGTCATTCTAGAACCCGTCCACAAGTCTGCACCGACCTGAGGGAGGGCCAACGCAAGAGTTCCTTCGATACGTCAGTGGAAACCAAACGTTCAGGCCAAAAAGCGAACATGAAAACATACAACCCGCCCAGTTAATCACTCCTGGTCTCCCTCGTCTCAGATCATTCCCTCTCAGCGGAGTTAAGAGCGTTATTAAAACATCTGGGTTCTTCTATTGATTGTGTTCAGCTGTCCCTCATCACTGGAGGAGCTCTGCTCTCATTTCCAGGTGGTCAACTCATCCCTCCACTAACCCTCACTTTAATAAGGAATGGTGTTCGGTGTAACCAGTGTGGAGAATGTATCTAGTGCTTTGTGAGACAGGTGACTAATGGTTCTCGTTCATGGTGATAGCTTTATAAAGCAAGCTTTAAAGGAGCAAAATATATACAAAATATAAAAGTTATATTTTGTGCCAATCCTGAATCTGTAGTTCTTCTAAAACTGTCTTGGACTTTGGGTTCCTTGTGTGTGGGTGTATGATTGGTCCAAGGAATTTGCTGCTGAAATTTAAGACTGGGGCTCCACCAAGTCAGAATTCAGTTGCGAAACTGAAAGAAAAAAAAAATTATAATCATTGAACGTCACTAAAGCAGAGAAAAGGTTCAGTGATGATGGGCTTGGTTTCTCAGCCTCAAAAAAAGCTCAAAAATTGTCGCAAGCCTGGAACAGGTAGGTTTTTTGAATTGTCACCGGTAATAATCATCATTATGTTGTCTCCCTGGTCAAGAACAAGTTGTCGATCCAGAGATAAACTGTCCATCGTTTCATAAAATCTTCATTCAGAACTACTAGTGTGAGCATAAATATCTCTCTATCCTCCATTATTAACTCCCCGTGATATCATCTCTGAGGGCTGAGGGTCTTATTGGAGCTGCCATGAAGCTTTGTAACGACACAATGGAGTGATTTTTTTACCCAGCACCCTTCATTTCCATACAGCTTTTACTGCCACCCCTCTCTTCAGTGTTGCTGGAGCGGCTTTGAGAGGAAAGGCAGAAGCCGGGCGCGTTCACGTTTCTGTTTTCATTTACATTATTAGAAATTCAGTTCCCTACAAATGGCCCAATATCGCAGCAGTTGCTCAGCCCAGCATGACCCAAAATCTGCTCTCCTGGCCGGGCTCCAGCTGTCCAGCTGCTGCATCCGAACTCGGCTAGAGTCACTTCACCACTGGCCACGAGCCTGTAAAGCAGTTAATGCGTTTCCTGCTAAACTGTAAACCATCAATTTAGATACAGGCTGATCAGATCCAGGTACTTCAGCATGAACCTGAGAGATGCTCTCCATCGGAGAAGGAAGTTAATAACATTTGTGGATACAACACACCCGTCATTTATCACCATGCTTTACAGTTGCTGCTCGAAGTTTTTATAGGATCATATCACCACATTTATGCACTGTTCAGGGAGACAGAAACGATAGCGAGTGTATTTGCTTTAACGATCCCACCAACACATCTTCGAACAAAAGTCTAATCTTTTGACTTTTTTGAAGTGAAAGTGACTATTTGTCATTCACAGCACATTCACAGTAAAGCGCAACCTCTTCATTTAACTCATTCACACAGTGCAGTAGTGGGCAGGCATATCCTTTGCAGAGATGGGGACGGTACCTTGGGCCAACCTACTGGTCCGATCTGAACACTAGTTCAATTATTTTCCAAGAAACTCTTTTGAATCCGTTCGTTGATGTTATTTTGTAAACTGCGACATGCCAATTTGGTCTCCAAACAATTTTTCCAGTGCTGGGACGCCCCACTTTATTGTCTTGGATGGACAGACACTAGAGGGCGCTCCAGAGGGGGTGTGTAAAGATTGGGTCCATATGGAGGTTTTCTGGATAAATGGGAAATGCTTAATTCTTCGTATACACAAACGCGTGCAATTTCTCCAAACAGTGACTTCAAATATTTCAGCAGTGCTGGAACAATTAAAAGCCCAGTTTAGATCAGTGACTCGTTCGCTCAGGGCATCAGGGAGCACCGACAGCCAGCTGATCAGTTCACCAAACAGTCCGCCATGAGTAGGCAGAAAGAGTGTTAGAAAAATGGAAACGTATGGGTGTGTGGGGCATTTCCCCCTTTTCCGCTGCTTGTACAGCTCGTTTTCTACCTTTACTTTTTAAGTGGGGTCAATCTGGGGCTGTTTTCATGTTTCCGGTCCAAAACTAAAGGTGAAAATTTACTATTTTTTTTCTCATTTCCCAAAAATAATTCCCTAAATGATTTCAAATGGAAAGCCAGGTAAGTAAGTCTGATTAACGGCAGCGGTGGCCTAGTGGTTAGGGCGTCGGCCACATGATCGGAGGATTGGGGGCTCGAACCCCTTCCCAATAGGTTGCCTTGAGGTACCCTTGAGGAAGGCGCCGTCCCCATCACTGCTCCCCGGGTGCTTTCAATAGCTGCCCACTGCTGCACGGTGTTTGAGTGTGCATGGGTTAAATGCAGAGGTCCAATTTCATTGTGGTTCATTGTCTGCTGTGCGTTGACCTCGCAATGATAAGGGTTGTCACTTTCACTTTCAACTCCCAATTTAATTCAACTGTCTCATTGTTCCATACACTCATGTTCTGTTCCACACAGAGAGCCTGTGAAGAAACAGACCTTAGGTTACTCCTAAATAAAATTCCAAATTAAACTTTTCTTCCTTCATTCTGCAGAAGGAGCATCATGATGCGCAGGCCATGATTCGATACATATGTGATCAAAATTCCAATTTCTCACAATATTTAGAGTATAATTTGAAAAAAATGTGTTCAGTGAGCTGGAAGGCAGCAGGTAAGTGGGACATAAGACAAATGTCCTAAACTGGGCTGTTGACGTGCACTCTCATCGTCAATAAGCATTCAACACCATGCATAGTATCCCTCTGCAGATCACAATACTTGTCACACCCTTCGTAATAAGGCACACACAAAGCTGGATCTCATGTGGATCACTGACTTGGTTTCTGTCTCATTCCCAAGTGCTGAACACGGTTCATTGGCTGATTACAGCTACACAGGTAACACATTCACGCCGCGTCAGCTCGGCTTTGGAGTCGTGACGGAGAAGCCGAGTATCAGCCGTCTTTTTCTTTGCCTTCTTAAAGCCTTAAGTGCTAAACATGACCCTGCAACAATGCGGCTGCGAAGGTAAAGCGTGAAATTGATGTGCGTTCTCTGCTGTCTCTGCAAACAAGCCTTATTAGTGTTGATGCTCCATAAATCTACAGCCACCCCCCTTTTCAATTTCCTGCTCCAGCGCACAACACACCACAGCAGAAAGAAGGAACCCCTAAAATATCCCTCCGTACTGTACCGTTGAAAAATATCAACAGCAGGCTGGATGTGAAATATGAATGGGGTCGAGCAGTGTGAAAGATGTAAACAGATGGAGCCGCGTAAAAGAACTTCCCCAATAACCCCACTGAACAGCGCCCCCTATCTAAATATCAAACTCATTAGATATTTAGAAGGAAAAGTGCAGCCTCCACTCAGAACTGCCTCAAAAGTGGCACTTTGTGTCAAACTGAAAACGTTAGTCAGATCTCAGGATGACCGTTCTCTCGCTGGACAAGGTCCTCAAAAGGGAAAAGTTCAGAAGTTTCGTCAGTAACAGAGTTGCTCAGATAAGTTTTTTTTTTTTTTTTTTTTTTTTTTACAGGGTTCACCTTCACTGCTCCATCCTTCCTCCTGCAGTACATCAAGCTATAGTGCCATCCAGGTGGTCCGCCCCTGAGCGCTGGCACTGACACCGTCAGTCAAAGTGGCACCATGGTCATTAGACTCGCTCCCCGCCATGCTGAATAGGGCAGCTGTTCAGCATGGACGTCTCTTATTAGCTCTGACCTGCGTCTCTCACACCAGCCCCCACACACTCATTCAGACGTCAGGTTCTTGTCATTTCTCTTATTCGATTCTTCATTTCTGTGTTCCTTGTTGTTTGCATTCACAATGAGCTGCCGTTACTAAGAGTTTATTAACTAAATATTCAGCAGTTGTGTATGTAAACTGCCTGTACTGTGTAAAAGTCCTGAGCCAACCTTCTTTAAAGTTTGCAGGAAAATGCATCAGTAGATGCAGAGATTTATTGCAACATGTGCAAATTTGTCTAAACACAATGAGAATAATTCTAAACAGCTTTAAAGTCCATATTTGGCCACCGTAATTCTTCAGCACAGCCTCAGCTATCTTAGATCAGTTCCTTTCTTGAAGTCGTCTTCAGGAACAGTTCTCGGGGCTTCCTGAAGGACGTTCCAAAGATCCTCTTTTGACGTTGGCTGCTTTTGTTTTCCTTTTACCGTGGAGGTGATCCCACACTGCCTCCAAACCGCTCAGGTACAGCGACTGTACTGAACATGAGAAACAAAAACTTTGTCCTACAGGAAGTCTGGAGAACTGCTCCTCAACAAGACATACAAAAAAAAAAAATACAAAAAAAAATAAGAGGGGCAGGTGAAGACCTTTGCACAGCATGTGAGTGCATGCAATTTATACAAACATGCATCATTAGAAGTGATTATCATTTTTGAGTTGCATTGTTTTTTTGAGTTGCATTGATTTAACAATTGCATTGTTAAATCATTAAAAATTTCCACATTTTGAACACGTTCATCTTGCAGCAGTTTAGCCCCGCCCCTTTTTAAAAACTACAGAGTATTTCAGACCAGACTGATCTTTGAATGCCACTCAGCACAGAGCAGCCAATCAGAACACAGCTTATTTCCATACATCTTAATGTCTTAAAGGCACAGCAGCCCACACCATGTTAATTTAATTGGGGATTTAAAAACAAACAGTATAGAATCATCTCAGGGGAAAAGGAAAGAGGAGGAGAAATGGAGGATTTGGGCATGATGGAGGACGGAGCAACAGTATTGAATTACCTTGTCCGAGCTGTTGTGGTGTTCGATTGCTCCACAGAGCAGAAGCAGGCCTAAAAGAATCCATCATCTCCTGCAGCCGCCGCTTTGAGCAGGACACTGCAGAGCCATTACAGCAGATGCTGACTCGCTCCTCTGCGGCACTAAATGAATCTCCAGTCCAGCTGTGGAGCTGCCACTTACTCTGGAGGGAGCTGACCCCAGCTTCAACTCTCATCACGAGCGTTCCCCGAAATCTTCCAGCCTTCCTCAAGCTCGCACTCAGCGGCTTTTCTTCCCACTCCTGAAAGAAGCAGCTCAAGTCAGGAGGATGTTTCACACGTCCCATTTTATTCCATGTGACGTGTATCTGGATTAGCACTATCCGTGTCCCATCCGGTCTTCCAACCTTCAGGCTTACCTAGAACATTATGCGTGTGTTTGCACAACTGTGGTTTAATTCACACATTTTGTTCATTTTCTGTGCGTGTGTGCACATTTCTGTATAGTTCATTATTTAACTACTGGAAGTGGAGCCTGTCAAAAAACATATTTGGGTGAAAAAGTCCTATACTTCAATTTTTCCCAGTGTGGTCAGGCCCGCAAATAAATCAATCGAGGACTGAAAATAGCAGAGAAGGCCGTATTTAAGTTTGATTATGGGATCATGAATTTTTGCACAAACATTTTTCATCCACGCACTTTCCATCTTCAGCTCAATCCACAGAGGACGTCCAGCACGGATGCTGAATGTGTGAATCTCCATGGCAACCAAAACTAACTCCATATATGCCATACTCCATCAAACCTCCAAGGGCGTGTTCTTAAAAGTCAAAGCCTTCCATCAGGGCTGGAGTCAGGCGGTATTAAATACAGAATCTGTCAAATACTAGAGCACAAACATGATCATCTCAACTACAAACCAACAGGACCCGAAACACCAGAGACACACTCAGAAAGAGGGACGCTTATACCTCACATAAACAAGGGACACCTGCCACAAGGAGGAGACATGAATTAGCCACAGGTGTGCAGGATGTGGGCGGGGCTTGTACCAAAACAAACACAAGACACATGGCTGCCTTGAACAAAGACACATGGACATGGGAAGCAAACACTTGGAGCAGCGGATCCTGACAGTTTCCGACGCCGCCCTGCCAAGTGAAATATTTGTGGTAACGAAATATTTGTGGGGTTTTAAAAATAACTAAATTAATATAATCATCATTTACAGTATTAGCTGCATCCGAAGCTGTCAGAAAGGATTAGTGTGTATATGTGTGTGTGTGTGTGTGTGTGTGTGTGTGTGTGTGTGTGTGATTTAACTGATTAATTGGGATTTCATTTCATTGATTTAATTGTGATTTAAGTGTCAATTGATTAAATTGTTTAAATTGATTGTTTTTGTTGATTTTGATGGTCATGTACATAAAAATAAAAATAAAGATAAAAAAATAATAGTTTTTATTAATATAACAAATATATAACATAACATATATATATATATATATTATGTTAATAAACACTATTATTGTTTTTTTATCTTTATTTTTATTTTTATTCTATAAAAAAAACGATAAAGTATATCACAACTGTCTTCATGGAAAGGGAGTGTTAATTTATCATAAATGTTGTTGTTTTTTTTCAGTTCATGTGAGCTGATTGGTCGGAGAAGAGCCCTGTGTTTGGGAACAGCACATCAAAATTTCAACGCTGCAGTTTGACCCTCAAATGTATGTTTTTGTCAAAATGCTGTGGAAGCAGCGAGAGTAACGATCATGTGTTTCAAAATCAATTGACCTGTAAGTTATTAACAGCTTGACTGACAGTTATAATAATCGCTGAGCTCGGGCTTGGCAGGAAGCTGGTTCAATAAAAAAAATAAAATCAGTAAAGTGCTAAACTAATTCTGCCGTTGTAGCTCAGCTGTTTGGGTTTCCTCTTCAGCGTAGTGAAGCTTTATTTAATACAGATTAACCGGGAGCCCAGCACTGCCCCCAGATATATGTGCAACCTGTGTCGATTATTTACGACAAGGTCAGCGCTCCAGAGCAGCAGTCTAGGAGGAAAACTCAACATTATTTATACAGTTTCTCGTGGGATTTGAACTCTAAAGCTTTTTCAGCCCAGCAACAGCAGTGATGAAGGAGCCTTTCAGTGTGGGAGATACTGAATTATTGTAGACAATCATTTATGCATTATGGAATCAAATAAACAGAAAGAAAAAGTCAATGTGGATAATAATTGTAAATAATAATGTGGATATAATAATAATAAGTATTAAAAATAATAATAAATATTGTTTAATAATGATCTTAGACTAAGTTGGAGAAGTATTGATGTGGACATGTCCAGAGGAGAGACAAGGATTATATTGGAAGGAGGAAGCTGAAGACGGAGCTACCAGGAAAGAGGAGAAGAGGAAGGACAAAGAGGAGGTTTATGGACGTGGTGAGAGAGGACGTGCAGGGGGTCGGTTCGAAGCAGGAAGATGCAGAGGAGAGGAAGAAACTGAGGTTGATCCGCTGTGGCGACCCCTAAACGGGAGCAGCCGAAAGAAGAAGAAGAAAGTGGATTTTAGTATTAATAGTAGGTCCGATTTTTAATACGTTAATAGTAACTCCACCAATTTCGATAAAAAAACCCAGACATTCCCACTTGCTGTCTGTTTTAGAATTGTAAATAAACAAACTTAGGTTATTTTAATCCTTAGACATGGCTGAAATTCACTGCAGGGAGAATCTTCACTGTAAGAAACATCAGGACCATAAACCAAATGGAAAAATCCTGGAGATTACATCATTATTTTTATAGCTTCTGGTTTTATGTCTCATTTGCAAGTCCGGCTCCAATTCAAGCGGCGACCACACTTGCTGGCAGAGCAAAACCAGCGGGGATTGGACCGACACATCAGAGACACGAGCCTGTCCTGTGTAGGTGCAGTAATGCAGACGGAGGGAAGGAGCTGTTATCAGCTACGCCTCTGTATTCTGTTCTGGGAGGAAAACTAAATTACGTGAAGGAAGTGTGTGTGGCATCAGACGCAGTGAGGAAAGTAATCTGAGCTTTGCCCTCGGACTCTCCGGGGGAGGTAAACTACAGGTCGACCTGGGACAGCTGGCAGGAGAAAACAGGAGTCACAGCTAAAACCGGGCAAAAAGACTCAAAAATGCGAACAAAAGATGAGACGATTTTTTTATCCCCCTTTTTTTTGTTGATGATATGGAGATTTATTTGAAGTAATAATAATAATAATAATAATAATAATAAATAAAAATAACAATAACAATAATAATAATTGTTGTTGTTATTGTTGTTATTATTATTGTTGTTTGTTATTGTTGTTGTTATCATCATCATCATCATTTTTATTATCGTTGTTGTTGTTATTATTATTATTAATAATAATCATCATCATCATCATTATTAATAATCATCATCATCATCATCATCATAATCATTTTTATTATTGTTGTTGTTGTTATTATTATTATTAATAATAATCATCATCATCTCATCATCATCATCATTATTAATAATCATCATCATCATCATCATACTACTACTACTACTAATAATATGTGTGTGCAAATGTCTGGATATAAACTAAAAAGAAATAAATAATAACAGAAAATTCAATTACTGCTATTTGCTTATAAGAAGTAAGCGTTTAACATTTAAACAAACGTTTATACAAGACAGTAAGAGTACATGAAACAAATCAAAGTGAATTCAGTTCTATTAGATATATTTTTATCTTCTAAGCTAGTCTGAACTTTCTAACTTCCCACGCTGTAACGCTGATCGAGAGACGTTCGCAAGTCATCTTGGATCTCCGGTTGACTTTGAGCACCCAACAGCAGGTTCCTAATGACCTTGTGGTTGCCATGTTGATGAAATGGTGAACTTCAGCTTGAAGGTGTTCCCAAACTTTTGACATTCAAGTCTGTGCCCTTTGTCCCTAAAGTCCTCTTTAAAAGTGGACCAGGGCTTTCTGGCCCGAACCACAGCTCCAACAGGCCGAGCTGTTTTCTGTGTGTTTTTGGTTAAAGCTGCTCGAAGTCCAGGCTGAGGGACTCCAGCCAGTTCTCTGGAGATGTGGCCCTGCTGGACCCGTTGGACCGTCAGGCTGAAAGTGTGTGTTTCCTGCTCCTTCCTGACAGATGGCAGAGCCAGTCAGGCGTGATCTCTCACTGGTGGCACAGAGTGTGTATTTATAGAGCAGGAGAGGCAGGGGAGTGGCTTTGAAGAGCTCATGGATATTGATGGTTTGGAAGTGAGGGACACTGAGAACGGCTACATGAGCTAAAATGGAGGACAAGCAGGATTTACCCCGAGTTTGGACACGGTCTGGACTTATTCGACCTTGTTTCTCTTCACATCCTTCTTATGCTTCATATAGGACAACGTTAGATTTTTAAAATTCTTTTCATTAAGGTAAAGTCTTTAATATCCCATTATAATATATAATATCCCCGTGTTTTATATTAAAAATACAATCATACAAAAACAGCTTCACACACACACCTCAGCTGCCTTTCCTCATGTTCATGTGAGCTGGATTAATTTGAAGTTCATTCAAGAGCTGCACAGAAAATGATGAACGATGACATTGCAAAGCAACACCCCCACATCACTGCCAAGATCTAAGAAGATTTGTCTTCCATTGATATCATGATATAATGTTCCATCTACATGGAAAGGTATTCAGTAGGTAACTGATGTACGTGTTACATACAATCACCACACGTTTGGATAAAGAAAGAAGAAAAAGTTTCTGCAGATTTCTTTCGGACTTTCTGCCAATAATTAGGCAAGGAGTGGAGCTTAAGTTCTTGGAAGAAAACAGAGAGGAGTTTGTGTGGTTCTAGGATGAATCGACCATTTCTGAACCTTTGTGAAGAAAATATTAAAGCAAAGAAAGAATATTCCTGAGAATTTGAGATTAGATCTGATGTAGAAACATTCCTCTAAGGAATAAAGAACTGTAAAAACTAGAAATGGAAACAAATGTTTAGCTCTCCAGGCTGCAAAGTGTTCAAGGTTCTAGATAAAGGTGTTCCCACTACTCAACGTTCAGCATCAGCAGTAAACGAATCACCTGATCATCTGGAATCATCTGCTCCTGTTTCTTCACTGCTTCAAGTCTTAAGTTAGACGCTTTGTTCTGCTTGAAGGTTCAGACGTAGATCACTGTGTGGATTAACCAACACAGAACTATCAAACTGCTCAGGTACAGAGACTGGACTGAACATGAGAGACAACAACACTGTCCTTCAGGAAGATCTGGAGAACTGCTCAGGTACAGAGACTGGACTGAACATGAGAAACAACAACACTGTCCTTCAGGAAGATCTGGACAACCGTTCCTCAATAATACATTAAAGATACAAGAAAGTCTAACTCTTTAGAAGAAAAATATGAAAAAATGAGGGGCTCAATGTGTTTGCACAGTCCGGTAAAGTATTCACAGCACTTTTATTGGGAACTAAATGACTGGAAAGACTGGGGACACATATGGCGAACCAATAAGAGAGAAATTATACCAGCATTGGAAAAGAAAATGTGTGCGATAAGGACACATTGTATTATCACACTGGATTCAGGAAATGCATATAGTGTCCAGTGTGAAAGGTTATTTATGGGACTGTCAGCTGGAGGAGGGAGCCAAACAGTGTAAAATAAGTTATTTATCCTCGCTAGAGAAGACAGAGGGGGAGTGGATGAAGATGTGAAGCCAACAGAAAACATGCTGCTTGCAGGCGATGAATAAAGAAACTTGAAATGCGGCACAGATGAAGATGGCGAGTGTTTTGAATATGAAAAATGATTTTGAGCTGAGTAATGGTAGATGACCACCTTTGGGAGATTAATCTCCATCCACTCTCCTCTGATCACCTGTCAGGCCTGGGGGTCTTTTTCACTTAACACCAGACCTTCTCTATCCATCATAGCCTGGACATCATCCTTCACAAGATCCATCAGGTACAGCACAGGCTTGCTGTCCATCAGCTCCATCAGGCTGTTCTGAATTGAAAGAGTCGTTTTTTGGGGTTTCATGGGCCATTTTATCAGTGCTCTACATCCAGACTCGGAGTCACGTTCACTGGATGTACCAGAATAAATCTGTTCAAATACCCAAAACTTTGATGTAGATGTAAAAATCCATCTTTCCATCCATTCATCCATGCATCCATCCATACATTTATCCATGCATCCATTCATACATTCATCCATCCATCCATCCATACATTCATCCATCCTCTGAATTGCTTGTCCTAAACATGGTTGAGGGAGAAATAAGAGTTTGATGTAGATGTAAAAATCCATCTTTCCATCCATCCATCCATGCATCCATGCATCCATCCATCCATCCGTGCATCCATGCACCCATCCATCCATCCATTCTTCCATCCATCCGTGCATCCATGCACCCATCCATCCATCCATTCTTCCATCCATCCATCCATCCATTCTCTGAGCTGCCTATCTTAAATATTGTTGGTTTAAGGAGAAATAAGGATTTGATTTAGAGGTTAAAAAACTCCATCCATCCATCCATCCATCCCTCCATCCAGCCATCCATCCATCCATCCATCCACGCACCCATCCATCCATCCATCCATCCATCATCTGAGCTGATTATCCTGATCACAACATGGTCAATAGGTTGAGGCTGGGGATCGGGATCCTATCCCAGGACTAACAGGGTGAAAGGCAGAGATCTGTACAGGTCACCAGTCCACCACAGGACAGACATCCAGAAAAACAAACTCTCAGTCACATTTAGGTGCAATTTAGCATCTCCAGTCCACCTGACATGTCTTCAGATTGAAAGGAAACCCACAGACATACAGGAAAAGGACACAGGCCTTCCCACCTGGGGATGCAGGGAAGCCGTGGTTCAATACTTTCACTGTTCATCTACATGTTCTTGACATCATCACAGCTTCACAGCTCTTTCGTTAACACTAAAGACTCGTTTAAGCAACACGGATGTGGACGCAGATTTCTTTCCCTCTCATTTATTTCTTGACCCTGATTTGAGCTGTTCCACCAGAATCCATGGGGCAGTGCAGCATGACAGAGGTTGAATAAACAGAGACCACTTTAAATATTTATATTTAAATTTAATTTAATTTATATTTTGTCACTTTAAATATTTATATTTAACAATAGCTGCTTCCGTTTCCACCTCTTTTTAAACAGGTACACGATGACAACCTGCTCTGCTGTTCAATGTAAGACACGTGGACTCTGAACATCTGCACCAAAGTAAAGAACACATGGGAGTCTGTGGAGGGGGGTGGGTTTATTTTCACCTGTAAATGAAGCACAAATGATGTTCGGGACTGAAATAACCCGGTTGTTATTAAACATCACCTGATCTGTGAAGGAAGTGAAGGGGAGTCAGAGACGGAGAGAATTGTGACCCTGCTCACTAATTAAGCTGTTTATCCACATAAAGGCAGAATCAGAGTAAATATGCAAATGTCACCGCGTATATTTTCATCTCCACTGTTTAATTACTTCTCCTCCAGATCACAGCAGCGATGAGAGAGTGAGAGAAAGAAAGAGAGAGAGAGAGATAGAGATAGAGAGAGAGAGAGAGAGAGAGAGAGAGAGAGAGAGAGAGAGAGGCAGAAAGCAAGAGAATGAGTGAAAGAAAGAGGAAGGGCAATGCATGTGTGTGTGTGTGTGTGTGTGTGTGTCTGTGTGTGTGTATGTATGTATGTGTGTGTGTGTGTGAGTTTATGTATGTATGTGTTTGTGTGTGTGTATGTATGTTTGTGTCTGTGTGTATGTATGTATGTATGTGTGTGTGTGTGTGTGTGTGTATGTGTGTGTTTATGTATGTATGAGTGTGAGTCTATGTATGTATGTGTCTGTGTGTGTCTGTGTGTGTGCGCGTGTGTGAGTTTATGTATGTGTGTGTGTGTGTGTATGTATGTTTGTCTGTGTGTGAGTATGTGTGTGTGTCTGTTTATGAATGTATGAGTGTGAGTGTATGTATGTGTCTGTGTGTGTATGTATGTATGTGTGTGTGTGTGTGTGTCTATGTATGTATGAGTGTGAGTGTATGTATGTATGTGTGTGTGTGAGTGTATGTATGTTTGTGTGTGTGTGTCTGTGTGTGT
>CM029387.1:3118788-3181288 GCA_017165825.1 Hepsetus odoe
TATGTATCAGCACTGACCCAGACTCAGGCCTGTTTGCCTAAGAATCAGTTTTCCAGCCAATAACAGTGTTATCTAAAGGCTGAAAATGCAACCACACAGTCCCACCATCCAGCAGAGGAGAACTGAAAGACATGCCCAACTGCACTAGGGCAGCAGGCATGACTCCAACATCTGGGCTCGCTTGCCCTACTTGTGGGGGACTGTATGCTTTGGCCTCCACAGCCATGTGAAGCCTCATCCTCAGACAGTCAAAGCCTGCTGGTAGTAAATGTTTTTAAATCCATTTCTAGTCTGTCTATTTAAAAAGCCTGAAGAATCAGTCAGTATTATACAGCTTGCCAGACTCGTCCCATTTGATCTGAACGTGAAGACAAAATGCAGAGATACTCTTGTATCAAGTTCACTTGGTGTCCCAGTGGGAAATGCATGGCTGTAATGGACTTACCCCACTAAACTGCAAGTCTAGCTTTTCTCATGTGAATCTGTAGGGCAGCAACGTGGCCTCACAGCAAGAAGGTTGTGGGTTCGATTCACAGCCTGCTTCCTTTTCTGGAGTATCTTCTACCCTTGTCTGCGAGGGCTTCACCCAGGTGATCTGGTTGCCTTCCACAGTGCTCAGAAACACATGGACTGGAGATGGTGTGACCGTGTCTCCCTGGTGATAGTGAATGGGGTGATTCTCTGCCTCTGCTGTAAGATGGTCTCCAGCACCCCCACGAGCCTGGTCAGGACAAGCAGCTTGGAAGATGGATGGATGCAAATCTGCTCTGTTCAGTCGCAGATCTAAAAAAGACCAGGTGGGCTAGTGATTTGGGACTAGGCCACATGATCAGGAAGCTGTAGGTTACACTGAGGTACGCTCGAGCAAGGTGCTGTACCCATCACTGTACCCATCACTGGATGTATGGTTGCCCACTGCTGCATGGTTCATGTGAGTTAAACGCAGGCCCCTGTGTGACCCCTAGTTTGCATAGAGGGACCTCCAATGTTGCTAAACTGCAGTTTCACCACTTTCTGCTCTTTTAAATAATTTTCCCAAAAACGGTGAGTGATTCGGTGCTCATTAACAGGCTAAAGCGTTCCTCCAGATGCTAATTGAAGGCCTTTAAATATGCATTCTCAATGATCAAGGATTCTGTCTCCTAACACCACCTTCGCTCTCCACACAACCCCTTATTCTCCTGCCTTCAGGAGCTGTTATCTTTCCAGAACACATTTGTGAAACGACCTGCTGCTGTTTACCTCCAAATTTTAAATCCCATAGACTTCTGAACAGTGTCCCAAGCAGGGGCTGAAGTCAAGAGCGATTTTAATCTCTGTCACAGTTTATTCTAATTATTTTATTAGTCCCCCCCACCCCACATCTTAAATTAAAAGGAAAAAAAAAAAAAAAAAACAGAAAAGGAGAAGATGATGTCAGCACTGGTGAAACATGATGGTGACCGAGGTACAACACTGCACCCTAGCAGGCCAGAGTTGTATTGCACTTTGCTTTAGTCATCCCCAGGTTTGTGTTATGCAGTGCGGCGAGATTAATCAAGCCTATTGCTGTTTCCACCCATAAATCTGCTGGAAAGCTCATTAAGCTGCTCCTGGGTGGAAACACATAATTGAGATATCCTAATTCCGAGCCTCAATGCGACTGACTTGGCTTCAAGTTTCATCACCACCCATCACCATGTGGCCTTTTGTGTGTGTGTGTGTGTGTGTGTGTGTGTGTGTGTGTGTTTATATAGAATAAAAAAGGGCAAAAGTGAAACCAGCCTTCTCAAAAACAGCTAAATGACTCTTCAGCTTTGCACATTTGATCAAACCTACATCTCCATTCAAAGTGCAAAATTATTTGTTTGTTTGTTGGTTTGTTTGTTTGTTTGTTTGTTTGTTTGACTGGGGAGACTGAAGTTGGTTCCTGTTCAGAAAATTCTTATCCTTTTATTTCTCTGTAACTTCTTAAATGAGTTTTTTTTTTTTTTTTTTTTAGTGGGGAATCTCTCTTCCGACTGCTGCGCAGTTTTATTCTTTATGTAGAATTTGGCAGCTAATTTCAGAAGGAGCACGGCTCTGCCGTTTTTCTTTGATCGTTTTCACTTTTTGTGTAATTGGATCAGACTTGGATCCATTTTCTTCCACTGAAATCTAAAAAGACATTTTTGTTCTTCTGTAAAGTGGAGTCTGTAAAAGAAATAAAGGCCACGAAAGAAAAACTTCTTTGAGGGTTTTGTTCCCAAAATGATGACATTTATTCAAGCAGACCCACAGATAGATAGATAGATAGATAGATAGATAAAAACGATACAAAGATGATTACAGAAAAGAAAGAAAGAAAGAAGAGGAAACAAAGAAGAAAAAAAACAAACGGGAGGACTGACAGGGAGAAATTCACAGAGACAGAAAGAAGGATGGATAGACAGATAGAGGTGGACAGAAAAGAACAGACAGAAGGAGGTAAAGGAATGGGAAAAGGCTTATAAATGGACACAGAAAAAAATGGACAAAGAGACAGACAGAAATGGACAGACTAATGGAGGGTTAGACACCGGGGATGGCCAGACACCACAGATAGACAGGGATCAATAGACAGATGGAGTGATAGACAGAAGAAACGGATGAAAGGGCTACACATGTATTTCATAAAGGATTACCTGAAGCCCTAACCAGTTATAAACACAAGACATGTGTTCTCACCCCCTCCACACACACACACACACACACACACACACACACACACACACACACACGCGCGCGCGCCTCGTCCCTGAATAGAGAGTGTGTGTTTGATGCTTTGCCCCGTGGAGTTGTTGGCAGAAGAGGAGAGGAAGTTTCTCCTCTTTTATTCTGCTCACACTGCTCGGCCCCCGGCTTTAGGAAAGTGGGTTTAAGAAGAGAGAATGGCTGAAGGGGGACAGCTACTGGGACCAGTTCGTCGTCTGTTTACTAACATCTGCCCGTGCTAATGAGCAGCCATGAGACCGTCCACACAGGAGCTCCGCAGAAACACTCACACAGCAGGGGGCGCTTTCAGCCGGGGGGGCAGATCACACATCACTGCTCCACTGATCACACTAACAGGGCTAACAACCCATACAACCAACAGAGAGGCGCACTCTCAGCCACTCGAACTACTGGTGCTGGTTTGGTAACTATGGTAACTGGGTGGGTTAACTATGAGTAGCAAGTGGGGATAACTGTATATAGAGTGGGGTAAGTATGGTTACAGAATGGGGTAAGTATGATTACAGAGTGGGGTAGGTATGGTTACAGTGTAGGGTAAGTGTGGTTATAGAGTGGGGTAAGTATGGTTATAGAGTGGGGTAAGTATGGTTACAGTGTGGGGTAAGTATGGTTACAGTGTGGGGTAAGTGTGGTTATAGAGTGGGGTAAGTATGGTTACAGAGTGGGGTAAGTATGGTTACAGAGTGGGGTAAGTATGGTTATAGAGTGGGGTAAGTATGGTTATAGAGTGGGGTAAGTGTGGTTATAGAGTGGGGTAAGTATGGTTATAGAGTGGGGTAAGTATGGTTACAGTGTGGGGTAAGTAGAATTAATGATTTATAGAGAGTGGGAATGAAGTATGGTTACAGGTGGGGTAAAGTATGGTTTACAGTGTGGGAGGTAAGTGTGGTTTTGCCACTGAGAGTGGGGTAAAGGGAATATGGTTACAGAGTGGGAGTGAAGTATAGTTTACAGTAGGGCAAAATATGGTTGCAGTGTGGGGCAGTGTGGTTATAGAGAGTGGTGCAGAAGTATGGTTGCAAGAGTGAGAATTTGTGGTTACAGAGTGGGGTAAGTATGGTTATAGAGTGGGGTAAGTATGGTTACAGATGGGGGTAAGTATGGTTACAGATGGGGAGTAAGTATGGATTTGCCAATTGGGGTAATAATGGACACAAGTGGGATAACTGTAGTTTATAAAGTGGGTAGAAATATGGTTACAGAGTGGGGGTTACTGTGGTTACTGGAAGTGGGAGTAAGTGTGGTTACAGAGAGTGGGAGTAGAAATATTTACACATAAGTGGGGGTAAGTATGGTTGCAAGTGGGGGTAAGTATTTTTATAGAGTGGGGTAAGTATGGTTATAGAGTGGGGTAAGTATGGTTACAGTGTGAGGTAAGTGTGGTTATAGAGTGGGGTAAGTATGGTTATAGAAGTGGGAGTAGTATAGTTGTTACAAGAGTGGGGTGGCTATTTTTATAGAGTGGGGTAAGTGGATTTTAAGTGGGAGTAGATATTTTTATAGTGGGGTAAGTATAGTTTGCACAGAGTGGGAATGAAATGTGGATTACAGGGATGGGGTAAGTATGGTTACACGGAAATTGGGAGTAAGTATGGTTAAAAAGTGTGAAACCAAAAGTATGGTTATGAAATTAGAGGGTAAGTATGGTTACAGAGTGGGGTAAGTATTTTTATAGAGTGGGGTAAGTATGGTTATAGAGTGGGGTAAGTATGGTTACAGAGTGGGGTAGGTATGGTTACAGTGTAGGGTAAGTGTGGTTATAGAGTGGGGTAAGTATTTTTATAGAGTGGGGTAAGTATGGTTACAGAGTGGGGTAAGTATTTTTATAGAGTGGGGTAAGTATAGTTGCAGTGGGGTAAAAGTATGGTTAAAGTGTGAGGTAAGTATGGTTGAAGTGGGAGTGAAGTATGGTTATAAATTAGAGGGTGGCCTGGTTACAGAGAGTGAGATCAAAGTATTTTTATAGAATTGGGGTAAGTATGGTTACAGAGAGTGAGTGAAATATTTTTAGCAAGTGGGAATTAAGTATGGTTACAGAGTGGGAGTAGAAATATTTTTATAAGTGGGGTAAGTATGGTTACAGAGTGGGGTAAGTATGGTTAAAGTGTGAGGTAAGTATGGTTATAGAGTGGGGTAAGTATGGTTATAGAGTGGGGTAAGTATGGTTACAGAGTGGGGTAAGTATTTTTATAGAGTGGGGTAGAAATATGGTTGCAAAGTGGGAGTAGAAAGTATTTTTTTTTAGCAGAGTGGAATTTAAGTATGGTTACAGAGTGGGGTAAGTATTTTTATAGAGTGGGGTAAGTATGGTTACAGAGTGGGGTAAGTATTTTTATAGAGTGGGGTAAGTATGGTTACCAGAATTAGGTAGAAGTATGGTTAAGAAGTGTGAGGAGTGAGTATGGTTATAGAGTGGGGTAAGTATGGTTACAGTGTGAGGTAAGTGTGGTTATAGAGTGGGGTAAGTATGGTTATAGAGTGGGGTAAGTATGGTTACAGTGTGAGGTAAGTGTGGTTATAGAGTGGGGTAAGTATTTTTATGGGTGGGGTGAAGTATGGTTACCAGAGTGGGAGGTGAAGTATTTTTGGAAATTGGGATAGTATATGGTTATAGAGTAGGAGTAAAATATGGTTACAGTGTGAGAGATGAGTGTGGTTATAGAGTGGGGGTAAAAATGTGGATTTATAAGTGGGGGTAGAAACTATTAGTTACAGATAGAGAGTAAGTATGGTTACACCACAGATGGGGAGTAAGTATGGTTATAAGTGGGGTAAGTATGGTTACAGGTGAATGAAAGTATGACATACTCTGATTTTTATTTCCTAATAGAAAAAGAGTACATCACAAAGAAAGAACCTCTTGCTGTGACTACGTATTTCGTCAGGAAGATGTGTGTGATGTAAATGTGTAAAAATGGAAATTAGATCCTTTTGTGGCGACCCTAATCGGGGAAACGGCGAAAAAAGGAAGAGAAGAAGAAAAAAAAAGAAAGAAAGAAAGAGAAAAAGAAGAGAAAGAAGAAAGAAGAAAGAAAGAAAGAAGAAGAAAGAAGTTTATTAAATGTATTAAAAATATATATGAAAAATAATGGCAATGCAATCGAACATTTATATTATATTATATTATGTTATGGTTTTGTTGTATTTATATTATATTATATTATATTATATATATTATATATTATATTATATATTATATTATATATTATATTTTATATTATGTTATGTTATATATTATATTATATTTATGTTATGTTATATTTATATTTATATTATATTATATTATATTATATTATATTATATTATATTAGATTAATTAGAATTGGTTGTTATATTATACTATTTATGTGCATTGCCTGTTACACTAACAGACTGCTGCTGCTCATTTTTCCAGGAATGGACCGCGACCTCCGCAGTAGCGTCTCTGACCCGGTGTGATTAGAAGGTGGTCCTTTCGGTGGCAGGGTAGTGTGTGTGATGCTGCTGGGTGTTTATCAGGCATAGCTGCACTGCTGGGGTCAGTGTCTCTGACGGGCCGATGGCGGTCCATCCATCCGTCCTCTGAGTTGTTTATCTTAATCGGGGCCGCTGGTGCTTTTCCCAGTGCTCACAGGCTGAACGGCACAGAAGGCACCCGGAATGGATCATCCCGTTCATCAGGCAAGCAACGAGACAAACACACTCACAGTAACACCTAGAGGGCGAGTCATCATCTCCAGTCCACCTGACGTGCATGTCCCTGGACTGTGAGAGGAAATAGGAGCCCCTGGAGGAAACCAAAGGAGAAGAACCTGCAAACTGAACCCAGTCTGGGAACAGAACCCCAAATTACTGCTGGCCTGTGAGGCCACAGCACTGCGCCACTGTGGTCCGTTTAAAAGGACACATCCGAGAGCGATGTGGTCAGAAAAGTGCCGTGGATTAAAGGCAGAGAAAGGATTCACACTTTCTTGAGCCCTGCAGCTCAAAAGAGATGGATCTTCTAGGCTGGATCGGACCAGAACCTTATTTCTCCCTTTTGCACACACAGCCTGAGAGGCCAGTTTAACTTGTGCTTGTTGCTGTTTTGCCATTTGATAGCTGATAATGTGCTCGGGCTGTTCCCACTCCATTAGTACGTACTGAGAAAGACAAATTCCCTCACATCATCTAAAAAGGCGCTCCTGGCTGTTTCATTGTACCGTGAGATAAAAGTCTTTTTGGAAATGGCAGCTCTAAACGCAGCGAGAGCTCAATTTTGCTCGGCTTTGCTGGAAACGGCTGAACAACAATCAGCATGTCAAGAAAGTGGTAAACTGCCAGCATTTTTAATCGACTTCTATTGTTTAACTATTAAAAATGTAGTGGGTCATTATCACTTTCAGTCCGGAAAACCCATTGTGGGCCTTCATTTGTTCCATTGCATTCAATGATGACCCGTTCTCAGAACCTCTCACGAGGCATGCACATATTAACAGAAATGCAAATTTATGGATGCTCTAAACATGAAAATCAGCCACGAGACCCAGGAAACACTGTTTCACAGCACTAACCCTCTGGTAGCCAAATGAGAGCAATACTGGCTGCAGACACTGGAATCTGTTTTTCATTTTTTCACTTAAAAATAAAGTCCAGAATGTTGAAGAGCAGGACCATGTAAATAAAAAAAAAAATGTATTTCATTCCTCTTATGATAGTGCTAAGCTTTTATTTGTAGTGAACTTCTTATCAAAGATTATTTTATTATTACATTTCCACAGCAGGCCATAAAAAGTGAAGAGCTTAACACCTCAGGTCTCTTATCTTACGCCTGTCAGACTGTCTTATCTATGTCTGCAGAGCAGCGATGGCCTGGTGGTTAGGGAAAAGGCCCCAGGATCAGAAGGTCATGGGTTTCGAATCCCAGACAAGTAGGTTGCCCTGAGTTCGCCTTGAACAGGTACGTCCCCGTCACTGCTCTGACACTTTGTGCTGCCCCTGCCATGTTTGTATTGTGAGGTTAAATACAGAGAGTGCAATTTAGATTGTGGTTCACTATTATTGCTGTGCGGTGTTTCCGCAGTGACAGAAAAGTCCACTTTCATATTGAGCAGATGGGAAAATGAAAGACATTGGGGCGATGCTTTTACTGTGTGAAACGCAGAGTGTCGAAATGTATTTCCACCCAATCCCAGCGTTCGTCAGGAAATGAGTCACCTGATCATCTGGAATCATCTGCATCTGTTTTCTTCTTTGCTTCATGTCTTCCAGTTAGACGCTTTTGTTCTGTGAAGGTTCAGGCGTGTAGATCACTGTGTGATTAACACTTCAGAACTATCAAACTGCTCAGGTACAGGGCTGGACTGAACATGAGAGACAACAACATCACTGTCTTCAGGAGTCTGGAGAACTGTCAGGTACAGAGACTGGACTGAACATGAGAACAACAGCACTTTGTCCTTCCAGGAAGATCTGGAGAACTGCTCAGAGTAGAGACTGGACTGAACATGAAGAGAACAGTAGCACCAACACAGAACTATCAAACTGCTCAGGTACAGAGACTGGACTGAACATGAGAGACAACAACACTGTCCTTCAGGAAGATCTGGAGAACTGCTCAGGTACAGAGACTGGACTGAACATGAGAGACAACAGCACTGTCCTTCAGGAAGATCTGGAGAACTGCTCAGGTACAGAGACTGGACTGAAGATGAGAGACAACAACACTGTCCTTCAGGAAGATCTGGAGAATGAACTGCTTGTCCTGATTAGGGTCAGGGGTGGAGTCCATCCCAGCTCTCACAGGGCGAAAGATGTAGAAGCAACCTGGACAGAACGGGAGTAAAATGCACATAACAGTCACATAAGGTGACGGTTTAGCATCTCCAATCCTGTATATATATCTATACATACAGTACTGTGCAAAGGTTTTAGGCAGGTTTCAGAAATATCAATAATGATTGTTTATTTTGATCAATTTATAAAATGCAAAATGAGCAAACAAAAGAAAAATCTAAATCAGATCAATATTTGGTGTTATTACCTTTTGCTTTCAAACCAGCATCAGTTCTTCTAGGTACACCTGCACACAGTCAGGGATTCTGTAGGATTATAGTCGGTGTCTGATCAACCAGTTTTACCAAACCGGTACTGATGATCATCAACGTCACACGGAGGAGAAACACAGTCATGTTTGGAACGACCAACCGGCCGAGTTCCTTCAGAAACTGTGTGCGAGTGTACCTAGAAGAACTGATGCTGTTTTGAAGGCAAAGGGTGGTCACACCAAATATTGATTTGATTTAGATTCTCTTTTGTTCATTCACTGCATTTTGTTGATTGATGAAAATAAATGATCAACACTTCCATTTCTGAAAGCGTTCTGTTTACAGCATTTTTTCACACCTGCCTAAAACTTTTGCACAGCACTGTGTATATATAAAATATTGGGAGCAGTGAATGCTGGTTTGAATCCCCGTACCCTTGAGCAAGGTACTGTCCCCATTTCTGCTCCCCTGGGACTGGATATAGCTGCCCACTGCTTCACTGTGTTTCATGATGACAAATAGTCACTTTCACTTTCCATCAATACATACTGATGGTGGTTGTATAGTGTAGTGGGTAACACCACTGGTCCTGGACTGGGGAAAATTGTTTGCTGGGAAAACATGACACATCCCGCCAATCTGTGTCGATGGGTAAAAGCCCTATCACGACACTTCACTACAACCACTCTGCTCTGCGTGAGAGAACTTTTCTGGCTAAAGTACAATTAACAGTTAAATAGGACATTTTTCTTAATTCTGAGGAATAAAAACATGCAGTGATGGAACACCCAAAGCCACTACAGTCCTCATGTATCGCCTTCCAACGTAGCCCAGCACTGTGGACAGGAGCTGAAAGATAGACACTAATAGAAAGTCAGAAGTTCATCAGAAATCTAATATATAATGTCAGGAGAAGCCTTATCACTGCCGGCACGTGTGTGTAAACATGCAAAACGTACACGCTCATGTCCATGTCGTTTCAGTTCTCCCATTTGGCCCCTAAGGGCCTAAAAACTAAAGCTGCTTGATTCCGTTGTTTTTTTAATTCCCTGCATGGGGTCATGTGGGCTCGTTGCCCAGTGCCTGCAGCCAGTGAGTGGTCCGGTGCCATTTTGCCATTGTTGAAAAAGCCCTGACGTCCAGGCTTTGGCTTTTGCCCGCTAGTCCCTGCTTCGGCTGCCTATATTTAGTCGATTATGAATATGCAGCAGTGGTGAAAGTAATTCAGCCAGACACGCCACTGTCCAGCCCAATAATGTCAAAGTCGTTAGCAAGGAGGGATCGCGATTGGTGCTGAAGGAGAAAGGCTTAAAAAAATCTGGCCTGTCCACTCCACTGCCTGTCTCGATGCAGAACAATGACCGAGGCCATGCGCCGATAAGTGACCTACATATGGGACGTCCACCAAAAACGCAGACACATGCACACGCCGTCCCAGTGCATCGTCCTGCAGATCTGCTCCAGAATAACACCCGAGGTCACAGGTCTCAGCAAAAGACCAACGAGCATCGAATGGGTGCAGATTTTGTGGTGTGGCTGCTGATGGAGTAAACGCTCTGAGAAACAGTTCCTCTACTGGTATGAATTATTGTTTAAAACACATTGTACATGTTCAGGATTTGTTTAGCTGGTTCCGATAAGTCTGAACTCAGTTTAGTATCTATACTAACCCGTTAACCTACACGTAACCCAAACGTAACACTGATTAGTCCGTTTTATAAATGCCTTTCTCACAAAGCCACTTTGCAGAATCCGGTCCGAACCTCCGGAGGAACCAAAGCACAAAAGGGAAACCCATCGTCCTCTGGTCAACACCGCATAATTAAGAAGGAAATTTAAATGACATTACTCAATGTGTAATCTAATAACAACAACAACAACAACAACAACAATAATAACAATAACTAAAACAACAACATTAACAATAATAATAATAATGATGATGATGATAACAATAATAATAATAGTTAGATTAATGCTGTTGTTAAACTGATGCAGCTTAATTGTCACTTACATATTTTTGCATTCATTGTGTGTGTGTGTGTGTGTGTGTGCGCATTTAGGATGCTAATTGTGTCTGACAGGGAGTGATGGTTACCGTGCTGGGGCAGCGAGGTCTCAGCCTTGCTGCTGTAATGAGTGTGTGTGTGTGTGTGTGTGTGTGGGTTGTGTACACAAAAAAAACTACAGGTTTTTAGAACTACACCTTAATTACTATATTAAACCTAAAAAGAACCTACATGCAAAGCAATAGAAGAACCCAGAAGAATAGAAGAGTCGGTGGAAGGTTCTTTAAAGATCCACTAAAGAAAATGATCTCGTGTGAACAGACTGAAAAGTTTCCAGATTTTATTACCAACATCCAGTGATATCTAGAACAGTGGCTGCATTTTGCTCAGTGAGTTTTTCATGCTTCAGTTCGGGGCTGCATCCTCCAAAGGCTGCAGAAGATCAGATCATGCAGTAGCTACACGCAGGCCCACATTAACGAGGGCACCGCGGGGCGCCGGACGGAGCGATGCACAGGGAGGACGTTCTGAGGCCGGGGATGTGGATTGGGAAGTTCTAAAAATCCCTGTAAGTTTAATGAGCAGATGTCTCGATACTTTTGTCACATGCACGCACTCATCAATTTCAAATTTCGAATCATAGTTTTAAACGAATCATGCTGCTCCTTTTCCATTCAGTCAGAGATCAAATTCAGCACCTCAAAATAAAATAGAACTGCAAATAATAAAAAAAAATAATAAAAAAAACCACAAAAAGAAACACAAAAAAGGATTTTAAGAAATCTGAACCGTCTCTGTTCACCGTTAAAAATGTTCGGATGTAAAAAGCAGGCGGCATTTTCAGGCCTTGCTTTGGAAACTCCAGTGGGGTATCAAATCAGAAAGTTATGAAATAAAACGTCCGAGGATTAGTAAAAAAAATGAATACAGGAGTTGAATCGGGGTGGATAAACCATCCTTCATTTCCTCTCCTCGGGTCTATCTCTCCCTCTCTTTAAAGGAAAAGCCCCGAATTCAAATAAAGCAGCTTACAGCTCCTCTGTGTTTGACTGGCACTAAGGCCCAGTGTGTGTTGGGCTCCGATAACTCACTTTCCGTTTAATTATTTATTTCTCTTCCTCCTAGAAACTCTGCTCATGTTGTTTTGGGGATTTTTCTCGCCTCCTGCGAGCAGCTGATAGCTCGGCCTGAACTGGACGGGATATCTGTGGGATTTGTCCTGTCCTTTCAGAACCTGCCGAGATCAGCAGAGAGATGCTGCAGCAGGTGACACACACACACACACACACACACACACACACACACACACAGCTGAGGAGAAAAGGAGATAAAGAGAATTAAATGAAACCCTGTGCAGACTCATGCATGAGTATTGCTTTATTTCACCCCCTCACTGAAAGACTAACGCAAAAGGAGAAAAGAAACAGAATTAAAAGAGAAATGTTAATAGTTCCATTTTCCAGTCTCCATGGAAAAGCACAGTCAATAGAACGGTCCTCTGTTTAGACATGAGCCCAGTTAGAAGATCCAGTCTGTTGTGAATCAAGAGTCGCGAGTTCCCAGCAGGACGACTGTAATCAGGATGGCCTCTGAAGTCTGTCCCACTTCAGTTTCTTTCATTTCTTTAATTTCCAAGATGGCGACATCAACAGTAGTAAGAGCAAGGTGAAGTGAAAGTGACTATTTGTCATTGTGAGCAGAACGCAGTGAACCTCAACAAAATACATACTCTGTGTTTAACCCACTCACACAGCAGGGGCCCGCCATATCCTGTGCCCAGAGAGCAGTGATGGGGACGGTTCCTTGCTCAGGGAAACCTACTGGTCAAGGATTCAAACTCAATGGCTTCTGGTCCTGGGCTTAGACCCTAAACACTAGACCACCGTTGCCCCAATACTGCTCAGATACTGTTTATTAACACTTATTTCACATGTTGCCATGGTGTTTATAAAAAAACAAATAATGCTTCATTATCAACACGCATCATCAAGAGGAAACAGAAAACTTTACAATTTGTCATTTTTGTCACTTATACACTTATCGGGGCAGCGGTGGTCTAATGGTGAGGGAGTTGACCCGGACCGGAAGATTGTGGGTTCGATTCCCTCACCAGTAGGTTGCCCTGGGGTACCCTTGAGCAAGGTACAGTCCCCGTCACTGCTCCCCAGGCACTTTCAATAGCTGCCCCCTGCTGCACGTGGGGTTGAATTTCATTGTGTTGTGCTGTGCTGCGTTTCACAATGACAAGAATAGTCACTTTCTCTCACGGCTACAATCAAATCATCACAGCAATGCTCCACATTCGAGTGTGGACAAGATCAGGGGCTGCGACTATATATATATATATATTGTGTGTGGTTCCAGCAGGCAGTTGTAGGGGGTATGGAGCTTAAGACAGGTTGGAGGGTGAAAGACGTGAGGCTCCCAGGGGTCAGCAAGTGGGAGACGTGTTATAAACCCAGCTCTCCTCTCGCTCCTTGGCCTCCCGATTTGGAACAGCAAGGAATCAGTGCCAGCACCCCGAGGCTAAAGGCCAAATTGAGACTTCCTCACACAGTGAAGACGAGGTCTGGCAGCGGCCGCTGACCTTGGCCCACTTTTACCTTTCACTGTTCGACAGGAGGCCGCCGTCATCACATCACACACCCTGCAGGGTGTAACACACACACACACACACACACACACCCCAGATTTAACCTGAAATCATCCCACCGATTCATTCTCAGACTGGACTGGGTTCGATTAGTTTAGGTTCTTCACGTTAATACAGTATCTGAAAAGCTGATTATTCAGTTCATAATCCGAACCATAATCTCAACTCAACCCTAAAGTTAAATTCTTAAACCCAGCCTCAGTACTAAATCTAGCCCCGAAGCTGTTGAGAGTCCCCTTTCTCAGGAAAATATCTGTCGAGTCTGAGGGCTTACAAACGGGGGACCGATTACACAGATGGGGACCGGAGGAGTCAAATACGAGAGGACAAACATCGTTTACCGACGCTACTTTACACACTGCTATTGGGCCGTACAGGGCTGCTGTCATTTCACCACTTCCTTTTAGGATTAATAAGAATAATAAAGTACCCATCCGTCCGTCCGTCCGTCCGTCCATCCATCCATCCATCCATCCATCCATTTATCCACCCATCCATCCATCCATCCATCCTTCCATCCATCCATCCATCCTTCTAGCCATCCATCCATCTATCCTCCATCCATCCATCCATCCATCCATCTATCCTCCATCCATCCATCCTCCATCCATCCATTCATCCATCACTGGTTAAAACATGACATCCCAGTTTAATCTGTTATAATTTATCCTTAATATTTTACACATCAGTTTAACTGAATTACTAAAGTTAAAGTAGTAATTAATGTTAATTATTAAACTGTTTACAACTTTATAAAACCTGAAAATATTTATTTTTAAAAATTCTATTTAAAAAAATATCTTTTTCTGCCTATCTATTTATCTGTCTTTCTCTCCGTCCATCCATCCATCTATTTTTCTATCTGTCTATCTATGTATCTATCTGTCTGTCTGTCTATCGATCTATGTATCTATCTATCTGCCCGTCTGTCTATCTAAAGTCATCAGCGAGTCTTTTTTATTGGTGAATCTTTTTCCGACTGCTGTGCAGTTTTATGTTTTATGTAAAATCTGGCAGCTAATTTCAGAAGTATCACAGCTCATCCGTTTTTCTTTAATCGTTTTCACTTTTTTGTGTAACTGGAGGTTTTGTTCCCAAAATGGCATTCATAGATAGACAGACAGATGGACAGATAGACAGACAGAAAGACAGACAGACATAAAAATAAAGTGTAAATAAAACTGTAGAATCTAGTCACTACACAAAAAGCTACACTCCTGTAAGGACGTCTTTCTTGTGCATTTTGCATTTTTGGAAAAATATCCACTGTGTTTTTATCCACTTTATTTTCATACCAGATATGCAAAAACAAGTCACGGGGAAATAATCAAAACACTGCAATATTTTATTATGAACAAAACACATGCAACAAAGAAAATGCGGCGCTTTACCACGGCTGAACTGCTTCTTCTTTTCTCTCTCTGGAAACACCAGACGTCATTAACAAACTGATTACAAGAGTTTCTAAAGCATGATATTAAATAAGCAGACTAGAAAATACAACAGAAAAGAAACTGCAGGGGGTGTTTTTAATAGGTATGATATTAAAATGCAAATGTGTTTCTCTGATTGTGATAAAGCCACTGGCTCATTGCTCATAAAGTGGTAAAGGGGCGGTAAATAACAAAAAAAACGAAAAAAAACAAAAAACAAAAAAAAAAACATACAGATGCATATCAGCACTTTTCAGTGAGCAATACAACATTTATTGAAGATAAACGTGTCCATTCTGAGACAATGTTTTGTGAGACTTTAAAAAACCTTTTTGGACTTGGACAACACTTCATATAGTACATACTGGTGTAGTCTATTGATGCATTTGTAACAGGTGCAGTCAAATCTATTTCACAAAAATATATACATTTTTAAAATGACAACCATCAGTAAACTGGAGCACGTTTCTGTCAATATGGAGAACTTTAATCGCTGATTTAGCACAATCTCATTAAAGCAGCCAGAATTGGGAGCTTCGAATTGTTGAACAAGGTAGACCGCCATAAAAAATGAACAAATAACAGTCGAACAAACACGAGTAGCTTCAGAGTTTAACCAACACAAAATAAAATAAAAATAAAGAAAGAAGATGAACTTTCTTCAGCCAGGGTCTACTGCACCAGTTCCTAAGTATTTCAAATGATGGTTTACAAGGTGAAATTCATAAACCCATTAATGTCCCGTTCTAATTTTTTACAATTTGTAGCCAAAATTAGAATTTTTAAATGTAAAACTGCAAAAAAAATGTATTTTTCCCTGATCACATGGAACAAGGGCTGGGCAGCTGAAGTGTGATACTTTCAGAACAACCAGTTAATCAAAAAATTTTTACTTAAAATGTAAAATTTGTAAATAATGTAATTATAATGACAAATAGGTCGATTTCATTGAAATTAAATGCGCTCACTCAACCACAACAATTTTCTGGTTTAAGCCACGCCCACTTAAACATTTTTTTTTTTTTACAAATTATAAGAATATTTTGACAAAAGTACTAAAGCATTTTAAACCCAGCCCGACATGAGACTTTAAAAAAACCAAGCTTGATTATAAAATCAAACAAATGACATTCATTTTTAAATTGAAATGGACACTGCTAGGACACTCGCTTCAGACCAATCGGAGCGAGATCTGTGTTTCCTGGTTGAACTAAGCTAGTGGTCGGACATGAATAGGTTCTTTTGTAACTGCAGCCTCGCTGTAGATGAATGAGTTCGGCGTTAGACTAATTTCAGTTAATCCGAGTTTACAATATCGTTCACAATACACGAGTCGAATACTTCATGAGAAATCTAATTTTCTGAATAAATGACCATCGTAAAGAACCGATGTCCTTCAGAAGGTCACCGAGGAGGGCAAAACGTCCACTGGGCAGTTTAACTGAGAATAAGCTTGAACTAACTGTCAAACTGTCCAAATCGTATTAACTTAATGACTTCCCCATTTAAGTGGATTTTGAGCTGATGTACAGAAAAGAAAACTTCGTTACCCGAGCCGTGACAGACAGGGATATATTTTCACCCAAAAAATGACTTCACTACAGGGTTTCTTCAACCATGTTTGCTTTGATTAGGCAGCGAAGCTACATTAGTGGCCGTGACGATGCCTGATCAATAGCACCAGCGTCCAAAGGGGGCGTCACTGAGTCGTACTTAATGCTACACACAGACAAGCCCGAGGGGTGTAACGATACACACATTTACCCAACTTCATCGCAGGTTTCCTTAAGTATTTGCAATAAATAAGAATATCCTTTCCTTTTTTTGAAAGAGAACCTTTTTAGACTCATATTACTCCCGCTTGTATTTTATTCTTGCTTAATGCAGAAACATAAAATAATTTTAAAAATTCAATTACAATTAACTTATATAAAAACATGGTAGACAGCGGTCACGTCTCTTTCAGGCTAACTGCTTTTACGTTTTTTTTTTTTTTACCATAAGGAACATTTTTACAGATTAGATGTTCAAAGTCCTGGCAACTCTGAAAGACATTTGACAAATCGTACGTTTAGTTTACAGCGTAAATAGCATGGCAGTGTGGAATTTGCGCAAAAGTATTCAAATAAAGTGAAATGAACGTTAATGTGTATCATAGCACCCCTAACAAGCAGTGTTCTGGTCGTTTCCACCGTTTTACATTTACTACATAAACTGAGAAGAGCTAATGAAGAATGCACAGGTAGAAGCGTGACTACAGTTTTCTTATTTAGCTATTATACAAGAGTTTTGGTTAAGAGCAGTACTTGGCTGTTATTTCGAATGAACAGCGAAAACATGCTCAGTTTCTAAAACTTTACACTCACAGTCTGTTTGCACACATGGAGACGACAAGAAGATATCAAAATATGTTTGTTTACACATCGGCGATTTGCAACGCCGTCTCGACTGGCGGAGTCGAGGCGGCGTTCAGGCTAGTGAGTGTTGCCCAAAGTCTCGAAATGCAAACAATAAAAAAAGAAAAAGAAATAAAGAGAGTATAAGAATGTGCAATTAGTAAAATCAGTACACTAAATAAGAAAGAGGCACCGAATGCACTTGATTTAATTGCGTAGATCATCGCCACATGAACACAATACACTGTATGGCCACTTCAGATGGCTTTTTGAACGATATTAGAATCAGGCTTTCAGTCTTTCTGAAGAGTGAATTCGGCTGCTTTAAAGTGTCAGGGTTCAACTGACAGGTTCTACTGAAAAGGAACGGGGTTCTTCTCAAGTGCTGAGCTGGGTTTTCTCTGCAGTGATTGAGCTCAGTTCCATTACTTCTAAGAAGAGTTATCCTGGTGTTCGTCTCATGGCTGAATGCAATCAAATTCTCAAAGCAGTGTTCCAACATCTAGCCTTCCTGAAGCAGTAAACTCTGGTTCTGCTGTAAAACTGGGACAAACTCCTTTCTTAATACCCTTCAGAAGAAGAGCAGGCAGGCAGACAAATTCAATTTCTTTACGTTTTACTCACTTTTGGCGGTAACTGTGCGCGTGTATTTTATTCATGTGGAAATGTCTGCATTTAAATCAGGCAAATTCACGTTTTTTTTCATTCTACTGCGGCCTCTCTTCACATAAGTCAGATTAGAGACGGCACCTGCGTCTATTCAAATGAACGGGTAATGGTTCTTATAATACATTCCCTTACAAAGGTGGAGAAGAGACAAACAGTTTAGCATTTGAAAGCAATCTGAAGTGAGAGCGGACGCGAAGGGAAATGACATTACACGCAGCGCGATGGCTCAGTGTTTCTGCCATTTCAGCCGCTAGTTCTATTTTCATTGACTTACGTATTATTATGGCTCAACGTACAGACAGCATCTCAAAAACAAACAAGGAAGGAAATGACTGCAAATGAAATCTGTATGGAGTTCGCTATGGCGTTCGGTCTGTATCTTCATTCAGAGGCATTAATGCAGCTTTAACGCTCATTTTTTTGGGGTAGATGAGCTGCACCGGAAAAAAAAGCTTTCATTTAAAAAGAAAGTAACCAAACTGCCTAAAATTTGGACTTCACTGAACTTCTAATTAGGTTCACGATGTGGTTAAAATATTTTTTTGCCCTTTTATAATGTTTACCGACATAAATGGGCTTTATTAAGGTGCTGGGCCCACCAGAACAGATTCAGCCTGTCTCTGTTGTCCTAGTTTATTTCCAAGAGCTTCGAAATCTCGAGTTTTACGACTGAGATCCTCAATTTCCAAACGTAATGTCTGTCCAGAAGCTTCAAAATTCAGGGGTGAATTCAGGGCTCACATTAGTTAGTTAGCCCTGAAACACTGGCCATCTTTAATGTTGAATAATGATTTTAAAAGAGTTTCAATTCCAAATTTTCAATCAAGAAACTGTTTGCCCAGTAACTTAAAATAAATAAATAATGCCTATTTTTCACTGAATTAAAATAAATATAATCATATTTTTGGTTTCTCTTCACCAGCAAATGTAGATTTTTAGCTAAAGTTCAATAAAATGTCAATTTTAAGGCAGCCAGGTTAAATCAGTCCTTGAATGAAATGAAAAGCCTTTTGCCAAAAGGTACATTGAAGGCGATGCTATACTTCCTTGATAAAGTATTTTTGTGTTAAAAAAATGACCAAAAATCCCCATTTTGTTTTTATTCATAATGATTACACAAAAACACAAAGCAAAACAAGATGTCAACGTAGTGTAAGCAGTGAAACGGAAAGAAAAAGACAAGATGCGATGTGACGTACCGATAAAGAGAACTTTGAAACCACTTGGACACAATATGTAAGCAGGTGCTGTCTGCTGATAATAAAGTTTCTTTTAGAAAACAAAGATTGCTCTTATTATTTCATAATGACTTTTCTCTGAGAGGTAGAATGAAGCATTAAACTGAAATAAGGGCTGTTTTTTTTCCCCCTTCACTGAATGTAAGCCTCAAAAAGAACGAAACTTTTGCAGGTGAGTTGCCGTGTCACTTAGAGTTAAACTGTGAAACCTGAAACTTTTGTGAAGAATTTCAAATGTTTCACAGTAACATGATGGTGTGTGTGTGTGTGTGTGTGTGTGTGTGTGTGTTATAATCCCAAACCAGATGTAGCCGTGAGTCCTGTGAGTTTGAAGGTGGTACTGTGTGTGATAATAGTCAGTGGAGATCAGTTGGACGTGTCAGAATGAACACTTCCGGGTCCTTCCGTGGGTGAGGTCACTGAGGAGGGGGTCGGAGCATCCTGCCAGCCACCGTTCGCCTGAAATACAGAAACAGGCTCAAACTTAGGGCTGCATTTGATTCGCAACACTGTACGTGTGGTTTTTGCACCAAACTGAGATAAATCTTTCACATGAAGGTAAAACGTGATAGCAGACATTCTTATTCTTTTCGTTTTAAATCAAATTCGATAGTCAAACAAAACAACACTACTGCTAAAGGTCTAACTACTGTTTTCAATTCTCAGGGCCCTTTACCTTCGGGCATTTACTTTGGGAGATTCTGTCATAAGTGGACAGCGTTACGGCCTTGGAAAATATTGTCTGATTTGTCTGAAAATTGGAAAACTTTTCTAAATAACATGATTTTTTTCATCCACAGAACAAATGTTTATGAAGATGCTCCCTGAAATGTTTCCAATTATAAACAACCTGTCAAAAAAAAAAGAAAAAAGGTTGAAAGAGACCACCAACGGGCAGGTTTTCAGGCACAACATGTGCCTCGATGAGATTATAATGCGGTGAAAATTATTTTGGAATTTACTATATGATCAAAATACAAAAAGAGAGATGCATTTTTTGTTTTCTTCCGGATTATTTCTGTTTTAATGAACCAGATGCCAAAACTAGATGTTTGGCTTTGTTAACACTATTGGATAGTTCAGTCGTTGGTGGTCAGTACAAAAGTACAAAACATCTCAGATTAGTAATCCCGTCTAAAGGTGACGTGCTACCAGAGCAACTGAGTGTCTTTTTCTTCATCTCTTCTTCGGACTGTTTCTCTAACATGCTGTTCAACGTGTTCTTCCTGCACAAGTGCTCATTTGAAATGGATTCAAGACCCATGAACATGTCAAAATGAACCATCCCATTTGTGATCACAGAAGCTAAAATGACTGTCTCAAACACATCAACAGATAAAACTAGTCTGGCTTTATATCTCTCTGGCATTAGTTTACATTGTGCATTTCTAAAAAAAAAAAAAAAAAAAAAAAATCTAAACGATCTGCCTCGATCAGCTTTTCAGAGAAAGTGAGCCACAAAGTGAGACAATTAAAAGAAATGACAGCAAATGAACCACAAGACGAGTCATTTCCTGAACACGATTTTTCAAGGGAGGATGATGGAGGAATCAATTATTGCAAATTATCACATTGGCTAAAGGAATGAAAGTATAATGGGGACCTAAAATGAAGGCCATTTCACATCCGGGAGACAGGTTGCCTAAAGAGCATTTGGAGCATTAATAGCAATTTCCATGCCATCAGAAAAAGTGTCTGAAAATGGGCTTTGGCAGCCTCTTATTTTCACAGCCTGTTATTTTAGAAAGAGGCAGTCTATAATCAAAAAGAGAGAGAGAGAGAAAAAAAGAATGAGGGGGAAAAAAAAACTTTCAAATCTTCAGCTGTGGTGACACCCTACGTCTGTTTCAAAGGCGTAATTACAGCGGCGGTCTGGAGGGGGAAAGCTCCACCACATAAATGCTTTATGTCCAAGCCCCATCATTATCAGCAAAGGGGAGAAAAGTGGAATAAGTTATCTGGGGAAATAATAACGCAGGAGAAAGTGTTCATATTTAAAACAGTGAACAACCAGAATGGAGACATTTTCTCAGACTCTGTCAGCAAAGCATTAAGCATTAAAGCACAAAGGTGAAAGAAAGACGTTTTCCTAAACTCCTACTGGCAGGACCTTTTTTAAATACAAATGTTATTAAACTGACTGACTTACCATTAAAACCAGTTCCTGGGGACCAATTGGAGGATGTAACATATGGTATATTCTCCCCGTTCAATGGACAAATTTGTGTATAAATGAATTAAATCATCGAATGCAGAATGTCACCCAAGATTTTGCTGAATATTAATGCACTACGTACTTTCAAAACTAGAGAACGGATGCATTTTTAGACACACTGATGTAAGACATTCTGCCAAACGCTGTTTTGTAACGATTAAGCAATTCAAAGCACGTAACAGTTTGTAATGGTTTCAAATTTCTGTGTTTTAAAAACACCCACAGTGTCTTACAATGATAATCATCTTGCAGATCAGCTGAATGGAGCGTAATGCTCTCACAGGTTGAGTGAGATTTCCTGGTGAACGGTGGTTTATCCACTACACTACACCAATCACAATACTGCAAACCCAGTCTGGTGTATGAAATGATTTTAATATGCTGCTGTTCGCAAAGTTTCCAGTGATGTAATGCATGATGTGAAAATGTGCCACCGCAGCATTTGTGTAGTAACACGGCGGCTCTGGAAAAGAGAGCATGTGTGCACGCTTGTTTTTTTTTCCCCTCGCGCAGGGCCGTCTTGCTGTCAGAGTTGTTATGGTGGAGGATGTGTGATATGACCGATGCGGTTGGATTGCTGTCCCAAATCTCCACTCAGTCCTCCCAGGAGACTGTCTGATCAATTTCCTCTGCTGGCAACACACACTGTCGCTGTGGATCTTACACGCCGGCCGTGCAGTAGCTGCTGCCTCTGACCTCATCCCACAGTCTCCACAGTGAAAGGCTTGCTGCTAAAGGCCGAGCATTTTAACACCGATCACAGTTAAGATGACCGATCGTGTCTGTAAAATAGAATCTGCTTAAAAAACATAAAGCACAAACCATTGACTGATGCTGTTTTGCAAAATTTGCAGGGACTCTTGTAGATAAACAGTTTTGTTTCCATTAACCAGCTGACATGTTTCATGCTTTGATGCTTTCCATCTCTCTGCGCATTAAAGGGTTAGCCGTGTCGTATCGTCCTGATGGTGAAGAGGTTTTGTTCTCCTGGGTTTTGTTTTTTAACTCATGGTGTTTTCCTGTGGTTTTTTAGAAATCAGAGGAATCTTAAATTATTGCTTAAGAACACCTTCTACACTTTTTTTCCCCCAAAGCTTTTTCTTTAACCCTTAAAATAAGACATGCTGCCTGTTTGGCTCCTCATTCAGAAAGCAATCTAAGCTTAAACACTCCTTATAACTGCGGTGTGAAGGCGGCAGAGTTTTAGGGACGTTTTCTGGTTTCAGGGACGCCACAAAAAACAATATTTTCAGTCTCTGTATGACTGTTTTGTGTTGGTTAATCCACACAGTGATTAGCGTCTGAACCTTTAGGCAGAACAAAGCATTTAACTAAGGACATGAAGCAGTGAAGAAACTGGTGCTCATTAACCAGAACCTTATCAGAACCCTTTTTTCTAGAACCTTCAAAGAATCTTCAGACTTTGCAGCCTGTCACAGCAAAACATTTGTTCCCATTTCTTTCATTGCATCTGCTCGATGTGCCAAAGATAAGCCAGTTTTACAGACATAATAAAGGATTTTTGCTCCAGCAAGGTGATCCTGTAGCAAAATATAAAGAAACAAAGTGCAGCTAAAGACTTTGTACTGTACTGAGTGACAGTACTGTGTACGGGACAGACTGGGGGACGGACGGTAGTTTCAAACTCCAATGTTCACGCACATCAAACTCTTTTGAGTCAAGAAATAAAGAAACTGATTGTCCATGATGTGTGTCCTTTATGGGAAAGTATTTGAGTTTGAAGCTGGCCGTTGCGTGATGGATCAGACTAACACCTGTGCACAAGCATCTGTTATGTGTATATTTGTGATCGCCGTGTTAATGCTGACGACTCCTGACAAGCCATGCTTGTGATCACCTTAGTCATTGTTACGAGGGCACCCGTCGCCGTGAGCGTCGCTTTACAGCCATTCAGCTTCAATGAGCTGCGCTGAAAGTGGGAAAGTTAAACCCCATGGGCTCTGCAACCCCGGCATTAAAGCCCACCTAGTGATTAACTTTTGAGTGCATGTTCGTTTTTCACATTTTGACATATCTTGTTTTTGATCAGCTGTTTAGGAACAATAACAACAATTTGCATAAACAAATAAAGAAATGACAGATCTCCTAAATATGTAAATTCACGATACTGTGATATCTGCGTTCTAAAATCATTCTTTCGTTCTCTTTCTTTTCTGCTTAGGACTTCAAAGAACGGGTGTTTCTCCGATTGTCCAAATGCCTTTAAGTTAGTCATCAATATTTTCAATAATATACCCAATTCTGTTGCCAGTATTATGTGGGAAAAGCATTTGGTCAACGAGGTGACAGGTGGATGGCAACCCAAGGTGTGTAAAGCAAGTTTAAATACATGTTGGCAGTAAAAGAATGAGATTCCCCACTCTGTTGTCCATATCCATGTTTACCTGTGAGGGATCTTGTGTAAAAAGACATGAGGGACAGCGGAAGAAAAGAGGATATTGTGGACTTACGTTGATGCCCTGTGGACTATAGATCTGACTGGCAGCGAGGCTGTCACTGTATCCGCCGGCTTGACTGATAACATGGCGAAGGGTATCCACCTGGAGAATAAACAAAAAAAAAAAAAGAAAAAACAGAAAATGCAACATAAACAAAGGACAAGGTCACACAATAGAGCTGCAACAGAAAGACATCTGTGCTGGGAAGAAAGGTCAGGCAGATATTAGAATGCTACTGGGAATGGAAAAGGTTATCAACTGCAGCATGAAATGTTATTGTTTGTATTACAGAGTCAGAACAATTAACCCAATTTGTTTATGAATTGATAATGAAAAAAACATGGCTCGCGTTATTATGAACTAATGAGCGAGTGCATAACGGAGATAGGAAGTGGAAACAAATTTGGTGCACCTTTATTCAGAACGTTTAACGACAGGGCCGTTAATCCTGAGGTTATTGTCAGCTACAACTAAAAAGTGCTCTTCATTTCTAGGAAACATTCTGCACTCGTAGATCATTCAAATCATTTAAAAAAACTAGAAAAAAACAGAAGAAAACAGACTGAAAACAGCAGTGCAGACTCAAGCCCGTTGATGCTGAACGTACATCGAATGTGTAACAGCATGTAGGTGAACAGCAACAAAGGTCAACAGCAACACACTCTGGTTAAAGTAACTCATAATGACTCAATGATGTAAATAATGAAGTAAGAGAAAATAACAGAGTTCATAGGAAATCAATAGTAGCTGCTCAAACTGCGTTAGTACTGAGTGATGTATAGAACTGCAGGGAAACGTCTTAGTCTATCCAGTCAATATCAGCCCTCGGACTGAGGTGTGTGAGGCTCTTTCTTCTCCGTTTGGATCCTTTTTGGATTGGTTTGAAATAAAAAGCTACAGCCCAGAGGAGAGAGATCAACAGCAAAGTTTTGGAATAAATAACGTCTAAATTGATGTAATGGGTAAACAAATGAAAGATGTTACCAAACACCTTTGCTATAATACGGAGCATTTTTAAGAACAAGCACATGACCTTGTGTGAAGGAACCAAACTTTCACACCAGGGGTACTCATTAAAAAACTTCCTCCGGGCTTCTGCCACTGCATATTCATGAGGGACTCTAAGCCCTGGGAAAGTTTATTCATATGGCAGAGGAAAGGCACGAACGGCAAAAAGGAGAGTCACTGCAGGGATGAGGGGCAGTGGTCTGTGAGAGTCTCATCGCTGGGCAAGGTCGGGCCGTCATGGCAGCAGACAGCGTCAGAGCAACATTAACAATAATGCCATGACAAGTGCTGTGCTGCTTCCAAGAATGTCTGCTGTGCTCTCTTCAATCGGACGTTGACAATAGCTGCGATTCGTAATCTGCTTCGGGCAAACGGTGACCTCCACAAGGTCGGGACGCAGTGTGTGACACCTACGTCCGCACAGAAGATCCCAAAGCAGGACTGACTGGGGCGCTTCGTTTACAGCGTGGGGAAAATGGATGGACAGAAAGATAAAAATAATCATTTCGTGGTGAAATAAAGCCCTTAAAGCAGGGGCGCTTGGTTGTGGCGCAATGCTTCATAAATGCCAAACAATACGCCAATAAAGAAGGCAATCAAGTTGAAATGGATTTTTGAATGTATTTTATAACATTTCCATTTATTTAGTTATTAATAAAACGCAACTGTATAGAAAAATAATGTATTATATCAGTTATAGCTTGTAATTTGATAAAAAAGAAACTCAATTTGTTACGTTTTAAAAAGGTGCGCGAGATTAAAAACAGCGCCGTAACTTAATCGTAATCATTATTGTTACTAAGCCACCAGCAGTAAGCATAGTGTGCATGGTTAAAAAAAAACAAAAAAAAAACTGGCCTTTTACTGGATTTAATTCAAATGTGCTCCTCATTTCCACTTAAAATATATAAAAACAATGATGACTGTCAGGTGAGTTACTTTAATATTAATATATAATTGAATATATTAATTGAAGTGGAAACTAATTTTCTATTTTATTTGAATTAACTCATGCTGTCGTTTTTGATCCGGAAGCGTTAATGTCTAGCAGCGCCCCCTACCTGTGACTGAATGTTGGCACCCACCTGGGCCCCCTGGTATGAGTCTCCGTTTAGAGACTGAACGCTCATGAATAAGTCCCCAGAGTTTGACATGTTAAAAGAGCCAGCAGAACCTGAGAGTGAGAAAGGTCGAGAGAGAAAGAGGGAGAAACGGAGGGAAGAAAGTTGAGAAAGAAAAATCAGAGTCATGCAACAGCAGCACAGTGGTTAGCGGTAGGGGGTTAGCGGCGGAGGGTTGTTATTTTCAGCCAGTAAATGACAGCAGAACAAAGAAAATAATTCAAGTAAAAGCTGCGCCGCTGATGCTCTTTGTTTTGGAGGAGAAAGTTCAAACATTAGCGAAGTCTGAAATCAGTCTCAGTGATGTAAACCAACCTCTGAGGTTTAAGAAAAACACCCAAAACGATGAACAGCGTGGAAACTTTGGAAACAGTCTGAAAAATGTGCATTATTACGCCGTAAGTGTTGAACAACTACGTCAGCCTGCCAAACAAATGCACTGCTGCAGTTTTCGAGGCAGAGATAACCTCGGCTCGCACTGGTCAAGATGGACGGCCTGCTTCAGGTCGCCACAGCCGAGTCATTTAGGAAGTGCTAATCGAGTCACGGTAGGAATCAAAGAACGCTATTTGTTCTTTAATGGAGGATGAATCCCCAGATGTTTAAGGCACCAGAGGCTTTAACCTAATTTTGACACAAAAAGCCACAGAGCTCTAATCGAATGCGCATGGGTCTCTAATCACGTCAGGGACGCAAGACAAAAGGCCCGGCCGCCTCGCCGTAATGACGTCCAGGAGGTCAGCCGGACAGAGCAGGGCCATTTACCTGAAGCACAGTTACTGCCCTGAAAACACTGCGCCCCGAGTGGACTTTGGCTCGGGAAAGTCTAAGCTAGGAAAACTGGATTAGTAAAGAGTGAGACGATTCGGAAAAGGCACTAAAAAACGTGTCACCGGAGCTTCTGTGAGAGATCTTGGGTTTGGCTTGCGGTTCAGCAGGGTTGTTAAATTAAAAAGAGATCATTTTTTCCACATTTCTTCGCAAGTGAATCATTATGAAGCAGTAACTTGGGAGTACTTTGGTGAAATTGTTTATTGTGCTGAAATTTTCTTTACAGCGATGGTGAGAGAAACCAGGAGTCACAATATCAGTGCACATGGCAAACAGTGTGGAGAGAACATAGCTTCACAAAGCCTTGCAGGTCTCCACCAAATCCATTTCAAAACTATCTTAGTGCAATGTGTCAGACATTCCAGTCTCCACCGCTGTGAATTCAGTTCACTTTCTTTTCCAGGCAGTTACTGCTGCTCATATCTTTGACCACTACTAGGGCTGTGCAATTTATACTTGATAAATTATAAATCTTAATCCAATTAAAAGGCCCACCGAATGGAGAAATGTTGAGAATGAAAACGAAATCTTTAGGCTTTTCATTTTAGTTCAAATTAAGAACAATTGTCTTCTTCTTCTTATAATTATTATTATCATTATTGCTGTTGTTATTGTATAAGTGAACAATAATTTAGTTCTGTCACTCTGGATAAGAGCATCCCAGACAAAGGCCAACAGCTCACACACAACTGCTTCACCACCTCACTCCCAGTTTGGATAAGTGATCACCACACTCTCCCGTCAGTCCTCAACTCACCGGCTGAGTTTGGTGTGGAGGGTGAGTTAGCTTGGCTGCCCTGTGCGGACGCGCTGGCTGCGTTAACGGCGGTCCTGGCAGCGTACATGTTGGCTTCTTCTTGGAACTTGCCGATGTTCTTCTTGTATCTGATCCTCTTGTTTCCAAACCAGTTGGATACCTAAAGAACACAGGTAGGTACATTTTGGTACGGGAGACCAGCAATCCCAACAAAAACACCCTGTGGAAAAAGTAAGAGTCTGCGATCCTGTAGCTGGTGTTGTCCATGACACTGCTGATGGTGTTGATAACGATATAACTCAATAATGCTTTCTTTCTAAAAAGTGCTGTCTTTTTAAAGAGTCTTAGCCCACTTTATCTGGTCGAGGATTTTTCATCTTCACTGAAATGCACATGAGCTACTCAAAAATCGTTATTTTAAAATGATATTAATTTGTTCCAAACAGTAAGCTAGTTCTTCGTTTATGTCACTGACTGTTAAAAGACACTTTAGGCTTCTATACACATGAAATTACATAATCATAATGTCAAAGATAAAGACCTTTCTGCTATATTTTTTTAATCAAAATAATCTACTGAATTCTCATTTGCATATTGCATCCTTTTTCCCTTTATCAGTACTGCAGCAGGCAAAAGGTCAATATCTACAGCTATTAATAAACTCATGTTGAGGTCACACTCTTTCCCAGGCCTAGACGGCAGACTTGCTGTTGAGAGTTTGCGAACCTGGGAGACTGTGATTGAGCACTTTTTGGCCAGTTCCTCCTTGGCCTCCTCACTGGGATACGGGTTACTGAGGTGGGAGTAGAAATATTCGTTCAGGATCTCTGTGGCCTGCTTGTTGAAATTTCGCCTCTTCCGTCTGTTTGGAAAACAAAGTGACAGAAAGAAATAAGCTGTAGAGGTAAAACAACACAACTGTAGTGTTGGGAAATAAGATATGATCAGATGAATACGCTGGAAACTGCCTTGTTTGGCTAAAACAGTTATCGAATGTGATTCTGTTTCAGTTTCCTGCTCTAACAAAGTTTTACTGCATGGTTCTGATGTTCTGGGGGATCGGGTAGACGAACCTGGCGTCGAGGAAGCGAGAACGGAGGATCATGACGGCTTCGCAGGTGCTCTGCTTGAGCTGCATCTGGATGGAGCTGAACTTGCGGTGAATGATGCTGACCATCCGCTCGATTTCTTTGGGTGAGATCGGCCGAGTGCGAGATTGTTCGCGCAGTAGGTTCATCACATGAGTGGTGAACTCGTTACATGCCTAACAGCGCACACACACACACACACACACACACACACACACACACACACACACACACTGGTTTAGCCTCTCATGTTCCAATACTTTTGCTCACTTGAAAAACAGGGTGGTCAGACACAGAAGTTGCAATGTTCTATCGAGTTTCCTTTATCATAGAACAAATAGCAGGAAATAAAAGCTGAATATCTTTTATTCTTTATTCATCTTTTGGTCCTAAATGTCTTCATGGAAAACCCAAAAAGACTTGCTGATCCTGAACTTCACTGAAATAGCAAAATTGCATTTTTATGAAACTTGCATCCTTAATATGAATCACCAAGAGGTCAAATATGCATGCAGGTTCTTTTAATTGCACTTGCATTAATGAAGGAATGCAATGCGAGTCCGTGACCAGTGATGTTCTGGATTTCTCACCTGCTCATATTTCTCCAGCTCTGTGTGGTAGATTTGGCGAATCTGAGAGAGTTTAGCTCTGTAATCTGAATGTTCGGCTGAATTGTCGGCTCCAGCCCCGCCGGCCGCAGCGGCTGCGGCTGCTGCCGCTGCAGATCCCCCGCCCTTCTCCGGCCCCGACACGCCCTCCGCTAACAGCATGTTGTCGAGTCGCATCAGCTGAGGATCTGGCGGTTCTTCTTCTTGGGCACCACGAATGCTCAGCACTGGTGGAAAACAGAAACATATTGAGGAACCTTTCTGGTGAATGCAAGCAATACATTTTGGGTGAACAAAGTGTCCAACCTGAGCTGTCTCTCTAATACACTCATTTCTAATCCTGTCCATCTTCGTCACACCCAATGAAAATCTCCGCATCTTTAACTCTGACACCTCCAGCAATCACTCCACCCACTCTTCTCCACCCATTCCACCCTGCCTGCGCTCTCTTCTTCATCTCTCTTCCACACTCGCCGTAAACTCCTCCACCCTTGTCAACTCTACTCCCTCCATCCTAACCACTCCACTTTCCTCCCTTTCATTCACACTCATGTATTCTTTTTTTTTGTCCGACTCACTTTCATTCCTCTCCTCTCTAGAGCAGATCTCCATTTCTCCAGGTTCTCAAGCTGCTCCCTACTCTCACCGCAGATCACAATATCATCAGCAAACATCATCGTCCACGAGGACTTCTGTCTAACCTCGTCCGCCAACTTGTCCAGTACCATTACAAACGGGAATCTTTGATGTAACTCTACTTTAAATTCCAGCACTCCTTCTGCAGACCTCACCACTGCCACACTGATGTCACACCTAGTACCTTTCTAGCAGTCTCACCACTTCTGCAGCAGTTGCCAAGCAATCCGGTAGCTCTTCAACACCTCCAAGTGCACGTCTTAACTCCTGCCTAAATTCCACCTTGCAGTCCTCATTCTTCAGCTTCCACCATTTGTTACTCAAATCTGCCCTCACTTTCCTCCTCTTCTTGACCTCCAAGTTCATCCTACAGAGCAGTCTCCAGTCTCCTTCAGACTGACCCTCCTGCAAAGGATATAATCCACCTGTGAGCATCTTCCTCCACTCTTATACGTCACCCCGTGCTCCTCCCTCTTCTTAGAATAAACATTTATGAGATAATATTTATAACAAATCATGAAATATAAATTTAAAAAGGTGCAGTTCAGGGACGTTTTCCTGCTCCTATACTTGTTAGACATAAATGTTCTGATGACAAAGTCCAATAACAGGGCAATGACCTCTTAAACAGTCTGGCAAAATACCACACAAAATTAACAAGACTTCAAGAGCTTAAGAAGTTTATTAAATCAGACTAACCCAGAAAATCTTGCGACTCATCAGACAAACAGATTGGAGGACATGTACATGCGTATGACCCTTGTGACCTCAATAAAACAGGAAACTCAATAGATGAACAGGAATTCCCATGAGACTAAAATGTGATATGCCTTGCTTTGTGGTATTTCACAGTTCAGCTTCTGACATGCCATCTGATATATGGCGTTCAGCTTAATAGCTCTCTTCTCTGTGATAAAATCTGAGGTTAAACACAGACCTTGGCAGGATATAAGATAATAAAACTATCATTTCATCGATTTGCACTATAATTTTTGGGAAAATAATTATCCCTGTCTCTCTTCAAGGCTCGTTTTTCTTCATGAACAGAACAACGAGCCACTAATGAAGCAGAGACACATTATTACAATTGTATTACAGCAAAAAATACAGAAAAAATCCAAACCCAGCTGAGGGAAAAACAAACCAGTAGTAAGTGGAAGGAAAAAAAGCCTTTTTGACAGGAAGTAGGATGTTAATTTTCCATCAGAAAAAATATGACTTGCACACTGTATCGTTTGTTAATTAGTATTGCAGTAATGGTTTTTGCAATCAATATGTATGTTATCAATATGAGCTCCAAGATAAATAACAGGCTTGCTAAGTTTCTAAGAGTGTTTGTCTTTTAACAAATGAATAAACCTGCAGTTTAAGATTCTTCCACGTAGTTTGCTTTTTTTTCCGTATCGTTCAGCCCTAGTTTAGACGGACTGGGTTAAGGCCACAGGCAGATTTCTCAGGATCCTGGCTGGTCATGTCACACACCGTCCACTCCCCTTGGCCACAGTTTGAACCTGCACACTGGCCCTCAGAGTTGACACCCTCTGAGCCCTCGCTGGTGTGTTAAGTGTGATCACAAGCCTCTGCTGCCACTGCCGTTGGGCATCCCTTCAGAAGTGTGAGCGAAAAATCCCTCTCTCCTCCGTCCTGCCACACCGCTGACAGCATCAACCTTTACACCGGGCTCTGTCACATAAAAGGACAGCACTCTTGCAGCAACGAATCTGCCATGGTGTACCTTTTTATATGTGATATAGTTCCAACACTACATGCGAAAGTCTATTTTAGATCAAATCACAGCATGTGATTTCATAGCTTCATAACTATAACAGTGTCACAGTAAAAAGGTAAAAAAAACAACTTCCGGCACCAGACAGTGGCAGTGACTGTCTCTGAAAGACCAGAATGACGGGTGCTAAAGGGTCACTGATGAGCTCAGGCAACAAAAAGAAGTGATAAACTTATTCCATTTCATCTTTGTTTTCAGATGTCTTTTTTATGGTCAAATGTAAGCCTTTGCCTTTAGCAGGAACCATGTTTTGCAGTGTATAAGGCATGGTCCTGTGTCCATCTGTCAGGAGGACTCAAATGGAAAGCAAGCTGCTCTGTCGTTGTCTCCCACTAGATGTCTCTCTTACAGTTCTTTAGTAAGGAGAAGGACATTACCAGGTGCTGCCGTCACCAGACAGCCCTTTTTCTGACAATAACAAAGAAGAAAACCAGCCTGCAAAATACAAGCTCATAAACGATTACCCCTCCATAACTGCTGACTGGCTGTTTCTCATTAAGGCAGTTACAACGGCTTGCAACTGATGTTACAGAAAAATGCCAAATTAAGCTGACAAGGCTCAGGAGTGTGTGTGGGAGAAATACGTATACATATATATTGTAGTTATAATAAACCATGTTTTCAACAGCGCTAATAATATTCACAACAGACCCATCATCCCGTCCCCTGCTGATAACAAACAAAAAACTGGTTATATAATATATACTGAGTTTGACCTTAAATATTATCCATTTTTCCCATACTAACAAAGTAGAAAGCTACAATATGCAAATGAGACTTCAAATGAGACCAATCAGAGTGGTTTCTAATCTGTGACATGAACATTCTGACCAATCACAGTCCCATATGAGTGTCAAAGAACTGAACTGATTTCAGTCTGTTTAAAATCTATCTATCTATCTATCTATCTATCTATCTATCTATCTATCTATCTATCTATCTATCTATCATCCTCAAATAATTCCTTGCTTTTGCAAAGTGGGAGTGAGGAAGTGTATAAACTCATTTAAGATGTTTTTAAGCTTTTCTAACATGATTAATCTTCACATCCCACATGGCTGACTGATGTTAAGCGCCCTATTTGGAAGATGCAAAATGAAATGTCTTAGTACAATAATAAACAGCATTATTTTCCAGGCACACATCATACAGCCCTACCGGCCCATACTGGTAAAAAAACAACGCACTTCATTCTCCTTTTGGAGCCCAGAATCCACATCAGTTCAGCTTCCCCCGTCTCTGCAGTCTTGGAGGCTTCCTAGAGGGCTCTGCAGGCCAAAAGGTCAGAATCAAGGGGGTCAGATTTCTCCAGAGACCATTCTCAGGTCAGCTAAAACATCCTGCTTCATTAGATTGTCCTTCGCCGAGCCATCATGGCCTCTTTCTTTGGTCATCATCATCATCTTACCCTGTTCCTGACTTTAACTCCCGGATTATGAGTTTCTGCCAATGCCCAGCTGCCTTCACTTGTTGTTTTTTGAAGAAAAAGTCAAAATCTTGCTTGTCCAATTCCAATGTCTGCCCAATCAACTATGTTAGCACAAAGAAGTGTTTATCAATATCTGTAAAATGACCAACAGTTTCTTCTCATGCTTCTCTCTGAGAAAATCTTGTTCCATGTGAGGTGGTTCTGTAGATGGCCCATTAAAAGGTTTATGTGAGAACATTCAGTTCTGTGCCTAAACAACCTAATGCTGATTCTTCTGATGCCTCTCTCTGAGAAAATATTATCATTATTGTAGTGTCTTAAAATGAAAAACTGTTTCTCATATGACAAATGTAAAAGTAATAATATTAGTTATCGTAATGACAGTAATAATAATACAATGAATAGACTTGTACAATGGCTTAAAATGATTAAGTGATTATCATTAAACACTCAGGCAACCTTAAAGGGTTTATTGACTAAATTACTGAGCCTTTTTTCATAAAACGTTCATATTACAGATGAATGAACCCTTGGGTTCCATGTAGAACCAATTTAACCCCCAATTGGACCCCACAGCAGAACGTGACAAGCATCCAGCAGGGAGAAAATGAAACCCTGGCCCAGAAGTGGGCTACGTTCATCTGGAGAGGAACTCTAATGAGGCAAATAATGATTTGTTCCTTCCAACCATATCCTCCAGTGAACAATTAAATGCATGAAATGGATTAAATAAATACAATAAATACAGATAATCATACAATTCACTTTGCTGTGGCTTAATTACCCCAAACCGACGCCATACACTTTATTCATTTTGATCCAGTAATGGTATGGCAATCGATTAGGCTGTAATGCTGCCAGCTGTTATCCGTGGTGTGTGTGTGTGAGCGGCTGCTGTGTATCTTTCTTGCCCCGTATCTCTGAACTGAGCAGCATTAACAATTATGAACGTCTAAATAATTCTTTCTGAATGCATGTACGTATGTCTGGCTGTGTATGAGTGCTTAATGCACAGCCAGTACAGAGTGCCCAATGCCTGTGCATGCAAATGGTGTGTGTGTGTGTGTGTGTGTATGTGCGTGTGGTGCTGCATCTCGAGTAGTGCTTCTTGGAAGTCTCTAATGGACGTGTTTTCCCTTTTGGAAGCGTTTCAGACATGACTTCTCGTTAGACAAGACTTAATTCCACCCTCCCCAGCTGCTGGCTCCTGAGTGCTTCCCTTTTTGTAGCAAATTACCCAACCTCAAACCAACATGGCTGCCTGTGAGAGCAAATTGCACATTCCTCTTCGAGTGGAGAGGCTGCACAGTACATCGTTTGTTAATCGTGACGAGGCCTGTCGCCTTAAACATTTGCTAGCTTGTGATTTAGGCGGACTAGGTGCTGGGACCCATGCCACTGGGTTAACTGAGGTCCCAGTGTGAACATTCAGACGAGCACTTTGCCAAAGATGGGTCTTTAAGGATGTGCCTGAGAAGAAAGCGTGGCCAACCCTGGTGACTTTTTGGACACTAGTTCAACTACCGTAGCTGTTGGTGCAGAAACAGAGAACAAACAAAACTAACAGTGAAGAGAAAATAACCCATCAGTCTCCAGCTTTCTAAAGCAGAGCTCTAGTGAGCCATTGCTCATTACATCATCTCAGTTCATCCTGCATTACTCATCTAAGACCAAAAATGGAGTGTTTTCCCCAGCTTGTTTCTATAAAATAAAAGCTTAACTCCAAATAAATGTTCAAATAAACATATTCTGCCATTTTGCGTTCCTAGACGATTAACTGGTTTGTGATCGGTGGCGCTGATGTAAGGAAGGATAATCAGGACCCGGGACATGCTGGAGTGGGCTGTAGATGGTGTTAGTCTTGCAGAATGGGTACTTTTTTCATCTTTAACTCACATAAAATGAACGAAAACTCTAATGACAATGACCTTTGCATTTCTCATGAAGGCAAAGAATAGTGGACTAAAAATGTCTTTTAAGAAATTATCAAATTTAAGCTGCTGTCGCATGCGACACGAACACAGCCCTGAGACGCAGCCCATCGCTTTCCTCCGCGTGCATCCGAGTCTGGAGTGAAAGTGAAGTGAATGTGACTATCTGTCGTTGTGAGCACACAGCAGAGAACACAGTGAATCACAACGATTTGCTTTTCCGCATTTAACCCACATACACAGTGCAGCAGTACATCCAGTAGCCGGGGAGCAGTGCTGGGTGACGGTACCTTGCACAAGGTAACCTAATGGTCTGGGATTTAAACCGGCGGCCTGCTAATTATGGGGCCTAGTCTCTAACCACCACTGCCCATCTGTCCCTTGTCACGGGACAAAGGTCGCTATGATGTGGGAAAGACGTTGTCTTCGGGCCGCAGGGGAGGAGTGGCCGCCTTTTCTACCGCTGGGGATAGTTTTAGAGAAGAGGAGGGAAGAACTGAGATGGTGAGAGAGGAAAAAAGTGTTCCTGTTGAGACGCAAGAGGATTCAAGTGTGATTTTCAAATGAACTGTCTGCTTTTTAAAGCAGCTACACGAGAGGTAATGGAGCGGCACGTCAAAAGTCTGGGCTGGCTTCAGTCATGCTGGTTAATGGTCCATTTAAATGGATCTCTCTCTCTCTTTTTTTAGATCAATTAAATTTTTTATCAAAATTTAGAAACAGCTTTTCCAAATATTGAGGTGTGCATGAAAGCCTTCACTATAAAGCTGAAGGACATCACATTATTGCACGGTAACCTTTCAATTTTTCCAATAAATTCTCTCTTACCGAACATCCGCAGTTTCAAACATGCAGACTTTTTAATGGACGGAATACTTCTCGTGAAGATATCTTTTCAGCCATTATATACGATGCTATTTTACTTTTATCCTTTAGACGATAATTCAAGCTGTGTTGCAGAAAAGAAAAATAAATGAGATAAATTTGGGAAAAGCTGGGATGCTCAGAAAGACAACTTCCTGATTTAAGATGTGATCGTGTGTTTTGGTGAAACCAGGAATGACAGACAGGAGGACAGAAATGTGGAGTTTCACCACTTTAGCAACAGGAAGCTTGGATTTAAAGAGGGAATGAAGGCGGCAGTGTTCGGGTTAGGGCTGGACGACATGGACCACATACTTCTTTGCCACAATTGTGACTGTAATAACCCTTCGGATATCCTGACAGCACAACAGTGAATGTGATGTGGCGAAAGTCTGGCAATCTTTATCTTCAGGATTTATGTTTGTTGGATCGTGGGTTTGAGGCTCGTCTGAAAATTGCACCCTTCTGAAATGTCAGTATTGCTGATAACACGGGATTAACAAACGATGTACAACGGCACGGCATTCGGAACAAGCAAAATATCAGAAATCTAAATACTTCTTTGTGTCTTGTTATTAACCAAAGCCATCCTAGACAACATTACAGCACTGCCTGCTTTTAGCACTGCGACAACCCCAAAGTGCTGCGGCCAGGCTGGCTAAATAAAGCCTGAATGATGGTAAGTAATCCTCCTTCTCCCGCTTGTTTTAATTGAACAGTGACACGAGACGTTCCCTCTCTGCTCATCTATAATTAAGCCTTGCTTTGGGGGCCGGCCTGTTGCTGACATTACACTGCTTTAATGGCACTGGAATGAATAATAAACACATGCAGGCATAAATTAGCGTTAGGGAATATGGCTAGAATATAATATTACAACACCGAAAGAGTACACGGTGCAAAAAAGAATCAGGCCTCAAAGAAGAATCGCAGGTTTAAAAAATCTGTCGGTAAATACTTTAGCTGCTGCTTTTTGTTTGCGTTTTCTGATCAAGTTAATGTTTTTACCTGAGGAGAGCAGCATCTCTGTACGATGCACGTTCAATAACAACGCAGGCTTCACTTTTCCATCTTTTTAAGATATTTTGAACAGATCGGATGCCCGTAGTTATGTTTTTGCACAGCCTGTTGAAGAGGCTAGAGGATGGAGGCGGGCGGAGTGTGGGACTACGCTTAAACAAAATTCTAAACTGGGACTGGGAGAGGAAAACTTCATATCCATAACAGTCCTTAGAGCCATATATACATACAGAGAGATATAATAAGATAACAATAAAAAACAGCCTGTTGTGTGCTCTGCCAATTCCCTGTGAGCACCTTAAATGAAACCATGTTTAATTAATGATGCTGAAGTCTTCTGTCACAATTAGGAAGATGTATGGTCAAACGAGGCATTTGTGATGGCCCTGACAGCAATGATGAAAGTTTGTCTTCCTGGACTGAGCCTGGCAGGCAGTGCTGGAGCTTCTGGAGCCCATCCAACTGCAGTCAATTTTGTAACCCGAGCCATAAACACTCGCACACACACACACACACACACACACACACACACACGGCCAACACACACCTCCTTCACCGCTCAACATGGTCTACCTCAACAGGAGGCTTTACTCTAAGCAGAGCACACGAGTGAGGGCGGGAGATTTAATGTTAATGAAAGTTAGGATTAATGCTAGATTTGATAATCAACTACTATTGTTTGTGTATCCAAAAAAGAATTTAAGAAAGAATAAAATCACAGAACTGGTAAAACCAGATGAATAAAGTTAGATTATGGGCTTTTCTTGCTGTTTATTGGTCTAAATCTGTGGAAGAGCCAAACATTTGCTCAGCGAGTTGTTCAGTCAAACACTGAGAAAAGTATCAAGGTGTAAATCATCATCACATCCCCACCTCTAACCACCACAACTGCACAACACGACACTTCATTTGTCAGTCAACATTACTGTTGCGTAATATTGATATTACAGAAGGCTGCATTATCGAGTGTGTAATTAATAACTTTTCTTTGAACCAATCGCAATTCCAGGTGAGTTTTCTGGGCCTTTTGATGAATCAACGCATTTAATCCAACAACGCAAGCTCATCTGCGAGCTGACATAAATTGGATTTTGCCATTTTTCTTCCTTAACGTGGCATGTTGTCGGGTGAAACAGGATAATTGGATGAAAAATAATTGCAGGTGGGACGTGATTTTACTCAGAATCATGAAAAGGGAATTCGGGTGCGTTTGCAGAATCACTTCGGAAGTGACTGATGTCTCAAAACGAGCTCTAAACGTGGAGAAAAGAAGAACAGGAAGTGTTTAAAGGTGAGGAAAATCACAACACTTTGGTTTTGGAGAAGGATGAGTTGTGTCTTTTCATTGGTACCATAATTGCTTTCCAAGCACAAGAACCAGGAAGTTAAAACTGTCCGGTTAGATTTCAGGTTGATTTTTCTGTCACACTGTTGATTCAGAAATGTCTTTTTAATACGTGGAAAGGCAGAAGACAGGATCCAGTATGTACCGACAGAACTGGAATACTAGAAATGTGTCCATATTATACACCTCTAATGTACACGACTAAAACACGTATCGTCTGGGTACAGCACCCACACTTTAGATGATTAGAACGACTATTGTTTCAATAGTTTAGTTAGACTTGGGATTTAGGATCCCAAGGATAAACAAACACACACACACACACACACACACACACACACACACACACACACACACACACACACACACACACACACACACACTTTGTCTCTTCCTCTGCCTGTCAGTGCCATGGTGGGCCTGTCACTGCTCCATCAGGGACAACAACCGGGACACACACACCGTGTAACATAGTGTCATTCATTACATCCATACAGCCTTCCATACACACACACACACACACACACACACACACACTGCGAGTGGGCTCTTAATACAGACAGAATATCACTGCCACTCCAGTCATTCGACTCTTCTGAGTCTCCGAGCTGCAGGAACTCTTCTCTGCTGCCATGTGACAACCACATGCTCCGAGTCACCTTCCATAAACAAGGGTCCTTCAGCCAGACTCTCTGAGGCCACTTTAACCTGAACTACAGCGCAAAACGGGAAACTTTCTCAAGTTTCCACCAAATAACTCCATAATAATTCACTTTGATAGCGACCAACAAAAAATGCTCTCACACAATAGGACGGCGCGATGGACGATCACATGATTTTTAGTTCTATTAATAAGCGACACTGGGTGTGAGAAAGGTGCTACACACTAAACATATAATGACCGTTTCAAAAACGTGATCTCATCAGCTTTCTGGTCTAAAAATCATCGAAATGTTTATATGTATTTATACTAAGATTATTTTTGTGTTTTACCAACAAAACACACCGTCCATGATAAACGTCCAAAGATGAATGCAGAGTCCTGTCTGCCATCTACTGGCCGCTTTCTCCTCCTTTTATTTCATTAACATTCAGCGTGCTGCGAGAATGTCATTTTTGTCATTTTATCATTAGATACCAAAAGAGGACTCAGGAGCGTCGTTCTCCGAGCTCCACCCACAAACAGGTTCTTTCACAGTGGCCGTCGTTAGATTGGACCGGCTTTAGAGAACACTTGAGAAACCACTGGACACAGTTACTGAGGAAAATGAAAAACAACAACATTGCTGGTCATCGTTTTTTGGCGGCTGGTTTCCTCAAAGCACCTGATTCCAGATTATTCCACTTGTGCTGTAGTGGGGTGGAGTTTAGCCTAATACATTGGGAAAAACTTTCTTCCTACCTCTTCCTAATAACAACGCCTCATGCTTAACAACTTTTGATTCTTTGCACACTCTTAATGTACCACACCTGACTGAGCTGATGATGTTCCAGGAGCTTCTGAATGGGGGATCTGGTGGATCTGATTACAGCTGCAGTAAAACTCTGCAGGAGGAGCAGCAGGAGCTCAGCTCATTAACAATCACTTATTGCACACACTATTTCTGCACACTTCCACGTCTGCTTCGGGTTTCTAGCAGCGTGCTATTGTCTAGCAGCTCTGAAAGTGTCATTTTCATGCGTTCTTTTATTAGGTTGTCGATGCTTTAACACGTTTAATCCGCAGGGAAAACGCAAACACAACTACATCATTTCAAAACCAACACATCCTGCTATTACCATCACTGAAGTATAACAAATGAACAAAGAAATGACCTTTTCACACACAGACTTCAGTATCACTGCCTTCCTGCTGGACTATTAGTGCATGACTAATCTCATGGATGTGTTTTTCTCTGAAAAAGATCGTACTTTCAATAAAATAGATGTTAAAAATCAGCACTTTCCTTACATTATTCTCTGCTTTGTATCTTTGTAAAATCTATAGATTTTACAGATTAAATAGATAGAATAGGAATTATTGAAACCAGTGGTTTAAAAGACTGTTTGTGTATTTGTGAAATTGCTGGACAGCCCCGTGAGGGGGGGCAAACACCAGAACAAGAAAAAAAAAGGTCCCTGTGGAGGCAGTTAGGAGCATCATGGGAAGGGAGACAGAGAGGGAGAGAGAGAGAGAGAGAGGGAGAGAGAGAGAGAGAGAGAGAGAGAGAGAGAGAGAGAGAGAGAGATAGTGAGCGAATGAGGGGAGAGAGAGAGGAAGGTGTCAATTAAAAAAATGAACCCCAGTGCGTCGTAGCGCTGACAGCTGGCGGGAGCGGAGCTGACAGGCGTCACATTAGGCGGCTTTGGTGGCTCCTCCACCGCGGTCGGTGCCCATCCCCCTCCACCAAACGCCAGGGTAGCCGGTGGTTCGTGAAAAAAAGGGCCGAGATTAAGGAGGGGTACAGCATAGGCGTGTCGATTAGCTTTCTGTTCTCCTCTAAGCAAGATCAGCTGATACCAATCCAGTCACGGTTTGTTAATTATCTATTTGCAGCATCACAACAACCTGAAACTGTTGCATTAACGCTGCAGAAAAGTGTTTTACACGCTCATGTCTCTTCTGTGAGCTTAAATCTCAGGATAACCAATGGCAAGATTTCAGTATCTACTAAAAATAATTTGTGACAATATGTCTGGTAACTACAATGAAATTGTCTCACTTTCTTGCGCCAGACAGCATGTGTGTTCAACCAGTAAGAGCTGCGACAAATCCACAATATCCAAGTGGAATTATTCCACAGAGAGAAAGAAGAACAAAAGAAGTTTTGTATCAAAACAACAAGCAAGGACTGCAACTCCAGTAACTCATTCGACACTAATTTGCAGGTGTTTCAGTAACAGATACGGTTTATTGAGTGAGGAATATAGTCTGGATCCGGATTATTAGATTACAATTTTGGATCAGGTAAGTCACATGTTTTGTTTCTTCCAGGAGCTACGATTCACAAACGTTTATGTTTGACTCATTCCAGTTAAGCTGGATGGCTCCCCTTCGTTGGAAACCAGTGATGTCTTCTCATCGGCTGTACATTTCCATCAGGAACGTCTGATTCTGCCGTGCAGCCGATCGATCCTTCCACCCCTTCCCCGGTGTGGTGCTCTTGCAGCGCTGCTATCTCCTGCAGCTATAGCTAATAACGGTGATTATCATGGCGCGTGGGCCTGGCGCTGGCGGAGGTCGGCTTGGTGCTGGTTCAGCGCAGGCTGAGGCAGAGAAGGAAGAAGCCTGAGGGGCTTTGGGCGGTCTTCCACCAGGCAGCCAGCCCAGCGCCACGGGAAAGATCATTTCAAGCTGAGCACTTCCACTTAAAGCCTTCATTAAAGGATTTAGTTATTTAAAACAGTCGATACACAAACTCCGGGCTATCATAATCTTTTTTTTTTTTTTTCCAGTCTTTCTTTCTGTATATTTTTCTGTATATTTTCAAAGAGCTGTTTCAAATTATTTCTCGCTTTTTTGGAGTTTGAGGTTGTACAAACATAGTCTGGAAAAAGTGCAGTTCATTGCCTTTCCAGATCTTGGAAGTCACTGTTTCTGTGAAATCACACTAAGCAGTACATTTCCTTGGTGTATATCGTCCAACAGTTCAGTCCTAACCATTCATTCTGAAATCGTACAGAGCTTCTGTCTTAAATCAGTCTTAAAAGAACGGTAACAAAAACAGCTTGTTTAATTCGATGAGGTAAACAGAGGTTTTGGTACACAAACCCGCTCAAATGATGTATGTGGACCGCGGGGGGAAAATAAATTAAGATGCTAGAAAAAGGGCCCTTCAGAAGCAGCTCATGAAATGTAGTCACTCTAAATAGACATTTACCAGCCTTGGGCCTCTGTACTCGAGGCTTAACTGGTTAGCCTTTGCATGAGAATCTCTCGAGAGATGAAATCACGAGGACCAAAGGCATGAGTAGCTCATTCATTTCACTGCGAGTGGCCATGAAACGATGACCAAGCAAGAAAGAAAGACAACAAAAACTCCATTATCCCGAAACGGACGCCATTATCCAGTTATCAATAGAGTCAGTATTGATACTGGCCGCTGATTAATAACTGATAAGGCTTGTGTTCCCAGAGCCGGTCCGTAATGTTTTGCTTCTTAAAGAGCCGGAGATGGGAAATGATCCCTTTGAGAGGCAGCGACAGTGATCAAAGTCAGAATTAATTATGCACGCTTGCTTCTTCCCCCTCTGCTCCCAGTGAATTTTACTAATCTAATCGAGCTGGCGCGCAGCGATTCCTTCTCTGTCATCCGCTGCATGTGTGTGGCGCCTGTTTACCAAAAGGGAGAAGGTGCATTAATTCCACTCCTGCTTGACTCCTCGGGGAATCTGCGTGCGTGGTGCTCTGTACGTCGCTTTATGATGATGGCAAGCAGAGTTTGAAGCTCGCAGCTGCCTCCTGCCGCCACGGAAATCGAGTAATTTTTCTCCGCGAATGAGGACCTGCTGAGTGACATTTGCACAATGGAACAAACAAAGTTACAAAGATGGCTAAATGACTAATCAAACACTGCAAAGCTTTCGAACATCATTTCCCGTCAAACTGGGAGTCATAAGAATGACTCTGGATTACATTTCAAAGAGCGCTCAGACCAGATATCCAGCAAGCTGGCCAAGTAGAAGTCATTGGTTTAATTTATATGGCACCGGGCCAGGCTCAAGGTCGCTTCGCAGTGAATGTATGTGAAAGAAAATTTCTCACATTCGCTCAGAAACGGACTGGATTCTGAGTGGGCGAACTTCCCAAGAGAAAACGAGACAAAGATTGTACGTTTATATAAATCGGGGCTGGTTTAGTTCAATATTAGAACAGTAATCAACTGGCAGCAAGCAAATGCTGCAGTAAGCGATCCGGAGCAGTCGTGCATGCGTCTGTGTGTGTGTGTGTGTGTAGGAGTGAAACACTCAGAGGTGATTGTGTGTAAGATTGAAGGCCCCGGCCTGTTTGTGGCCCTGTTGAGGGCCGCTATATGGCCGACCGGTCGTGTAAAAGGAGGGCCCTGTGTGTCCCCATGCTGTGTGTTTGCACGCGTGGCACATTTCATAAGGCGCTGCTCTTTGACTGGTGATGAGTTTATGCGAAAGTAATTAACAGTAATTAATCCTTAATTACCATAATTAGCCCAGTCGCAGTAAATTAAACCACATCTGGAGGCAGACGGGAAGGGGCCCGGCAAGCAAAGCATGTTTTTTTTTGTTTTTTTTTTTTTTTGAGGGAGTGGTGGGGGCTGATGATGCCCGACCATCTGACAGAATTTGCTGAAGCCTACCTGTTTGAGAGGAAGTTCCTTTTGACTGTGCTTCCTGACGAAGCCCAGAAGAAAAGCTGGATGCATCAGAGCGGGTGAGGGAGGGGGAGGGCTCGGTGAGGGGCGTGCGAGATGGGATTCATTTCAAACTACAATAACCTCTCGTCTCTGGGGAAGCATCTCCCTTAAGCTATGGCAAAAGGACATGCACCATATGGCCACTCACACAAGCAGAGCCGATTGCCTGTGGTGTCTGCCTCCTCTGGACCATGTGCGCCCGAGTATGACACCAGGGTCCCTGAGGTAACACACATTAACACCCCAGGAAAATGTAACGCATCTACAGGGGTGTAAACCCGTACCACCACCATCACTTCTACTTCCCACAGTTCCTTGATCTTAAGTTCACTTTGATGATTTGTGCTTTCCTGTTTTTTTAAGGCTGTCCTTTTAGAATAATTTCATCGTAATATAATAAACTGTGAAAGTATTTAGCTTGCTGCACCTGTATTATAAGACGCATTAGTTGGAATGGTAATAATATATTTCTTTAAAGCTTTGCATCTCGATAACTGACACTTGCTAGACTATGTAATCGTTTTATGGCTGGTTTTAAAATCGAACGACAGTTAAATTCTTTTAAGACACACAAACAGGTTAAATCAATGTAAAGTTAAGGATACTCTTCCTCTCTTGGTTAGTCAGCCTTTTTGAGACAATAAGTTTCTCCCCTTTCATCGAGTACCTGGTTCAGAAGAGTTTAGACTAGTCTGCGTTGACCCAAGTTTCGATTAGTCGGTCTTGGTGCCTCTGCTTGTGCTTTGTAAATGGAAGCTGCGATGCCGCGACTTTATTTTATGACTTGTTTAGAATGCAAAAGAATGACAGATGTTTGATTCACTGGCTAAGCACTTGAGTGCTAAATGCACTCCAAAATAAACCGCGCATCAGAAACCTGACACCCGCGTTATAGGTGACACTGGCAACCAAATATACACTTTAAATCAGGAGGGACAAAATAACAGCTCTTGGCTGTGAGTGTCTGATGACTCTTTGTGTTGTGTTAGTGTGTCACTGGCTAATCAGTTATTTGCTCAGAGTGTGCAGATTAAAGAAGGATTAGGCCACTTGCCACGCCCTGGGGCCACGGCTGCACTAGTACGCTTGTCTATCCGCCCCCCTCCAAAAAAACACAAATAAATAAATAAGAAACCAAACGGCGCAGCACCCTCCGCAACCACACGAACCCCTTCCAAACTCGCTTTTGTGTACCGTCAACATCAAGGCCTATCAGATAAACGCCTCGGTGCTAAACATGTTTAGAAATAAGCTGCACGTCAAGAAGCATCGGAAAAGCATGACAATATATGCCAGAAGGTTTGAGGAAGTGTGTTCCACGACTCGACGGATCTGGCAGAGGGCGTGTTAAATGGAGTAGAGAGAGAGAGAGAGGGAGAGAGAAAGAGAGAGAGAGAAAGAAAGAAGAGGGCTGGGTGAGAAAAAATAGAAGTAGAGGGAGTAGAGGGAATAGAAGCTCCATTAAACCTCATCCAGAGCGTGTTCTTTAACCTTGACTTCAAAAAAAAAAAAAAAAAAAAAAAAAAAGGCGCTATCATTACGGCTAGCTATTCAAAACAAATGATCTGCATGTCTCATGATGAGCCTCTGCACATCGTCTTACTGGTGAGGGGCAAATTACATCCCTGGCACAAAAAAAAAAGGAGAAGAGAAAGAATGTTGGACATGAAGTGGAGCGTGCATTAGAGCAAATTCTAACCAAGACTGCAAGAGATTATTCTGACACCTAATATGGATCAAAGCATTTTCAGATTTTTGCAATCGAAATGCACCAGCAAACCCTTTAAAGAGACCTTGGAAAAATATAAGAATATTTTTTAGTTTATTTTTGCAAGACGCAGGAGCAAATGATTGGTAAAAAGATGAATAAAATGAGCAGAGCTGTAAAACTTCTCCTTTCTTTAAGATCCGTGAATTAAAATAAGATCCCAGTCGGTCTATTTATATATGCACCACTGCAGGAAAGGCCTTTGATGGAAGAAGAACAAGACTAAGATGCCGGGTGACTGCAAAGTATCCATGCTGCACTTCTGAAAACCCTGCTAGCTTTCTTCACACTATGCTAACGGCGCGGCAGCCAACAGCAAAGACCACCTTGGACTGAGTTTTAGTTGGGCAGGAAAAAAAGGATTGCTATCTACTGTAGAGCCACTAACATGGCTGAGAAGAAGGACTGGCAAAAACGATCATCTCGGAGTACCGTTACAACAAGAATTCATCATGGAGTAAAAATCGAGCACATCTCGTATCAGTTTGAGGACTCTGCCACTGGTCAAAAGAGTTAAACATAAACGTTTCTTTAATGTTCCCTCCATAAAGACCTTCTCTTATCATGTTTGCAACACAAGATCACTTTTCAGCTTTATTTAAAGTGACATATTAGCCAAAAAGTTTTTTTTGCGCAGTTAATCACCATCAATGTGATTTATAAATGTGATTTTTTTGATTGATTGAAAGCCCTAAAATGATCTCATATTGGGCTAATCTGCTCCTACGGGTTTTGAAAGTTACTGTTCACTGATCACTGTTGTTATAAGTTTCTTATATTTTTTTTATATCTGGACATTTGCTCAGTGAACTATAGACCAATCACATTTGAAGAAGTGTTTTTTGTTGTATAAGATATATCAGGGTATAAAAGCTAATGTAAATAAGATCCATTTTTATAAGAATTAAAACTTTTACACCAAGAAACGCTCAGAAAATAAAGTCTCGATATCATTTTTCACAATAATCATCACTATATAGTTGGTAAAAGTGACAGATGATATTCCTAATGTTATAATTCTGATAATGTTACATCTTTATATCAGTCATGGCACCAACGCCTAGCGGGCCTTCATTTTGATCAAAGGAGAAATAATGTCATCGCTTTGTCAGGACAAAGTCCAGCCTTGCCCTGAGAGCAACACCCTTAAACCCGAAGAAGAAACACTTTAGTGAAGCTTTTAAAAGATTAAAAAAACATGATTACACGTCAACTAAAAGAAGAATCATGGATCCTTCGGTATTTTCTCTGCCTGAGACAGAAGAAGGCTCTGCAGAAAAACAGAACTTTTTCTCGGCACGCTGTTTTCTCCATGATTCATTGTGGATGTGTCAGTGTAAGTGGGATCCCTTTGGGATGTCCCATTTGCAAGCTGTGGTGCACATACTGCTGCTTTTGCTAACCCTGCTCTGGGCAGTAACTAGGAGAAAAACAATGTGAGCCATCAAACTTCATTAGAACTTCCATCTAGGCTGCAGAAGCCCGCTGGAGACCAGAATTTTGTGGATGCAGTTTTTGCAAGCCCTGGAGAAAAAGCACTGAAAATCGAGCTCGGCATTCACGCTGTTTGTTTCAAACTGCCAATCACAATTTGCTTTTATTCCTAAAATAACTAATGCTCACCGTGACGAGACTCGGAAAGCTGTCACAACGAGGAAGAACGTGAGGCATAAAAAGCGTCCGGCCTCGCTGCGATGATGTTTTCGGAATTTACATGGACGAATTTCGTCGTTGCTCTGGATAATTTTGGGGAAAGTCTCATTTATGCCTGAATTACGAGACGAGCAACAGATGCAGATGAATTGTTGCATATTCAAATGTGGTCCCTCTGCATAAATGCGTTTTTCACATTTCCAAACAATTGTCAAAACGCAGGATTTTTCTGGTCTCATTGTTTTGGGTGAAGGATTAGCGCTGAGGCTAATCTTGCTAATTAGTGTTAACAGCATTACTAACTTGACTCCCCAGCGAGAGGGGGGACTCCTGAGGATCGTAGCTTGGCTCGGATGCAGCGGAATATGAAAATGCAGCCAGAGTGCAGAGTGAGCTGTGAAACACTAGCTTGGGCGAGGACGACAGAAGCTTGGGGTTCACCATGCTTCTATCACTCATCTTCTCTGGTTTATGTAGGTCGCCACAGCAGATGCAAATTTGGGTCAGGGGGAACCCCCGCTGTCAATCAAGAGACAACAGTAGAGGGAGGGAGGTCATTTGTATATGAACTCATTAGAAGGAGTAGCGGGGGGTCATCTCCTGTCTGTCCTTCAGGCAATATATGTGAGGAATAATGGACGCGTGACCTGAAAAAGGTCTCTACGCAGGTTGAGGCGGGGCGGTCCAGCGGATACCCTGCGGCAAGTCGGCAATACAGGCCGCATCAGACGTTATATAAACATGCGTGAACAACAGCGAGCAAAAGTCCAGCGTTGTCTCCAAACGCTTTTATCTCCCCAGTCGAGCTCAGTGATGTGCACAACTGTCAAGGGGAATGGTCGATTGCACAGAAACTGTAAGAAGCATCCTTGCCCTTTTCTCTTTTCTCTTCCCTCCCTCCTGATGCAGCCGGCTCCAAAACTTTGCAATGTGGCCATCTTTCATCCTTATAAAAAAAAACAAAAAAAAACACCACAAATAAGCTATGCATGAGTCAACACAAAAGGAAATTGAGCAAACGGCAAGGCGGGTTGGCGAGGCATCTGTTTTGAGGGATTGCGGAGCGACTAAATAGGCAGCTTTCTGTCGGTCAGCTCGTACACACCTGCCTCCCCAGCTGGACTCTGGCGCTCTCCTTCGCGCATGCACACACACGCACACGCACACGCACGCACACACACACACACACACACACACACACCCTACTCCAAATAACTCCCAGCTGCTGGCTGTATTTTTAGCCTTGGCTTTTATTTCCACACCTGCAGGGAGTGTTTTCACGGTCGGCTCTGGGTCTTTTCCCCCCTGTGGGATCAGCCAGGTACAGTAAACGGAAACACATGTTGTTTACTCATCCCGCTTTCACGATGGTGGGGGTGGTGTTTAACGTATGCATCTCTCAGGTCTGCAGTGGAAGTTTGTGACGGCGTTAACGCCAACACAATACAGGTGCTCGGTGTTGCCGCAGATACTTATTAAACAGACAGGATACGGGCAAACATCAAACTGGGTTGTATTAAAGTAACTGTTACACAAAATAAAGTAAAATGAAAGTTTGTACTCCTTTTAAATGAATTACAAATCTTCACAACCCCAAAAAAACAATGTCGTAAAAATGAGAGCGGTACTCAGACGCCAGTCGGTACTCAGACGGCAGCGCAGACATTGTGAGACGTGTTTGGAGGGAAAAGGTTGAATCGGTGCGTTCCCGTCGTGGCAGGAAGCGAACTGGCAGAGTGTCGCTGAAATATTCATGTCGCTCTAGCAGAAGGGGGATTGCACCTATGAGCTTAAGGTGGATGACATCACCATTGAGGTTAGAGCTAATCTAATACTGGACAAAATACAACATCATTTAGAGAGAGAGAGAGGAGAGAGAGAGAGAGAGGAGAGAGAGAGAGAGAGAGAGAGAGAGACTGTGAGAGAGAGAGAGAGAGAGAGAGAGAGAGAGAGAGAGAGAGAGAGACTGAGAGATTTTCACGCGCCCCGGTAACACGCATATACGATGTGGAAGTGCAACGGCGATTTTCATGATAATGTATTCTGCGTTTCGGCACTTTGGAAACATGAAGTCCTCCAGCCTTTTTCTTTTTTTTTTTACAGGGCCGACAGCAAGCAGGGGAAACATGCTGAGGGCCGTTTTCACTCCCTCTCCATCTCTCCTCAGCATTCAGCTGGTTACGGGTACACTTGGTGGATTTCATTAGGAGACTGACCTAGTTGTGCTGAAGCTCCAGAGACGTGGAATACTTGTCTTAATGTCTGAGCGGGGCTGTAATTTTCTCTCTCCAGCTGGAGTCCTGGTGCAGAAGGCCGTGGGCTTCTTTCAGATGATGCTTCGTGGAGGCAATGGTTACTAAGCATGACTACAGCTTGCCTCGAAGCTTTTATGAGCTTTATCTTCTTTATTCTGTTCTGTTATACAGTCAGACACTGGACCAGACACTATGTCTGCACAATATATCATGTTAATCATGATTCCAGTATTAGAGTGTGCGCTGCGGAGGGACATGTTCTGGTACCAGGCCTTAGTTTATATGTTCCTACTAAGAAACATCTGCCGCTTAGGCTGGGTCACTGCCAAGGACGTAATTGAGAAGGCAGGTAGAGCAGCTGCGACTAGGCTAACTACTCTACTCTATAGTCTTAAAAATAAAGGGAATAAGGACAAACCAATTTTCTCAAACTTTTTTTTCCCCAGGGACCCTTTCAGATGCAAATAAAGGCTCCCACACTAAAGGCAAGCAATATACATCAATACTTCATACAGTGTTCTTCATAGGAAACGAGCAAGGGCTCAGAAAAGAACATGATGATGCAATTCATCACTTTAACGATAAATATGGTCGTACTGCTCAGGCCTGTCCCACACTCCAGTTCTTCCCTGTGGTGTTGATCTAGTTAAACCTACTCAGGATGAGGGGTTAAGATAGTTGAGATGAGTGAGAGTAAGAGTGTGTGATAAACTTTATCACAATATGCAAAAAGTGGATATTATTGGTGCTTAAAGAACACTGACCAACAGTAAGTTTCATTAAAAAGACACCATAATTAATCCTGTTTACCAGGACAGTGCGGCTCGTAAACAGGTCTCACTATAAAGAGTTTAAAGTCAATTAATCAAAATAATAAAATCACAACATGTGTTTAATCATGGCAGTATTGATTCTTCTCTGTGCAAACGTGTCCTCAGTGCAAACGTTGCCCGTGTCTAATTCAACTGTTCCAATGACGAGGGATCAAAGTATTCAGGATCCAGGATACTGGCTCATATCAAAGTCTAAAGACTCATGATGGACTGTGGTTTCTGCAGCCAATGTGGCACAAATCTCTATCAAAGCCATGTCCATGTCACATCCTGATAAATAAATAAATAAATAAATAAATAAATAGAATCAGCAGTGCCCTCACTACTAGTCACAGACCCCTGATGGTGTTCCGATGCCATTTTATTACATTACTTTAATAAACTGGTTTTCACATCATCTGCTGGTCTACCTACATTGACCAAATAACTTCCCCTGGCTCAACCTTTTAAACTCTACCGTGTTGCGGTTCTCCTGAGAGCACCATCGGACCAGATTCTGCTGCTGTGTTTAAAGAGTCATAGCTCTTTCATGGTTAACTGAATCAATGATCAAGGCTCAAAAATTAAAATCACTCATAAAGAATGCCTGTAGTGCTGTTAGCATCCTGACCAGTCACAGCTTCAGAAGACTTTCTGAAAGGCTTTCTTGCATTACAACAGGTTCATTTTGGTCAACACAATGGAGGTCAATCTTCACCTCAGTTGCGTTAGTAAACTGGCAGTGTGTTTTTAAAAAATCCGAAGCCATATTGCAAAGCGGCAGTATAACAGTCTGCAGTGTGTAGAACTATAAAAGCAGTGCAAGTGATTTTTTCTGCATCATGCAGGTCTAATGCACATATATACAAAATAAAATAAATAAATAAAAAATACCACACACTGCTTTGCGGACCTGTGTGTATGTGAGTAAGCCTGGGAATATGTGTGACATGTTAAAAGCCTGTGGGACATGCTTGTAAGACAACACTGCTGTAAATTGGCAGACAAATATGAACACAATCGCAGCTGAGGGCCAAATGCACAGAAAGAAAAACAAAGAGTGCTTTCAGCGAAGGAGCTGCAGTAATGCCAGGTTCTGCAGGCTACAGGAAAAACACTCCGACTGTACTCTGCAAAGTAGATTTGCTTGCTTTCTTAAACCTGCAAGTACATAACTGTAGGTCAGGAACAACTGGTGTGCTGCAATATGGGAATGATTTGGATCAGAAGAAGCTACATGTATGTATTTGTGTAGCTGATTGTACAGTTCTGTGCAGAAGTCTCGATCCCTCCCTCACTTCTTCATATTTTGCTTTCAAGGCTTATTGCACTCTTAATGCAATGCTGAAGATCAGTTCTCCAGGCTTCCTGAAAAACAACGTTTTTGTCTCTCATTTTCAGTGCAGTCCCTGTATCTGTCTCTGGGATCATCTCCACATGTCCAAAGAAGAGCTTAGGAACATCCTTCAGGAAGCCTGGAGAAATATTCCTGAAGATGACTTAAAGAACGCTCGGCTAAGAGACAGCTGACAGCACTGAAGAATAACGGTGGTCAAACCAAACACTGACTTAATATATCTGAGCTGCCAGGCAGGACGAGAAGAGGAAGGACAAAGAAGAGGTGTATGGATGTGGTGAGAGAGGACAAGCAGAGGACAGGAAGACCTGGAGATGGATGGTCCGCACCCTGAAGGGGATGATGATGCCCCCTAACTGAAGTAGCCGTAAGAAAAAAAGGAAGAAGATTCGGAATTTCCACTTTAAAGCTGGTTAGAATTCTACTCTAAAATCAATTTTAAACAAAGACTTGTTCCAACCAGACGTACAGATGATCAGAAGGTACGTAGTGTTTAAAACACAGCAGTGTTGCTGGACTGGGCTGTAAAATGAACTGACCGGTGTGAGACATAAACTAGTTTGATGAGCCCAAACCCTAAAAAACACAAACAGTGTTTGATGAAAGAACATTTACTGAGTTAGAAAGAAATTCTAGAATTTCAGGTGTTCAGCATCTCTCCCTCTCTCTCTCCCTCTCTCCCTCTCTCTCTCTCTCTCTCTCTCTCTCTCTCTCTCTCTCCCTCCTTATCTGCCTGTTCTCTACCCCCTGACTCTTTCCCTCTTATCTGTTTTTTTGTCTCCATTCTGTTCTCTCTCACCTCTCCTGCTCTCACTTTCTCCCCTCCATCATTCCCTGTCTATCTCACCTCTCCCTCTTTTCTTCTATCCTCCATCTCTTTCTCTCTCCTCATCCTTATTTTTTTCCTTACTTCTTTCACTGTCTCTCACTCCTTCAACCCCTTTCTCTCTTTATCCATCCCACCACACTTTCTCTCTCTGCCTTTTTCCTCTCATTTTCATTGCTTTATCACCCTTTTTTCTTTTTATACTCATCCATATCTCACTCCTTTCCATACCCCTTCCTGTTCTCACCTTTTGTCTCTTTATCCTTCATTCTCTTTTTTGTATAGCTTTGTCTCTCATCTCTTACCTTTCCGTTTCTCTTTCCCTATACTCTATCCTTCTCTCTCTCTCTCTCTCTCTCTCTCTCTCTCTCTCTCTCTCTCTCTCTCGCTGTCTTTTCTCTTTACCTTTCTCCCTCGCTCTCTCCCTCCCCCCAACTCTCCATCAGTGATGCAGGCAGCGGGTTTTTATCAGTGGGTTTGGGGGGAAATGTGCTCGAGCCAGATTAGCCTCTGCTCTGTGCCAAGGTTATAAACAGACTGTTATCAGCTGCCCAAACAGAGTAATCCGCACTGTATCAGCACCCAAACATATGGGGCCACACAAAGACAGATCGGCCCTGACGGACACCTCATTTTAATTGCAATGAATGCGAGGTTAGAACATCTATTCCCCTCCCCAAAAAAAAAAATGACAAAGGAAGAGATTGGGGAGGATATTTTTCCCCTGCGTCCCCCAGACGTTTGGCTTGTCTGGCTCTGCCTATTCTCCCGCGTGTCTGGGATGTTCGTACATGCTGTATGAAGACGAGCGCCTTTGTGGTGCCTTTGGAGGTCATTATTCATTTTCATTGTTTAATCTTTTGCTGCCTTTTACTCGGTTTAATTGATCTTCGTTAAAACGCTGAAAAGGGTTTCATGGCTTTCGCCTCAGAAGGAAATAGAAGCATTTTAAAATGGTTCCGCGTGTTATCCTGTGCTTACATTACCAGAAAAGCCATGTTTAAGGAGATGTCTTTAATATTGGAAGAACAAAAAAGTGGTACCTCGTTTTAGAGAATTAGTAAACAGCGTGAGGAAAATAGTTTTTGTCTACATTAAGTAACAGTTGCTAAATTCGTGCAATTCTAAGAAAAAGTGTCGTAAGGTCTTCAGAAGGAGCTGATTGGGAAAACGTTCACGTCAAAATTTTTTATTTCAATAAAATGAGGTATAAAATTTGAAATAAGTTGGACAGGAACAGGCTAAAAAGTACAAGTTATGTCAAGAATTTATGAAGCACAAAGTAGCAGAACTTACAAAGGATTATTTGACTTCATTAATGCAAACGAATTATTTGATAATGAGTTATATTTGAGAAATACCAAACTTTAGCTTCATCTAAAAAAAACAAAAACACAATAGAAAGCAGATGTTACACCCCTCAGGCTACCCAGCTGCTTGTCCAGTGTCTGGTCATCTCCAAACTGGACCACTAAAATTCTCTTCTGACAGGTCTACCTATGAAGGTAACAACAGGATTGTAGTTGATTGAGATGCTGCGAGACTCGTCTTCAACCGTCCCAAGTTCTCTCCAACTACGCTTCGGTTCAGGTTTAAATCTCTAACACTTGCCTTTAAGGCCAAGAACGGTCTTACACCCTCTTACTAGACTGCACTTATCAGCCAACGTGTCTCTTCTCGTTCCTCAGAACATCGAGCACTGCTCGACTTGGACCTCCATCCTCAAGAGATGAGAAGCGTCGTCTGAAGACCCACCTGTTCAAGGAATTTCTAAGGGAATCACCTTCCCTATCCAGCTCCACTCATACCTTTCTACTCTTTCTCTTTTCTTCTTCTTCTCCAAAAAACCCTTTAGGCACTATTGGCACTAGTATCTATCAGTCCAAGGGTTAATAATTGTGTTACTTGGTTGAAAAATAGTCAATCAGCCATTGTTAATCTTTAGCAGGTTCCTAGAATGTAGATCAGATGTGGATATAAAGCACTGATGTCGGTTTCAGTACAGAACAGAGGAGCTGCTTTTGGCCTACTGTTCATAATAGCTTTTTCAGCCATAATGGAGGGCGGCCAGAGTGGTAATGGCCCTGGTATCCATGGAAACATTATCGCCATGATAAAATGCTACACGACATCAGGAGCGCGGCAGATCGATAAAAATAAACAGCATTAGGTCTGAGCGGCTGTGGAAACCCCAACGTTTAGACGCCAAATTTATGAATGAATTAGCTGGCGGGGAAGGTTAGCGTGACTCGGACCCTCACGCCTCGTCTGCCTCTCATCTGTGAAAGCCATCCACTGGAGAGAGCAATAAATTCCTCAATTTTATATACTGCCTACAGATTTTAAAGTCTTGTTCAATAAAGTTTAAAATGTCACAGAGGAGCAATAACAGGGCTCATATAAAAAGCTCCGGCCATGGAAAGCTATGCAAAAATGGCAGCGTCTCCCTTTCTCCCGTGCAATAAAGTTTTATATGTTTGAATAGGCAGTTAAAAAAAGGGGTTTGCAGGTTGTCAGTGGGGAAATAATTGGTTGCTTTTATTAATAAAAGAAGGACCCTCTTTATTTTTTGCTGCGTCAGTCTGCCATTAACATCGCTAAAAGCTAGCTTGGCTGTTAAAAAAAAAAAACAGGGCTCTGGGACAAAAAACATAAAAACACAGACATGGATACTAGTCTATAAACCTGAGAACAAAATCAGGGAAAAGTTTCCAGAAGAAAAAAAAACACCAGCAGCAAACTGCAAGCTATTTATATGAACGGGGCCTTAATCCCAGGACTATAACTTAACCTCTCGCTCAAAAACATGAGTTAAGTTCTCCTTATTCACTCTCATCGCTCACCGTATCTCTTTATTTTCACGTGCAGATGTTTTGGGTTTTTCTTTAAGTTGTACTCGTGGATTCTCTGCTTTTTACCGTTTTTCTAAACAATCCGTTCATTCTCATATACAAAACAAAAATATCAGATAATTCTCATGTCCGTATGTCTTTTCCGATGCTGATATATATTTATGAAATATAAATCTAGAGTTTATAGTAAACAGCAAACAAGCAACAACTGAACATTCTGCCTTTCCACACAACTTTAAATCTTCCATCAAAAGCCTTTAAAGAGTTTGCATATAAAGACTGTGGAGGTGAAGCTTCCCAGTGACTTTGCAGACTTCTGATGGAGGTTTCAACACGATGTACACTTGATAAACTTTAGGTCTGAGGGCACTTAACTATTTTAAAAGACTTTTACCAGCTCAGCCTGTATTCCTGCAATGAAAGTGATTTCCACAGACAATGCTAAAGCAGTATTATTTATCATTTTTTTGAAAACCTTGATATCTTTTTTGACAAAATGGAAAAAATGTAAAGAGCAGGAGGCCTGAAGCAGCAGGACTGGAGAAAATGAAGCATATTTCAAACACGGGAGAAGTGCTGCATCTTCTGTATGTTCCCGTTTGAAGGAAGCAGGCCTACCTTTACCAGACAAACACACATACCTCAACATGTGTGTGAGGGTGTGTATGTGTGTGAGTGTGTGTGTGTGTGAGTGTGTTTGTGTGTGTGAGAGTGTGTATGTGTGTGAGTGTGTGTGTGTGTGTGAGTGTGTGTGAGAGTGTGAGAGTGTGTGTGTGTGTGTTTGTGTTTAGTCTGTGCTGAGCTCTGCTCTGCGGGTATCCCTGGCCTCATCAGATCAGTAGCTGCTGCTCTGCCTGCCAGGCGAGCTTTAATGCGCTTCTGCTCCAGCTGGCTGGCACACAAACACGGCGCGAGTGTGTGTCGTTGCGTCTTCACCCACACGTGAAGGAAGGATGACAAAGGAGACCAGAGCAGCGCCACTGAGGGGTTAATGCAAACGCAAACACACACACATATGCACACACACACACATATACACACTTACACACACAAGCATTCGGTTCCAGCGGGCTGCGTTAAACCATTACCTCTCGCCACATTGCCCTGCCAGCTCATATACTGGATGGCCTCAGCTTTCCCAAGAGCACCCTACACACACACACACACACACACACACACACACACACACACACATACATATAGACCTACCTACTACCTTCTCCAGCGCCCCCCCCCCCAGGTCTATATATCACATTTAACACTCTGACAGTAACAGTCTATAATGTTTCAATTCTACAAAATCACTCTGCCAACTCCGGGAGAGCTGAGCAGAGACTGGGGAAAATAAATAACCCACCCTCAGCCAGACACAGTCCATTTCAGAGAGGGGGACTGAAAAAGAAAAGGAGAAACAGAAGGACTGTTTGAGTTCCTCATACACTTTTCCATTTCCAGTATGAATGAATGCAGGAACGCAGAATAGACATTTCACGTTTCCTCCGAAGGCTGTAATACAGTCCCAGTTAAGGCAGCAGTAGGAGCTGCAGTTACTGCAAGCGATAAAATACAGGGTACAGGGTGGTGGTGGTCTAGTGGTAGGGTACTTGCCTACGGACCACTGGATCAAGAGGTCCCGGGTTCGAATCCCACCTCTGGCACTACCATCACTGGGTCCCTGAGCAAGACCCTTAACCCTGAGTGTCTCCAGGGGGACTGTCCCTGAAATTAGGACATGGAAGTCGCTCTGGATAGGAGCGTCTGCTAAATGCCGTAAATGTAAATGTAAATGTAAAAAGTGCAATGCACAAATCTGAGTTGCTTATCCTAACCGGGGTCGCGGGGGCCGCTGGAGTCTAACCTGGAGAAGGAGACGGAGAAACACCCTGGAGAGATCAAAAGGCACCTGGAGGAGACACACAGAAATGAGGAGAACCAGCAAGATGTGCCAGGTAGCGGGCAGCGGTGGCCTAGCGGTTAGGGCGTTAGCCGCATGATCGGAGGATCGGGGGTTTAAACCCCTTCCCAATAGGTTGCCCTGAGGTACCCTTGAGCAAGGTACCGTCCCCATCACCGCTTTCAATAGCTGCCCACTGCTGCACGGGTTTGAGTGTGCATGGGTTAAATGCAGAGGTCCAATTTCGTTGTGGTTCATGTGTACTGTGCCGTGACCTCGCAATGACAAGGGTTGTCACTTTCACTTTCACTTTTTCAGGTGGGGAATCAAGCCCAGAACCCTCTCACTGTGGTCCTGACTAATTTCACTACATATACACTATAAGAATTTCAGCTCAGACTTAATGCAGCAGTACATGAATATAAAGTGCAAAAAACATGTAACGAGTAATGCTTTGCAGAGCAGTTAAAATGAAGTCTGTCTCACAGTAACACACAAAAAAGAATCTTTAGAAAGAAATTCATTTCAGATGAATCTCCTTTCTTTATATTTTGCTCACTTTTGGTGCAAAATCCTTCTTTATGCCTCTCAGACTTTCTTATCTTTGTCATATTAAGTAGATAAACTTTTAAGAAATGGGAACATTTTACTGTGACAGGCTGCAAAGTGCCTAGAGGTTCTAGATAAACGTGTTCCAACCACTTAGGGTTTAGCAGTAAACGAATTCCCTGATCATCTGGAATCATCTGCATCTGTTTCTTCACTGCTTCATGTCTTCAGTTAGACGCTTTGTCCTGCTTGGAGGTTCAGACGTAGATCACTGTGTGGATTAACAACACAGAACTATCAAACACTGCTCAGTGCAGAGACTGGACTGAACATGAGAGAGAACAACAACTTGTCCTTCAGGAAGATCTGAGAGAGCTTGTTCCTCAGCTTAAGACACTAAAAATAAGTCCTGGCTCCCTTGGAAGTAAAATATGAAGAAACGATGGGATCAAGACTCAAGACAGAACTGTATGTCAGATTCCTGTATGATTTCGTGCACACTGTGGTCATTGCGTTAAAAAAGCTTAAAAGGTGCATGAAAAGATGTAGAACATGTTTAGTCAATACACAGGATTACAATTTCCAACGTGTTTCAGGTCCAAAAAAATAAATAAAAATGTTTTCTTCGCCCTACACAAGCATTAGCGTGGACATATTGTCAACTGCGCTTGCTGTTAGGGGCCATTAATTTAAATTCGCCCATTCAAACACTTCAGTTTGTCACCATCCTTCATCGCTCACGCACCACAGAGTCAACAGCGACAAAGGGCCGATTTTTCAAGCTAATGGCAGGCGAGCCCTGCCATTAAGCTAAAAAGGCTCCAGCTTTTGAAAAAGCCCCTACAAAATGCGGCTCGTGTTTCAAAAATGAATTTGAATAATTAATTACAGGTTAAAATAGGCTCCTCGCTGATGGAAAAAAATGCTGGAGGGAGGGAGGTTACAAGCTTGAAATATACATATATACATCACAATATATACATATTCCCCCAGGCTAGAAGGGTTTCTCATTTTAGAGCTAGTCTTTGTGAACGTCAGTCTCAGCCGAGTTTAATAAAACAAAAGTAAAAGATAACGTCACGTTTGATCATGTCACCGGTAGAGTGCTCACTCTGCTGTACCCTTGAGGTGGCACTCATCCATAATGGGCAGAAAGAAGCCATTCTGCTGAGTGGAAATGAACCAGCTTTGACTGTCGCTCCTTTACCCCATTTTATTTGCTGACTCTTGACCCGAGGTCACAACCTGCACTCCGACTGTCAAATCAAAGAGCGGTCTTGTCCCAATTACAGAGCATACACTCTAACCAGCACTATGATTCATGACTGCATAGGGATGGCTATAAACCACTCTACTCTGTGACTTAATTTACAGTGAAAAGCTTGTTATGGACCAGACGCACAATACAGCTCCTGTAGCGTAATATTCAATGAGGTGTAAATCAGTTTAAATAAAGAGTATCATTAGAACAAATCTTTTTTTAAAAAGCCTACACAATGCTTTGTCCTATTTATCATCAAACTGGCAGCTGGGCCTTTCCAACAGTGCAACATTTAAATATTAAAAACAAAGTAAAAAAATAAAACTAGCATAAAAATGTTACTTTTATTGACTTTATGCTCAAATAATATGTAGTGTTACATAATGAAATGATTTGGCTTATAAGAGTGATGATAATGATGATCAATAATGATGACAGTCTTGATTTCACTACTAGTGTGTGTACTGTAATGCTTTATGTAAAAATTAAAAAACGCTTCATTTCTCAACAGGTGGTATTTACTGGACTGAATATATTTTTTAAACTCAATTCTTGTGATTAAGAGCTGATAGCTAAAAGACAGCGAAAAGATCAGCCCTTGAAGTGGTAAACTCCTGACTTCCACCTCGACCTGACTGTATTTTGGGATAAGAAGTGCGAGGTGGTAAAATTACATTTTTAGGTGAATTGTGCCTATAAAGCCTTCAACTCTGATAACACTTGGCAGGCCTCCCTTTAGCCACTCGTTCAACAGTGTGCTGAGAACGACTGTCACTTCCCTGGTTATAGCGGTGCTGTAAACGGTTTTGCCACTCTTGGCTCATCTAATACTGCGCCGCTACTTCAGCCTGCCATTTCCCTGCATATAAAATAGAGCAGAACCCGCTTAACGGTGGGCTAATATCCATTTACTACCTTATGCATGTATTTATTCACTGAATCATTCATCTCTTCTGAGGGGAAAATAAGCACGCCACTCGAGGTCAGCCCACGTGCTTTTATTTGTTGATCTATTTTCCTTTATTTCGTGAATGGTATGGCGTCTGTGGTGCTAGCTGCTCTAATATACATGAGCTGTCCTTGTTCCATTCCTTCGCAGGGGCCACACTGTCTTTATTATTTAATTAAGTCGCCGGGTCGTTACATTAATAATTGAGTGTGAGGGGACCCTCACGCAGCCTCAGGCACCACCGGATGGGCCTTTTTCCTGGTGCAGAGTGTATTAAAAAATGTGTGTATTTATGTCCCCGGGGAGTCTGTCCTAGCTGCATAAAATTGAATTGGTTATATCTAATATATCCACCCCCCTAAGGGGGAGCAGAGAGGGAGAAGAGAGGGAGGAGGAGGACGAGGGGGATAAGAGGAAGGAGGAGGGGCGAGATGGCTGAATCTTGCCACTGGAGAATTGAAAAGGCTTTGCTTGGTGCAAGAAGACGGTTTGGCATTAATGTTGCTGAATCAAATCGATGGACATCTGAATTCTGAGAGAGAGCAGCATTAAAGGGCACATAGCATGAAAAAACTCTTTTTCGGGAATCTGGAATAAACATGTACGTTATCAGACACTCAGTAACAGTGTGGGTGATGCATGCAGTCCAAACTTCAAAACCTGACTGTTTAGAAATGTGTGATTTCACAAAAGAATTCTGGTCATCTTAAAGCGCTTGAGTCCTGCCCGTTCAAGGTTAAGTTATAAGAAGTGTTTCAGTCAGGATGGCTTTTTGAGAATAGAATAGCCACAGAATAGCCACAGAATAGCCCATCAGAATTAGTAATAAAAATCAACCTGTTTCATTGCAGTAGCTCCTGTTCTAGTAAAAAAAAAAAATAATTTTTGTTGCATAAAACCACACAAACGATACGAGTGGATAGAAAAAAAACACAAGAAAACTAGGAAATGTGCCTTTTAAGGATGAGCAAGCATGAGGAAGAAAATGAGAGAGAGAGAGAGAGAGAGAGAGAGAGAGAGAGAGAGAGAGAGAGAGAGTGAGTGAGCAGAAATAAGAAAGATTGAGCCCACTCATTTGCAGGCATCCTTTGTTCTGCCACGTTTGGGGATAGCTTTGTGTAGGAATCGCCAAGACAAGAGAGGTGGATTTCATCTTAAAGAGGATTAGCTCCCAAACAAAAGCTCACCGGGGCTAAACGCATTAAAAACCTCCAATAAGCTCATGTTCAAGGGCACAATATTGACATGTAAATGAATATGTGCACATGGACGAAGCCGCAGAAGCGGCAGTGTGTGTCCTAGAGAAGAAAGCGGTGCAGCGAAGCTCTGATAGGGCAGATCTACTCAATTTCCATTCCTCCATTTGTGGGTCTTTTTTTTTTTTCGGTGAAGTCCATTTGCCTCTGCTGCTGTGCTTTTAAACAGCCGTAGCCTTCGGCTCTTCAGACGTACTGGCTTTTAACACTAAAGCACTGAGGGCAGGGCCTAAATTATTGATCCGCTGCCTTCCATCAGCACCACGGTCACGTCTCCGGCTCGGTAAAGCTGTAGCTGGGGCCAAACAGGGGCCTTTCTGATTTCTGCACTCTTCTGTTGCTGAAATAATGAGCAGATTCTCATTAAGCGAAGGACTGAAAGACTGGTTTGTTGATTGGCTGGCTAGACACTCATACATTCTTGGAGAGGAAAGCGGAGGGAAGTGTGCGTATGCTTTAAATGTGGTTACATGTAACAACACGTATAGGATATGTATGACCACACGTCTTGACACTGTGTAAAAATAGTGTGTGGTTAGGAGGTGGGGGGTATTTAATACTCCCTCTTCCGACCCAAAGCCTGAAATATCGCTCCCATCAAATCCCCCTGCAGCGCCTAAAGATGACAGGGCTCATCCAGGGCCGAATCCAGCAGATAAGGTGGCGGTAAAGGAATAATAAGGGAATAATGTGCAAAGAAAAAGAAAAGGAGGAGTGCGCCCTGCCCATTGGTATAAATAAAGACACGGTGCAGGCAGCATAATGAATTCTGAAGGCCGGGATCAATAATATCAGCACCCGGGCTGAACCTTATACATACACAAAGGAGAGCGAAAAAGAGAGAGAGAGAGAGAGAGAGAGAGAGAGAGAGAGAGAGAGAGTCAATGAGTAAAAAGAGAGAGAGAGTGAGGGAGCGATAGAGGTGGTCTCAATGGGTCTGCATACAGCTAGCCAAGCAGATAAGGCTGCAGAAAGGCTGCCAGTTTTTCAATACGATGGAGAAAATGGGAAGAAAGAGATGAGCATTGAGGCGCTTCTGTGTGGAAAAAAAGAAAAAAAGTTATGCGAGGCTGCATGATTTATCATTTACTGTTGCAATATTGATCGCACAAAGCTGCGATATGCAAATGAACCCCCTCATCAATCACTGTTTTTACTGTGTGAGTTTCTGTCTTGTGATGAATCTCCATATTTGCGTTTTCCAAGATCTTGCAAGCTGATATACCATATTATTGTCTTTTTTACCTTCACTGTAGAGCTGGTAGGACGATGGTTGGGCGATGTTCACTGTTATCGGGATTGATATTCCGGCTTGAGCGTATCGTGTAGTTGTCCGTGATTAAAGAGCAGGGAATAAGCGTGCAGAATTATTCCTGCTTAGCTGGATTTAGTGCCATAGAGTTTTGAGATGCTGGTGAGCAGCCGAAAGAAGAAGAAGAAGAAGAAGAAGAAGAAGAAGCAGAAG
>CM029387.1:3188788-3193788 GCA_017165825.1 Hepsetus odoe
TCTGACGTCAATCATTCCTAAATGCAGCAGCCTTGAGTTGTCTGAACTCGAGAGGACTCTAGAAGGCAGTGTAGTCTGCAGAACGCAAAAAGCTCAGCACGAAGGAAACCACTGGAGAAAAGTGCTGATAAACAGCCATCATTTATCGCTTTCCTAGTATAGGTTTAAAAACAAAAAACAACATTTTTAGTGGATTTATCATGTTTGGTGCTGCTTTAACAAACTATCTGTTGTCCAGCAAAAGATACCAGCTGGAATTAGTGTTGCACGGTGTTTTAAAAGGTCAAAATAGCTTAGTTAGATTTAGATGTGCTGAGATATAAAGAGAGACAGATAGATAGATATGAATATTGCCATTTTGAAATTCTACATATTATCACCCTCATTCGTTAGTTGTCATCCCACTTAGAGGTTGAACCCTGAACCGAGCTCGCTGGTCAAGTCTCTGACTGGCAGTTTTCAGATGCAGGAAGCATCCATCTGAGTGTGTCTGAGGTTGGAGTAACAAGCCTGGGAATCTGGCCATGTAGTGCTAACCGCTACTGGCCTTCACTTAAAAAGCCCATTAACATTAATGAAGGATGGCTTTAAAAGTTCTCCCACAATCAAACCTGCTAGGATTTACGAGACGGACGGGCTCCCGTTAAAGGCTGTGATTAACGTGCAGCTCAGACCAAAGACGGAAAGATCACTCAGTTTCTCTAAATATTCTCCTTTTTCCATGGCTCTGATTGACACGTCGTCGTGAGGATGTGGGGGGAAAAAAGAATCTTTTTCAGTATGTTAGGAAAAAGCTAAGTGGAAAGTTTTGCTGAACACTTAAGAAGAACTTCAGGGCTTAAAGGAGTTTTCCACCAAATTTGAAATGGTTGAGTTGTAAACAAAGACACTCAGAGGGGGCTTGGTCTGAAATGCTGCCTTCTAGAGAAAAGAGACAGAATTGTTCACAGTGGTGGCCAGACATCTGAAAAGGGGACTTTCTCCAAATGCCTCCACAGAGAAAGCTATTAAATGAAATGCTTATGAATCTGGTGCCTGATGCCAAATTAGCACGGCAGGGATGGGAGGAAAAATAAGTGATTTTTATTCAGGTACAAACTTGCAGGTGAGACACAAACCATTCTCAGAAAAAAATCATCAAAAATAACGATATAAACTACACTCCACACATCTCCTTTCCATTAAAAAGTGTAGACTCAACATATATAGACCCATAATAGCACACTGACGTAACATTTAAACATTTATGGGCAAACGTTTAGCCCTTTCATGGGATTTATATTAAAAATTCATCATATATAATAATGGGAAACTACAAAAATACAAAAATACTCTTTAATAACGACATGGTGTTTGACCATTAAAGCATCCACGGTTCCCAAAACTAAAGTTTATTCCACCAAATAAAAGAACAGCTGTAAACATGAGACTAGTCATGACTGTTTGTATTGCTGAGTTCACATCCTGTGAAACTGTAGGGTTTTAATGTTTGATCACTTATTGTACATGCACATTAAAGTTTTATAACATATTTAAATTGTAATTATTGTCATTTGTTTTTTTAAAGCTATAGCAATATTCATTCATTATTTATAATCACTTTATGCACATTTTGAAGTTTATTGCATTTATAATTGTCCTTTATTCATTCATTTAGTTCTATTAAATTATTACATTTTTTACTTTCCATTCATTTTATTATTTTTCATTTCGTTTTGGAACGGCCTTTTGACCACGCAGGGCTTTGTGTGTATGTATGGCTGGGAAATTGTCAGTGTGTGTGTTAGGAGATATCTGTGAAGACACTCTACGTTTGGACAGTAAGTAGAATCGGCCTGTCAGTGCGGTACACCGCACATTCGAAACGGCCCATTTAACGTGCTCCTATCCGCCACGGTCATTTGCATACTTCAGCGAGGCCCTGATGGATGAAGATGGATGGGACGAAATCAACCTCGCTGAAACAACTGTTATATCAAGGTTAAACTATCCACGAAGCTTTTAACCCGCAGCGCTTTATCTCACCGCCGCCTCAAACCCTATCGGCTCATCAATAGCAGCTTATCGGCGAGTCGAAGACGCCGCTGCGACGTCTGGGGTAATAGGAAATCAAATGAATGCCAGGTATATGCAGATGTGAGTAGGAGGCTGCTGCAAAAAAAAACGCTGCCTGACGATTATTGATCGCGGGGACACGAGACAGCTGCCTTTACTGATGAAAATAATCTGGTGGGCAAAATTTCTAAGGATGTTTTAATCCACTAAATTAATTGTACCGTCGACACAAGGTAGCTTAAATCAGACCCTTAATGAGGCAATATCAAAGACACACTTTCATTTGAATTCAATTCAAATTCATTCTTTTCTCTTTTTGCTCTGAAAAGTTTAGTGTTGCAAAAGAAACTACACATCATTTGTATTTTTCTACTTAAAAAGTTGTTGTTTTTAAATAGCTTTAATAATTTAAATAGTTAAAGCTTTTAAACAGCTTGCTTGTGTGTTTCGTGCAGGTATTGGACGATGCCACGATACGATTTTGCAAAAGATGACCATCTAAAGGAAGTTACGCCCAAACCCCTCACACACTGTTCTACCCCACAGGAAACAACACTGCATCGCTCAGTAAGCGTCTGTGCTATTTCAGGACAGATTCCTTGTAGAATTGGATCATTTTTTCTCCATTTTATCCTATTTTTATTATTGATTTTGGTATGTTCTGCTGATATCAACCCACTAATATGCATTTATCTCTGGTTTTGTACTTTCCAGCCTCCCAAAAATTTGTGACATATGTTTTAGGATAAATAAGTCTTATGCTATTGTGATGTTCCTCTTCTGCCATATCGCTCACCCTTACTCAGCCTTGCGCAGGACCCCCAGAGCCATCAGACAGACAACGGCAGCCCAAAACGAGCGCTCGATAAGGACTGACTCGACGGAGGCAGTTTGACGAGAGGTCGAGGTAAACTCCACCGCAAATGCCTTGACATCTCACTGTTCCTTTTTCTGGCAGGGGGCTTGAGGTGTAATATATCACCCGAACAGCCTCCTTCCTCCCCAGACACACACTCACACACACAGACACACACAGACACACACAGATACACACACACACACACACACACCTGACACCAGTGCTTCCGTCTGCACTCCCACCGAACGCGAGGCCCAGACACTAAATGCGGTTATGTAGGACAGAGCAGCACAATGCTGATTATGCAGAAGGCAAAAAAAGAAAATGGCAGTCATTAATAGAATAGCAATTGGAGTTAACTGTCCATAACTAACACCGCCAAAGGCAGGCTGGCAACCAGAGGGGGACAGAAAGGGAAGAGCAGGAAATACCAGAGAACATACAGCACACTAGTTACTCGATCAGAAACATATCCACATGAACAAACATGCACTTAATTAAAGGCTGCTGGTTTATCAGTGCAGCTGCTTACAAGGTCATGTAGTGATAAACTGTGATTTATGTGCGGCAAACAAGTTCGGCTTACGGTCGAGCAACATTACAAACATTACCAACATGCTAAAAGTACAAACAGCACACATGTTGTAGATGAATCTTTAGTTTATGTGTTTTGTTTTTATCGACTTTTATTGCTGAAGCTTGCTAAACAGTAACTTCTAATGTGCTACTAACATGCAAGTCCTGAGTTTTTAAGAAACAATACAAAGAAGTTCCCAAAAATTCTAGAATCGTTTCATTTCTGAATACAGCTTATGTAAGGAATTCAAGAAGTGAATGGCTCTGCTAAACCCTGATTTGGCCTTTACTGACTGACACACTGAATTTATTTTTGGTTTTCCCCTCAAGAAGTTACCTTCACTCACTGTGTCTGGATTTGATTGTTTTCACTCTGTTTTTAGTGACCCATGAACCTCACCCACTGAGCTCCTGCACTTCAGCTACCGGGGAGGAGGATCTGACCGACCTCTCATCGGCCTCCTCTTATGAGTTTACTGCTAATACAGCTTCGCACATCTCTCAGCAGAAGAGAATCAGAAACAAGGTGATGGTAACTGGATAAACATAGAAAACATACCGAGCAAATGAACGAACTCCCAACGTTGCTCGTTCTCTTTCTTTGCTCTGAAGCAGGAAACTAGTCTGCATTAAACGTAGATCTGTGATCATGTTACATTAGCTCGCAGTTGCCGCAGGAGTGAGGGGGATATTGTGTTCATTCTCCAACTGACCAGAACTGTTGACTAATGATACTTGCCTGTGGATCTATGGCTCAAGAGGTCCCAGGTTCGAATCCCACCTCTGGCACTACCACCACTGGGTCCCTGAGCAAGACCCTTAACCCTGAGCTGCTCCGGGGGGACTGTCCCTGCAATTAGGACATGGAAGTCGCTCTGGAAAAGAGTGTCTGCTAAATGCTGTAAATGTAAAAAATGTAATGTAACTCCTCTTTCTCTCAAACGCTGTTCCAGCTCCATTTTTATCTCCTTGTTACTCGTTTTTTGCCCTCTCCTTGCTTTTAACACACTTGTATCACCGCTCTTAATGGCTTGGCTCAGGTGTAGGTTAAAGCAAAAAAGGAAAAATGTGGACCAGCTGGAGGCCCTAAGGACTGGTCTGGGAGCAGCTGGTTTGATTCGCTCTTCCTTTTTTTTCTCATCCCTCTCTTCTTCCATTCTCTTTCATGCATATAAACACACACACACACACACACACACACACACACACACACACACACACACACATATATATTTATTTATTTATTTATTTATTTATTTATTTATTTATTTATTTATTTATATATGGTTTAAGCCCCTTTAACCCACCACCCAAAACCCCATCACAGTTTCACAGTGAAACTCTTCTGCTGCTGCAGAACCGAACTCATAACCCAACAGTTCATCTGCTAATCTACAAAAGCTGTGGGCTCTGCAAATAACAACACAGCATCAATACCCCATCATACACTGTGATGCAAAAATGCAACAATGTGCATCAAACTGCATTCAATTAATGTTCCCCTTTAAAA
>CM029387.1:3198788-3212962 GCA_017165825.1 Hepsetus odoe
ATCCAATCACAGCATTAAATCTGCCCCAAAGATGCAAATCTGCAAAATGTTGTCCAAAAGAAACGGCTTCTGTTCTACGTACTAGGATTAATGTGTTACTAACGGTGGCACACTCTGTTTAGAAACTGTTTAGCAGTACTGGATTCTGGACCAAGCCACGCTGTCAGCCTCAGATTTTCACATGTAGGTCAGAGCGCCTGATATCTAAGCTAAGGTGGCCGTGACTGACTACCTAGCTGCTGTGTGCTTTCTTATTGCCTGCTCTGTGTAACTGAGCTGTCTGGACCAAAACAGAAGCTTGACTGAAAGCCATCACAACAGATCTATGGTGATTCCTGACACCATCTTCCATCGACTCAACAATATCTGTCTTTCCTTGACTGATTATTGGTCCCAGACACTGTTAACAAAACATCTGACCACTTGTGTCAATACAGTATCAAAAAAATGTGATAAACGAAACATTATCAGAACCATTCCTGCTGTCTTCCAACCAATTTTCACGGAAACTGTTGTCAGTGATCAACACTAGGCATCTGGTTCCATCCGTTTTTGCTTTTTGAAAAAGAAAATACTAATCATTCACATTCCTCTCTGCTGTTCTTGACTTTACTGAAAAATTAAGATAGAATAAAAGAGCAGTAATCTCCCTGCGATGGGCTGGCGACCTGTCCAGGGTGCGTCCCCCGTCCTCGCCCTGTGTGCGCTGGGTTGGACACCAGCACTCCCCCGCGACCCCGTTTGGGACAAGCAGCAGAAAATGGATGGATGGATGGATGGCATGACAGCTGTCCTTTTCTGATATTATTATGTTATATATTTAGTTTTTTCAATTATTGTAATGTGATATAGCAGATGTTATGCTGCAAAATGTACGTATGCCTTAAACAACACTGACATTACACAGGCAGTTGCACTCCACCATGTGCCCTACCTCCAAGTAAAATCACGATTTAGCCTATATCACACACACACACGCACACACACACACACACACACACACACACTTTGCTTGACTCAGATTTTCAGATTTATTTCTCAAAAAAAATCCAAAACCTCCAAAACTTTGCCAACCCCTCAGCTGCAGTGTGTGTCCCGGTCCGTGTTTGTTTGTGCTTGTTCGGTCGCCTGCGTCATGTTCGCTTAGCCATGCAGTCTGTAAAAATACATGCCGGGGGGTCAGGAGTTCAGGCCGGTTCTGTCTGTCGCTCGACCTGCCTGTCAGCCGTTTTACAGCGGAACGCTCACCGCAGCCGACGCAACACGTGGGACAAACTCGCTCACGCACACACACTCACACACACACATACACACACACACAGAGCCATGTCAGTCTCAGGAAGAATTACACAAGTGGTGTGTGTCACTTCTCTCTGTCTGCAGCACGTCGTTCAGGATGAGATATTTTAACACGTTGGGAATTTATTATTCCTGTCACGGGAACGAGCAGCACGGTCGAAGGAGGAATTATGAGCGGCGGGTAAAGCTGTGGGCTTTCAGTGAGTGAATGGATTTGCATAGACAAAGATTCAGTAACTGCGGGCGTAACGATACACAGTATTTAGGTTCAATACAAACACTGATTCTGAGGAATTTTCAAAATTACAACACCTGATATATTAACATGCATCATTTTATATATTATATTGTTGAAATATAGTGATTCTGCAGAGCTGTATATATTACCAGTACTGATTTCAGATAAATAACACTTACAATAAAACACAGCCCTATTCCTGAACCTATTCGATGCTGTATATCGTGAGTTCCAGTGCAGGAATATATACAGCGGTGCCTTGACTTACGAGTTTAATTCGTTCCGTGATGGAGCTCGAAACTCAAATTACTCATATGTCAAATCAATTTTCCCCATTGAAATGAATTGAAATGCTATTAATCCGTTCCGGACCCCCAAAAAAACACCACTATTTTTTTTTGTTACATGTTTTTAAAGAAGAAAAATGTGCTTATAAATAATGAAAATTGTATAAAACCACAATAGAATGTACCGCAATAAACTGGTTTTATTAAGTATAATCTACAGCATTTGCCTTGGAGATCCCACGACTTGAAGATGCTGACGAAGGTGGAGGAGAAACTGAACTGAATAACTGAATCTTATTGGCTGATTTCTGCCTGTGTCGCCACGCTTTCCTCACTTTCATCTGCTAAGGTTTTCCATAAAAACCAGTCGGGGACAGTTGGGACACTCGTAAATCAAGGTACAACTGTACTTTTTTTTGATACAGAAGTAGATGTTAGATCCTTAACAACAACTTAAATCAAGATAATAATAACTAATAATCTGCAGGTATAATGATCTATTTACAAACTTCAAAATGTTTGCTGCATCTTTTGAGAAATTTTTATTGTGGCTTTCGCAATAAAATATTATTCCAAGCATCCATTCTTTCGATACAAGTAAAAAAAATAGCAATTTTTGATTCAACTGAAAGATATTTTGTGAATAAATGTTTTTAGTGCCGTGTTGGGGTTGTCTTTCTTTCAGTTTTTACACATCCTAACATGTAGACATCCACATCCTAACAACAAGTCTGCATCATTTAAAACTGTAAACTGAAATGATCTAGCCGTGCCGGGATAAAGGTCTGCACATTCTGACTTCATTTGGCTGGAAAGGAAAAGTATGGCGTAAATATCGGTGGGTGGTATTAATAAAATTCTTTTTCAAGATGTAAATGTTATATTTTTAACATTTTACAGCATTTAATTATACTTAAAACAGTATTCATCAAATTTATGGGCCAATGCTTTCTAACCACTCCTTCTCTAAACTATGCTTTCATCTTCTTAAAATGCGTTAGAGGAAACAAGCAGGCCATGTTTACAGGAAAGAGACTTATTAAAGGAAGCGCCCATCCAATGACAAGATGGAGAAAAGATTTTCGCTGTCTGTGCCACAGTGGGTAAAACATCGCCCTCTGTGCAGCAGTCTGACTTCACTTACACCTGTAGGTAACTGATCACTTCACCAACAAGAGTCCTTGAGCAAGACTCTTAACACCACACTCACCATCTTTAATAACAGGAATACAATTGTAAGCCGCTCTGGGTCAAACTGTCTGCAAAATGCGAAAATGTAAATGTGTGACTGCGGCTGAAACTCCAAGCTCATGTTGTTTTTTCACAAATTCACATGAAAAAGCAGACAAAAGAAATCAAGGTTTCAATGAACAATGCCGCAGTATTTCTAGCATTAAGGTATGACGCCCTGTTCTCCACAGACGTTCAAATTAAAGCCGTCAACAAAGTGCTGCAGGCCATCTCCATGAACCAGACAGGCGATGGATTTAATAACCACTTCCTTCTGCGATGCTCTGCGGACGCTGCAGCTGCAACAGCCTGAAAATGCATGAAACGGGCCGGATCTTGGAGAAAAGAAAAGAGAGATGGAGGGGAAAGAATATTAAAATAACCTGACAAAAACGGTGTCTGCGCTTGTTTTTGGGCGCACTGCGCTCAGCACATTTGCAGTAAATGTCACAGCGGCGGAGGTTTGAGCCATTTTCTCGGCGGTGGTGGAGCTGGATTTTAGTAGTGTCTGTCTGTGCAGTGTGAAATTACACCCCTACATTAAAGGCAGAGGGAACAGGGCCATCTCCCAACTCACAGCTAATTCTGAAGTCGAAAGCAAGCTGCTGCTGCTGCTACTTACTGTGGAAGAGCCTTTCACAGTATGTGTAAAAATGTACCAGTAAAAAAAAAAAAAAAAGCCCAGACCGAACATTACAGCATGTTTGGACATCTAAAATCTCACCTAAACAAACAAATTATTCTTAAAAAATGGCATTATAACTTGGGCAGTGATTCCTAACAGCATTAGCAGATCACACCGTCTCCTTATTGCTGTTTTGAGTCTATTTTTGGAAGTCGCGTTTCTGAAGTGGCAGCTTGGCTACTGTCTAAACCAAAACAGAGTTTGTGTTTGAACTAACAGTCCAAAATCAAATGTGAAAGTGTGTGTTGCGTGTTGTTGGAAATGGGTGCTTGCATAGCCACACACAAGAAGACGACAAGCATATTTACAATTCCCAGGGTAGGGATGAGAACTTCACTGAAAGAGCGGAGGTGCTAAAAGGCTGTATTTAACTACCTGACAGTAAAGACAAAACAAGACCAAGCCACGGCAGTACTTTCGCTCTCGTATTATACCATGTCCTTTCCTTCTCTTGTCCCGAGTCAACTAATTTTAGTCAAACTGCTTGGCCTCAGATGATGAGAAATAGATGCCAGAACGTCGGTGTCCTTCCACCTAGCTTTTTTGCAGCACCTAATTTTTATCATACAACATAAACAAAAAGTAAGGCCTCTAAAATTTAACATCATCAGCTTTCAGAGAAGTTGAGCCTTAATGACTGTAGTTTTAAACACACGCCGATCAAATGTAAGTAGCACTCATGTTTGATGATCAGATGCACCTAATGAAGTCCTGAGAGAGAGCGCTAAGACTGAAGAATCTGAGGGTTGTGTTTATATAAAGACAAAAGCACTGCTTGAAGGTGGGCTGCTGCTGCTGCTGCTGCTGCTGGTACTGGTGCTGCTGGTGGTGGTGGTGGTGGGGGGTTTATCCCCTAAGCGCTTTTAAGAATGAAGCAGATGATACAGACAGAAAGCAGAACACTAAACAAACAAACATTTTTACTGGTGTTTTGGTTGATATTATAATCAGTTCATTATCATTATTTCTGTATAGCCCACATTGTTAAACATCAACCTGCTCCCGCACAGCAGATAAAAATAAATCTGCTGCATTTACATCAGGAAATCATATTTAGAGTACACAGCTCCTGTGGCATCGAAATCAACTGTGATGCTGGGTGTCACTGTTCAAAAGATTTTCTCTTTTAACCTGGCTGACTTCATTAAAAGTATAATGGTAAACCAACAGAACAGGTGTGTTACCTTTTTGCAGGAAAACATGATCAGTTAAGTCTAACTTACATGATCAGTTCTGCCCAGCTTAATTAGTGCATCTGGATTTACTGTAGCACAGCATGTGCTCACAACCTCTTCTATTTCCCAAAAGGTGTTTTCATAAAGTTAACCATGAATAAAGTTTAAGATAACCATGCTACTGCGATGGGCTGGCGACCTGTCCAGGGTGCGTCCCCCGTCCTCGCCCTGTGTGCGCTGGGTTGGACACCAGCACTCCCCCGCGTCCCCGTTTGGGACAGGCGGAAGATAATGGATGAATGGATAACCATGCTACTGCACTGTGCTACTAATTTAGGACGAGAAGCTGTACAAAAAACTTAAAAAGCTTTCAGACGGTTTCTTTTCTTTCACCATGTGTTGGTGTGTAAGTTTCATCAATGTTACCAGAGAAGGCCAGAACATTTGCTGTTTATGTGCTTTTAGAGTTTCTGAAGCATTTAAAAGCATTCAAAGCACCCAACAAATTACCTTCTCCCTGACCCTACACATTGTTTGCATTTTTTCCTTTAAGCCTTGTAGGGCTTACGTCTCATCCACCCTTACATCACGTGTTCAGGATACAACGGTAATCTTTCAGACAAAAAGGTACGAAAATCCAGGTCAGGTACTTTTGGTCGGGGACATTATCAGCGTTTTTGGACTAACTTGTTTGGAATGCCCTGAGCCTCTGCAGGGTCTCTGTCTGAACTCCAAAAGCTCTGCAGGTTTCTGGTTGCCAGGAACTGTGGGAAGGGAGGCTGGAGCAGGAAAGAAAAAAAAAAGCCAGGAAGAGGTCCAAGTCACTTTGTTCTTCATCTTGGAAACGAACTCTGAGTGAACCCAGGGCGACGCCAGGCAGTTCAAAAGAGCCAGGCATAACTCTTTCACTCCTCCTAGGACCTCGCTAAACAAGACAAGGAGAAAAACGTTCGATGGAGAGGAACTGTGGGGCCCCCGCAGCGGCCCCCGTACTTTTTCACAAGATGGGCCGTCTGAGCTTTCTTCTCTGGGTCAGAATTTCACTTAGAGCGGGCAGCAGAGGGACTTCGCTAATGCAGTCGCTTTCAGACAGACTGGAACCAAGCCAGACTTTACTTCCATGCAATGCAATCTCTGTAAATTACACTTCTGAGCTAATTAGTAGAGAAAATGCCAATTTTTCATTCTCATTCCCATCTCTTGGGGCAGCTTGCAGAGAGGAGAAAGAAGAGCCTCTTTTAGAAGAACACATGGAATGGTGATTTACACTGAAATATGTAATGCTGTTATAATTTTACTTGCTTCAAATGTATCAAACTGGTTACATATGTATTGAATATCTTACAGTGAAATAATATGTGCCTTCTTTCACCCAAAGCTGTGTAGATACATTACAGATACATCGCATTATTTCAAAGGGTATCAATGTGCTGGTGGTGTACAAACTAATGCACTGATGAAATGAATCGAATGTAACACAATGTTACCCTTTAGGTTATTTTTTCCAAAAATAATCTCTCCCTGACAGCAGTAATTAAGGTAGTAATACATTTTGTGCATGTGGAAAATGGCGTACACGTGTGAATCTGAGTAAATGCGCCATGCTAGTTTTTTCAGCGCACTTTAAATTAGCTCAAGTGATCACGGAAGATCCTTCCTGTGGCATTAACATTACGAGGAGCGAGTCTGGAAAACTTTGCAGTGGTGGCGTCGAATGACATTCCAGCTGCTACAACATTAAACCACATGCAAGCCTGTTCAGGAAAGCTCTTCCAAGAGCGGCAAATCTGAATCAAGATAAACAGTGAAGCAGCCATGTGCTGTGTAAGAACAAAAATACGATATATCATCTTCCACAACTGTTTGCTTTACACTAATATATTTAGTTTTGTTTTCATTCTCCACTATAATCAGTCACTACCTAATCTGGGAAGTATCTCACCTTTCACACAGCCATACAACTAATCTAGGAAGATGAAAGCCAGCGACTCCTTCTTCTATTCGCTGGTATGACTAATCTGTAAAACTAATACTGCATTTAATTCAATGAAACAATGTACTTTCTAAATGAAGAAAATAATTTTGGAGTCTATAAAAAGATTGAAAAAGATTGCAGTCTTTGAAAGGTCTTGTTTATTTCATCGTGTACTTTTTTATTGTCTGGCCTCCACTCGATTCATCAACAAGACTTCAAAGGTTTTGTCACCTTTAATAGTACAACATGCAGTGAAATGTAACCTGAATCACCCCTGAAACAATAACAAGCAATCGCAGGAATGAAGCAATTACTTTATTATTAATGAGAACAGTGACAGTCCATTGTTTGAGAGAGACATCAAGCACTGGACATGCAAAGCATCCCAACACAAGGACCCAATATAAAAGCCACACGGCCATTCACCTGACTCCCTGTGTTACTTCCATGTCCTTTTCCAACAAACGTTGCTTAGTTTTGTTCTTGAGAACCGTAAGATATGCGACACAAATGGCACAGCTTGGATTGAAAACACATTCCCATCAGTGAGGCTCATCTCTACTCTGCTAAGCCCTACTTGGACTTGGACCAGTAGGCCAGGGGACTTTTTTCAGATGTTTTTCTTTTTTGCACTAACAAACTGCCAAGGACCTGCCAAGTCACCCCAAAACATAATTAATTTACACAAACGTCACCCCTAAATAGCCAATACAATGTCACGAGTGCCACAGGCAAATCAGTGCAGCCTAAAGCCCAATGCAACAACGTGTTGGTCGCAGACCAGATCTGTACAGAGAATTAAACATAAATCACAGTACATCTTTCCAGAGACAGTGTAATAAATGTACTCCTTACAGCACCACTCTATCACTATATTAACTCTTCAGTAACCCATGCTGTTATTTCAGTACAGCAGCGTACTGCGTGAACCCTTAGTGTTCGGTACAAATAAAATCAGCACTGCTCCTTTTGAAACTCCCCATAAATGCGTAGCAGTAACTAAACAAACTCACCAGTCTTTTCCTTGATTTCGCACAAAACGTTGAAAAGGGCAGGTTTCATTCTGTGACAGTTCAGTGCATGTTTCCTACGGAAACAAAACAAAAATAAGAAGAAATGTGGTCTTTTCACATCTATAAAAGTAGAATTCTCATGTTAAAGGGATGAGAGCTTGAGGGTGTGACACTCAGGTTTACTAAATATGACCCAGGAGTGGAAATGCCATGAAGGTGGCATAAGGTTTCATAATGGCACAAATGAAAACTGATATACTTTCAGTCAGTCGCCAATGTCTGAAGAATGAGACGACAAGCTACAAGCACTAGCAAGAGGTGAACAATGTCGAAGGACTGGAGGTATCATGTCCCCCCAAAGGCTCATAACAGGCTACATGACGTTTTTACATGTAGCCTGCAACACAAACCAGATAATCCTCAGGTAATTACACTCAATTAGCTAATGAACGAGTCCACACTGAACGTGCTACTCGTGTCTCGTTTACCTGGGAGTTGGATGCACTTTTTGAATGCGTTATTTGTGAAATGAGTGAGCAAAAGGGGAATGATTTTGTGTGATATTTACAATAAGAGGGACCGCTCTGGAAACAGCCTGAGACTAAAATCAATGTGCCTTTTCGTTAACACTGTAAATCGAAAAAAGCTACATTTAAAGGCAGGTTCGTGTGGTTTGCAGCTCAACTGGCCCAATCGATTTTATATTAATGATAAAAAAGTCCATATGAATTAATGATTCATGAAACAGTACTACAGGAATAACAACAGGAGCTCGACACAACTATTACAGCATGACTATTAAATACCGAATGAGAGGGAATAAGAGTATTAACCATATTATAAATACATAACTATAGTAATATAAGTGCATAGCCCATATTTTAAGCACATTACACTGCAGAAATACTACAGGAGGGGCAATATTAAGTGCATTATTCATACTAAAACATTTATTCTAAAAATAAAGGTGTAAAAGCTAAACAGGGGATCTGGGCAGATAATAAAAGAGAACAAATCAACAATAAACTACGTTATAGCGTTACCATATCGGTGCAATAATACACAAGAAAGAATATACGTGTTTTAACCCTATTAAAAGTGCACTACTTAAGTAATATAAAAGTATTCATCATATTATAAGTGCATTAAAAGATTATTATAGAAGAGAAATTCTACGAGAGAGGGACGATAAGTGTGTTAACCTTATTTTAAACACGTTGCAGCATTTCTGTAGTCGGTATGTAACACGGGGGAGGAAGTATACATGTGGTAATCATATTCTGAGTGCTTTACTAAAGTAAAAGAACAGTCATATTTTAAGCACATTAAACATTATTTTAGTAGAAACATACTACCAGAGAGGGATTATAAGGGTGATAACCATATTTAAAGCAATTTAAAACATGATTTTAACAGGTAAATACCATATAAGAGACATTATAAGAGTGATAACCATATTTAAAGCAAATTAGAACAGTATTTTAGTAGGAAAATATCATAGAAGAGAGATTATAAGAGTGATAACCATATTTAAAGCAATTTAAAACATTATTTTAGTAGGAAAATATCATATAAGAGAGATTATAAGAGTGATAACCATATTTAAAGCAATTTAAAACAGTATTTTAGTAGAGAAATGCTTTAGGAGAGGGGATATAAGTGCGTTATCCAAGTTGTAAACATATGAAAGCCTCACTTTAGTGGTAAATCCTACAGCAGACTCATTTGAAGGGTGTTAATCACACTGTTAGCTCGTGGAAACATTATTATTGTGCACTGCCTCTCCAGTGCAGACTGAACGACACCAGAAGACCCGAACGCCGGGCTGGGCTCACCTGGCCTGCGCCTCGTCCAGGCTCTGGTCGGTGATGGTCATGATCTGCTGTAAAATGTCCCCGATGTCCTGCTTGCGCCCCTCTCCCTCCGCGCTGTCCGGGATGTGCTGCCCCAGGCCCGGGTGGCCGCTCATCCCCACGCCGTGCGGGTGCATCAGCCGCGGCTGCTCGTCCATCTCTCGCGGGTTTTAATCTTTATTTGCGGTGTTTGTTTATCAGCCTTCTGCTCGTCTTTCTCTCTAGGGCCAGCTGTACCCCGTCCCCCTTGACGCCTCGGTTTTGTCCTTGTTTCTTCTTTCTCCCCGAGCCGGAGTGAAGTTCGCCGGGGAGGATTTCTCAGGAGGACGGTCCTGAACTCCGACACCACCCCCTTGCCTTTCTTTCTTTTTCCTCTTCTTCACTCCCCAAACCCCGCGGAGGGCTGTTGGGAGGAGGACAGGGGGAGAAGAGAGAGAAATGAAAGACAGAAAGAGGCGCGGAGGAGACACGAGGCGAAGCCGCCGCTCGCAGCTGTTTTTCGGATGAAATCTGATCTGAAGAGCCGCTTCGCCAAGAAAGCCACTCCTGCTCTGGAGAGAGGCGGAAAAAAACTTTCAACGCGGCCGAAAATCCCGCTTCAGAGTCGATTTTCCCCACTTTCGTGGACAAATTCCTCGAATTTGTTCGGAGTTTTGCGAGCCCGAGGCGGATTTTCTGAGGCGAGTCTGAGGGTGAAGCTAACGGCGCTAACGGAATAAACCGCCGAACCGACGCGCGAGCTGCTGCGCGTTCGAACACAAACTGACACTCGCCACACCACAACCGCAACCCCGCCCACTCCCGCTTCTCCTCCACGTAATTGGTCGAAGATGCCGTCCTCGGTCCGCCCACTTCGCTTCCCGCCACATACGATTGGACATGGGCCGCAATTTGGTGCCGCCCGCGCCCCCTCCCCGCACGTCAATCATGTGCCGTAGTGGGCGTGGTTTGTGGACGACGAGGCATCGAGTGAAGACTGTCTAATGAAGAATACATAAGGAATATTTAAGTGTATATAATTATAATAATAATGCTTTTCCTTCAGCAGGGGTCATTTTGCTCTGAACCATGTCAAAGTCAACTTTATTGTCAGATATGCCATGTATAGACATGCTCAAACAAAATACTGTTGGCTTTTTAAAATAACTCAAATAAAGGAAATAAATGGAATGGGCAACTGGGCGGATAATAACACATCACAAATCCCAAATAAAGAGAAATAATGATAAATATGGTGCAAAACTGTAGTGCAAGGATATTTCATGCAACATGTCGTCTAGAGGATGTAGTAAATGGCATCACAATGTGGATTCTCTGCATTTAACCCCCACAGTGCAGCAGTGGGAAGCCATACATCCAGCACCCAGGGAACGGTGTTGGGGACGGTACATGGCTAAAGGGTACCTCGGGGTAACCTACAGTCCAGGGTTCCAATCCCGCGACCCTCTGATTCCTGACAACATGACCATCACAATGATCCTGACTGAACATGTAGGTTTGGGTTCAGTGAATTCCAAAAGAGGAACGGAGTGATAGTCCAGCATCCTGAAAGCATGATGGTTAGGGACGAGTTCATTAGAGGGACAGCTCAGGTTGGACGGTTTGGATTCAGAGAAGCAAGATTACGATGTTTGGACATGTTCAGAGGAGAGACGAGGAGTTTATCAGAAGAAGGATGTTGAAGATGGAGCAGCCAGGAAAGAGAAGAGGGGGGACAAAGAGGAGGCTTATGGATGTGGTGAGGGAGGACATGTAGGCAGCTGGCGTGAAAGAGCAAGACGCAGAGGACAGGAAGAAGCGGAGATGGAGCAGCTGAGGAAAGAAAGCAAGTTTAGGCTCAGCATAGGTGATGCAGAAGAAACTGCTCCAGTCACAATCTCCCGTAAGACATCCTGCTTTACAAGCTGACTGAGCATCAGGACTTTTAGTAATCAGTCATTTTTGATCAGTCGTTTTTGAGTTTAGGAATGACACGGACATGACAGAGGCTCAGTGCTTGTACGAGTGGGTGAGACACACTGGTGTTGCTGTTTTTACACACATCACTGCCATTGCTGTGTTCAGAGCCATCCACTCAAAAACTTCATGTTCAGAACGTCTCCAGATATTCTAACATCAGTGGGAAAAAGGACTGCATTTAGTGGCCCCCTTCACTGTAGCAACTACGTCTGCCCTTCCAACGTGGTTCCTCTGTTAGAAGATTGCTGTGAGGATTTGATTGTTGCTACATAAGCATGAGTGAGGTCAGGTAGGGATGATCACTTCTGGCTCACAGATACCATCTCTGAAGTGCTGGAGCCCATCCATCCCGAGAGCACCGTTCTGGTGCTCCACAACTGCTTCACTTTCATCCAAATCGCTTCTAGTTCTTCTGTCATCACACACAATACACGCCTTCTCTCCACCGTCCACTCTCCCATTCTTTTCTCTTACGTCTCTTTCCATCTGTCCTGCGCTGATGGACACACCCAGAGATTGTCTTTTCAGTGTGTTTTTGTCCGTTTAAACCAAAACAGGTTTAAATGTTTGGAGGGTGATGGAAAATAATATGATCTAATATAATATTGAATGAATAGAAATGAATAAAATTAAACAGTAATTACATTTCTTCAATTAATGCAGCATAATGCAGGTTTGGAGACAAAGTTAGAGAAGCAAGGTTGCGTTGGTTTGGACATGTCCAGAGGAGAGACGAGGATTATATCAGGAGGAGGATGTTGAAGATGGAGCTGCCAGGAAAGAGGAGAAGAGGAAGACCAAAGAGGAGGTTTATGGACGTGGTGAGAGAGGACATGCAGGTGGTTGGTTTGAAGGAGGAAGATGCAGAGGACAGAATATTATGATGAATTAATGGAGCATAAGGTTTCATTAAAATTTAAAGTGAAATATGCCCTGCAATGGACTGGCAACCTCTCCAAGGTCTTCCTCACCCTCCTGGATAGGATAAGCAGCTCAGCATAATGGATGGCTGCATGGATGGATGGCTGGTTGGATGGATGGATGGATGGATGGATGGATGGATGGTTAAAGCATGCTGTTAGTGTATGAAATATTTTCAAAGTGGATCTATGGACATTATTGTAAATCTCCTTTAATTTGAAGTAAAAATAGATGAATTCATTCCACACAGAGGAGTTTTTAATGTGCTGATTTTTTAATGTGCTTTGGTCCCTGTTTACAGGGGGTGGGGGTCCTACATCCATTTTTTTATCACCAAACCAACAACTGAAGGCTGTGTTTCATTACCATAGGAAGTAAGAGGAATTGGCGTGCGGCAGAAACACGATCCGTCTCGCGGCCTTTTTGTGTCACAGTGAGGGTTAAATCAATCTATCAGAATTCAAATCAGGGTTAAGGAGAGGGGGAACTGGTTAATGTCGCGGGGCAGGGCCCTGGTCCTGTCGTCTGGTATCTAAAGGCCGCTGGTGTGGAACAGAGTGACCTCAATCTATGACTTACCTTCATCCTAACATAAACACTGTGTGTTCAGTATGATCTGTAAAGGCAGTGATCTGTAAGCATTTGTTTGGAAGTGATTAAATACAAGGAAATGAACAAACCCTTGAGATTAATTGTGTGTGTGTGTGAAAGGGGGTGTTAGATTAACCATTTCCAAGGCTCTCCAGGAGGAAGGTCAGGATTTACAGTATTTGCCATCCAGTTCAAAGCTTATCTAATCAGGCCTTCATTAAGTTAAACCAGGAGCTGGTGAAGAAACTGAACACATCCATGCTATTGCTGGAAAGCAGAAGATCAGAAACCAAGCTTGTGTTCTTCAAACTCTTTGTAGGTTTTACTGATTTTATTGGATTTGTGCTAAAGCTATATGGCGTTTTACCAACAAAGTTACTGCTGCTGCTTGTTCTGCTGCTGGCACAGGGGCAGGCAATGTCACAGTGAGAAGGTTCTGGGTTCGAGTCCCAGTTTAAATAAATGTATGTATCATATTCTTCTTCTTAAGCATCCAGGCTTCCTGAAGAACATAGTTTTGTCTCAACGCAGTCCCTGTCCCGGAAGCAGTGTGGGATCATCTTCACAGAGACCAAAGAAGAGCTTTGGAACATCCTTCAAGACACCTGGAGAACTGTTCCAGAAGACGGCTTAAAGTACTGACAAGATAGCTCGTCTAAGAGAGTTGAGGCTGTGCTGAAGTACATTGGTGCTATTGACTTTAAAACTGGTTTCGACTCAACAAACTCTCTTCGTGTTTAGACTGGATTTACAGGTTTGTTTGCACATCAATCACCGAATCTGTTTTCTCAGTTTAATATAAAGAAATGAGATCAAGACTTTTGCAGAGAATTTTTACATTGATGGAAATGTCTGTACATATATATATATATATATAGAGACAGAGAGAGAGAGGGGGAGAGAGAGAGAGAGAGAGAGAGAGAGAGAGAGAGAGAGAGAGAGAGAGAG
>CM029387.1:3247958-3260458 GCA_017165825.1 Hepsetus odoe
TTATACGTCACCCTGTGCTCCTCCCTCTTCTTAAAATAAGTATTAACTACAGCCATTTCCATCCTTTTTGCAAAATCTACAACCATCTGACCTTCAGCATTCCTCTCCTTGACACCATGCCTACCCATCACCTCCTCATCACCTCTGTTCCCTTCACCAACATGACCATTAAAATCTGCACCAATCACCACTCTCTCTCCCCTGGGTACACTCTCTATCACTTCATCTAACTCACTCCAGAATTTTTCCTTCTCTTTCCTCTTACAACCAACTTGTGGAGCATAAGCACTAACAACATTCATTATCACACCTTCAACTTCCAGCTTCAAACTCATCACCCTCCCTGACACCCTCTTCACTTCCAAAACACTCTCCACATACTCTTCCTTCAGGATAACACCTACTCCATTCCTCCTTCTATCCACACCATGGTAGAACAGTTTAAACCCCCCTCCAATACACCTGGCCTTACTACCCTTCCATCTAGTCTCTTGCACACACAAAATGTCAACCTTCCTTCTCTCCATCATATCAGCTAATTCTCTACCTTTACCAGTCATGCTGCCAACATTCAAAGTCCCTACCCTCACTTCCACTCTCCTCTCCTTCTTTCTCTCCTTCTCCCTCTGGACATGCCTTCCTCCTCTTCTTCTTCTTCTTTGGCCAACAGTAGTCCAATTTCCACCAGCACCCTGTAGGCTAACAGCACTGATGGCGGTCGTTGTTAACCCGGGCCTCGACCGATCCGGTATGGAATTCTGTATCGTTGTCCGCATATTGATTTGGCAAAGTTTTACACCGGATGCCCTTCCTGACGTAACCCTCCCCATTTACCCGGGCTTGGGACCGGCACGAAGAAATACACTGGCTTGTGCATCCCTAGTGGCTGGGTTATATATATATATATATATAAATAGATAAATATTGCGATTTTATCAAGTTGAATGTACTTTTCTAATTTCCTATTGTTTGTTAAGTTCTATGTGACCACACAGCTGAACTGAATGAACAATGAGGTCATATTTAAACCATATCTGCCCAAAAAATCTCCCCTTGTTTGTTCTCAGACAAGCTAAGCCAACATATGGGACGGATAAGAAAATCAGATGTGGACATAAACGGGTAAAACACTTCCAACCCGTTACAAATCCAGCTCGTCACCGTCCTATGCATATCTGTTTGCCCATTAACAGATGGAAGAGGAATGAAGGATTCTTGCGGCAGAATTAGCCGCGTCAGTGTGAAGCCCGCTGGGCCTCAGATATTCGTGGCCCAAAGCGGAAGCAGCCCCAGGACAGGGGAGGGAGCGTCTCTGCGTTTGTTTTCTCTTGAAAAGCAGAAGTGTGTGTGTGCATGTGGGGGGTGGGGGGTAACCCATCCTGACGGCGGTGATTAATCACCACACGCCAAACATCTGAATAGAACCCGGGAAAGGTTCAACTTTTTAATTCATCCCACACGCAATCTATTTCAACCAGCTGCCGCCTCTGCCTCACTCTTTTTAGTCGGCTTTTCCCATTGACCATTGCTTCTGTTCGGTTTGCTCTCTCTCACTCCCTCCTTTCTCTCGCTCCTTGGCTTTCGTAGTTATCTGGGGAGGAAGGGACATTTGTTCTGTTTGAAGGGATTTTTGGCCCTATCATACGCAGCCCTATGTTATACCTCCAATTGTCATCTTCTTTTATGCAGAATTATTAATTTGAGGCAGGAACAATAAGGAAATTAGTGTTTCGATGCAAAGAGCTCCCTTGCTCCCTCACAAAGAGGCAAATAGCGAATAAAGGAACACACACTGTGTTGCTTTTATTTTGCAGAGGAATGATTTTCTGTTCTGCCCATTAGAAGGAGGCGATCCCAGGAGTACGAGCAGACGATCAAAACACTTTTGAAAGGGGTCTGTCTCTGGCCAGCCTGTATTTTCGAGTTCATTTTCAAGCCAGGCCTGTTTTTCTCCCGGGGGCAGCCGAAAACGCACTCATCAAAATCAACTGGGCACTAGCAGACCCTCTGAACTGAGCAAAACATCTCATCTATGAAGGCGAGCGGAAAAACACACACGCTCACCAGCATCGAAATCACTGAAGAATTGAGGATAAACAAAAAAACACTAAAAATAATTGGTTTTACTGAGACATTAGCTCAACACTCAGTCTAACCCCACGTTCATCTCATCACCGAGATTTAAAGGAATAAAGAATGAATTTTCCCCCCGAATCTTCATCCGTTAAGACATGTTTGGTAGCTTTGGAAGCAATTAGCGCCATACAAACTGCAGGCCTGAATCTTCACACACTCGTCTCGAATAGACTTGTTTTTGTGGTTTCTGACACTTTATGAAGCCCTGTTATCTCTACATGTGGACAAGGAGCTCCAGAGTGTTAGTCGTTATCTGGCCATGGAGCGTAACTGGCCTAACTGTGTGGGTAAGATAGCCTTCCCTCTTCCCCATCACAACAGAGTGATGGACGGGATGGTGGTCTAGTGGTAGGATACTCCTCTAAGGACCAAGATCAAACGAATCAAACCTCAAACCAAAGTACTACCACTATTGGGTTCATGAGCAAAACTCTAAAATGCAAGTTGCTCCAGAGGGACTGTCCCTGTGATCAGGAAATGGGTCACTCTGGATTACATTTACGGCATTTAGCAGACGCTCTTGTCCAGAGCGACTTCCATGTCCTAATTACAGGGACAGTCCCCCTGGAGACACTCAGGGTTAAGGGTCTTGCTCAGGGACCCAGTGGTGGTAGTGCCAGAGGTGGGATTTGAACCTGGGACCTCTTGAGCCATAGGTCCATAGGCAAGTATCCTACCACTAGACCACCACGGATAAGATCATCTGCTAAATGTAAATGGTAGTTAATGTTCTCCTCCAAGTGTGTTGAGCTGTCCAGTGATTTAGTGTGACTTCAGATGTTTCAGGAACACATGCAAACCTTCACCCTCACAAAGCCCTCTTCTACCAGCAGGAACTGATTCTAAAACCAGTTCTGTTCAAGAATGTCCTGCTTTTATCAGTACCCAAGGAGCATTGATGGGTCTCAAGGGTACCTCAGGGCAACCTACGAGTCCAAGACTCGATCTTGTAACCTTCTGATCTTGGGGTTTACCATTAGGTCTGCAATGAAGGACACACCCACTAATGATATCATGGGTTCTTCTGGAAAAAACAAGAATTTTTCAGGTGATAAACAGAATTTATTTTTGGACGAATTGTCTGAACCACTTGGTGTCGGTGTCTCTGTTGGTGGAAAAGGGCTAAAACTGTTCAACACCTCAAAAATCACTGGTAAGACCCAATTTAGGCTTCAAGATGGCTGCTAACGGCTGTTTCTGTTTCTGTCCATGTGTGTGTGAAATGGTTTGTTAAATGCTAATACTTGTTACCTGCATCTGCCTTGTATCTGAAGCCAACTTCAGACCAAACGTCAGCTGAACATCCACATGTAGGAAAATGGGGAAAAGCTGAACCTGGTCTGATTTTTGAACTATCCCTTTACATTGCAGAAGCTGTCCTTCCAAAGAGATGATCTAAGCATGCTGAGCAACTGGAACGGATCATGTGGATTTGTCTCTCCTTACCCTCCAAGACAAAGCCTTCCACTTCTGTCTGTGTGACTGGTCCTCTTCCAACATAAGCAAAGCGAACAGCTGCTTAAAGGATTATTCCTGAATCACGAGTAACAGTGCAGGACAGAAGGATCTTCTGCAGCCGCCACTCTATCCTCAGGTAAATAATTCCTGCACTGCGTTCGTCTCCTGAGGATGAGTGACCTTGAAGGATTTTCTTTCTGTGTGCAGACACACACTCTGCAGACTGCAGATCATCTTAGCATTTGCCCTTTAGTGTCTCCAAGAACAGCAAGGAAAGACATGTGGGGCACATCTGAGAGGACTTCCACATGCTTACAATTTATCCTGTAACACTAAAATCATTTCTGAGTGTTTGTGTTTGTGATGTTCTGGTCAGAAAGAAGTTTCCTTTGGTCCGAGTTTTAAATGAAATGAATTGAAATGTCTTTTGGTCTCAATGGACAAGAGACTTTTAAACAAACAAGGGGACGTCCAAATTTAATTCAGTGAATCAATGACAGTATTGTGCAAAATCTGGAGTCATATTTTTTAAAAAGCCAGTCTATCTATCTGACTGTCTGTCTGTCTACCTATCTGTCTGTCTATCTATCTATCTATCTCTCTGTATGTCCGTCTGTCCATCCATCCATCTATCGACTATCTGTCTATCTATCTATCTGTATATCTGTCTGTCCGTCTGTCTGTCTGTCTACCTATCTCTCTGTCTCTGTCTGTCTGTCCATCCCTCCATCTTTCCAATATCTATCTATCTATCTATCTATCTATCTATCTATCTGTCTATCTATCTATCTATCTATCTATCTGTCTGTCTGTCTGTCTATCTTTCCACGTTAAGGGTAAAAAGGTGAACCGGGAGAAGTAAGCTGCTGATTGGCCTCCTCATGTGTCGGAGGTATTCATGGTATTAAATGTGTTCAAATGGTCATTTTCCTTTGATCTGACTCCTGCCTGTGGACTCGCTGTGGTGGATTTGAATTTCAGACCACAATCGCTTTCAGTCCAAATTAATGAAAAAATTGCCGTTTCAGTTCATTCCATTTGAGCCCAAAGAAAGTGAACAGTTTTACCAGTTGCTGTTCTGGAGTTTCAAATGTGCTGAGCTGCTAAACGATCAAACCTTTATTTATTCCTCTGCAGAAATGCAAAGTAAGGCTTTCACTTGCAGAATGATGATTTACTAAAGCTGCTTTCCTTCCTGCTCCTTATCAGAATGAATCATATTTAAATGAAATAAATAAATAAATAAAAACATAAATACACGAGAGTGGAATTAATTAAATTGGGGAGGTTAGCTGAGGATGCAGAAATGCTGCACCAGCAGTGCCATTAGTATTTTAACCTGTTTTAGTTTGCTCCTTTTCAAGGTTTTGAGACTGAATTGTCCATATTTTTTTTTTTATATGGGGCTTAGGTACCAAAAACACTCACAGTTCATTTTTCTGCAACCGTTTCAACCTCTCTGCAACAAAGTAGCCTATATTTCCATTCCCTGGTTTTTAAACCGATGTGTAAATGACATTACGCTGGAATACAGAACAACCAAAATGAACATCAGGACAAAAACTCAATGGAAAAAAGAAATCTCTACAAAGCAGATATGATCCATTTGCCTCCTGAAATACAAAATCAGCACATGATTTAATCTTTCACTTTGGTAACTATGACAACCTTTTTTTTGGGTGATGTCATGCACTGCATGTACTGTACAGCCACGTGTTCAACCTAAATATTAGTGCTTCATCCCTCAATGAGACGCAGTACAAGGCATCCAATCAGAGCAGAGCTTGACATAAATGAGTCTTAAAGGTACAGTAGCAAAAACAGCCTGTAAAATCTAAGGAATCCTTAACAGGGGTGCTGGAGTCCATCCCAGGACATGTGGGACAGGTGGACATGTCACACGCATTGCAGACACACTCAGTCACATCAAAGGGGCAATATTTCAGAATTCTTTGATATTATTATAGGAATTCTTTTTGAATGACATGTTTTTGGCTCATGAAACTGCATAAATATAACTATTTGTTGATTGATTATATAAGAGGCCTAAGAAGTAGCTTTAATTTGACTAAACTCTGAGTTTCCTTTACTTTCTTCAGTGTGTTCTCTGCTGTAAAATCTAGAATAATGCTGATTTCCACCCTTCCTCTTTAACGTCCCTGATAAGGTTCTTCCACTTCACTTTGTCTAAAGCCTGAGCTGTGTGGTGCTGCCTCCAAATCCAGTTTTTTTTCCTATAAGCTTCCTTTTCCGGGGCTTTCTGTCAGTGAATGACTGCTGTTCTTTTCTCCCACCTGCTTAGCTGTCACGGTGTGGGCGCAAGTCAGAGTGTGTGAAATCCCAGCATGCCCGGCACGCGCCCGAGTGGAAACGGCGGCGATTAGAGCCCAAGCGGGGAGAGAGGAGACGCCCGCAAAAACCGGATAAAGACGTCAGTTACAGTCAGCAAAGGCAGAAATCTTGGTGGGATGACATGTGGTGTGTTGTGAGGGCCTGGAATGTGTGTGTGGGTGGGTGGGTGTGTGTGTGTGTGTGTGTGTGTGTGTGTGTGATGTAGGAGAGGCAGGAGTGACTGTGATGAACACACCAGCGTACAGTAACTGCAGGTCCCTGTTGCACAGTCGGGGTTACAGAATGTTGTGCTTGTGAGGAGTGACATCTTGCCGCCAAGGCTTTAGTGCCGTACCGTGCTCTCTGATTCCTGAACACTTTTGTCTAATTACTGCAAAATCAACTAGCAGAGTCCATTCACTCCCATTTTCAAATGTCTAGTTGGACCTGAGGGGAAAATGCACAGATTTTTCTAAATTATCTGCATAATTTCATTGAGAAGCTCTCACTCAGAGTGCAGCGCCGTGCCAAAGTCTTGATCCCCTCATTTCATCACAATTTGCTTCCAGAGATCCAGAGTTTCTTGCTTAATATGTCGTTGAGGGACAGTTCTCCTGAAGGACAGTGTTGTTGTCTCTCATGTTCAGTCCAGTCTCTGTACCTGAGCAGTTCTCCAGATCTTCCTGAAGGACAGTGTAGTTGTCTCTCATTTTCAGTCCAGTCTCTGTACCTGAGCAGTTCTCCAGATCTTCCTGAAGGACAGTGTTGTTGTCTCTCATGTTCAGTCCAGTCTCTGTACCTGAGCAGTTTGATAGTTCTGTGTTGGTTAATCCACACAGTGATCTACGTCTGAACCTTCAAGCAGAACAAAGCGTCTGATGATCTGATGCAGATGATTCCAGACGATCAGGTCATTAGTTTACTGCTGATGCACAAATGAAAGAAATATAAAATTATTACAAACTAAATGTTGTTGTTTTTTGTGGAACACAACAGTCTCAGTGCAGGCATGCAGTAAATGGGGAGGAAACAGGAAGTAAAGAAAAGAAAGAACTGGGGAAAGATGAAAAGACAGGCACAGAAGTAGAGAAACAGAGGTAGAAAGAGAGTTAGGATTACAATTGGAGTAGCACAGAAGAAAGAAAAGAAGAAAATATGGAAAGAAAAAGCAGTAGAAACAGAGGATGGTGTTAGAGACGATATGGGGTGACAAGAAAAAGGAAAGGAAGGAGAGAGATTATAAAGTAGATTAAAAAACAAGAGTATAGGAGAGACTGGAGCAGAGCAAATGGAGAGGGAGAGAGAGAGTGTGTGTGTGTGCGTGTGTGTGTGTGTGTGTGTGTGTGTGTGTGTGTAGGAATGGAGGGAGAGGAGTGAAGGAGCGGTCAGGGTGAGTGATAGAAGCTGGGTGAAGGGTCAGAGAATCACCTCCACACACGGCTGTACTCCACCATTATCTCACACACACACACACTAACACTAACAGACACACACACTAACACTCACACACTAATACACACTAACACTAACAGACACACACACTAACACACACACACTAACACTAACAGACACACACACTAACACACACACACTAACATACACTAACACTAACAGACCCACACACTAACACACACACACTAACACTAACAGACACACACACTAACACACACACTCACTAACACTAACAGACCCACACACTAACACCCACACACTAACACTCTCACACTAACACTCTCACACTAACACTCACACTAACACTCACACTAACACTCACACACTAACACCCACACACTAACAGACCCACACACTAACAGACCCACACACTAACACCCACACACTAACACACCCACACACTAACACCCACACACTAACACACACACACACTAACACCCACACACTAACAGACACACACACTAACACTAACAGACACACACACTAACACTAACAGACACACACACTAACACACACTAACACTAACAGACACACACACTAACACACACACACACTAACACTAACAGACACACACACTAACACACACACTCACTAACACTAACAGACCCACACACTAACACCCACACACTAACACTCACACACTAACACACACACTAACACACACACACACACTAACACTAACAGACACACACACTAACACACACACACTAACAGACCCACACACTAACACTCACACACTAACACTCACACACTAACACTCACACACTAACACACACACACACACACACTAACACTAACAGACACACACACTAACACCCACACACTAACACTCACACACTAACACACACACTAAAACTCACACACTAACACACACTAACAATCAGACACTAACACTCACACTAACACACACACATTAACACTAACAGACACACACACTAACACACACACTCACTAACACTAACAGACCCACACACTAACACACACACACTAACACTAACAGACACACACACTAACACCCACACACTAACACTCACACACACACACACACACTAACACTAACAGACACACACCCTAACACACACACACACACACTCACACACAGAAAGCAGTTTTAAAAGTCTTTAAGCAAAAAGGCATGATTTCTACAATCACTCCCACATGTATCCCCGGACTTTCCTCACATTTCTCTGGAAATCTTCCCCCGGACGCCTTCTGGAGGAAGTTCATTTCAAACACACGAGTGTTCCCTTCCTTTAATCAGCTTCTTTCCATTTCATCTGGCCTATTCATTAAAAAAAGAAGGAAAAAAAATCAATTACATCGAACACCTGAACTAACAATGCGGCCGGGCCAATTTGCCCTGTTAGGAAAGTGGCTGCTAGTGAATTAGCAATGGTAATAGGCAGATTGATTTGATATTTTTGGCTGGGCGGGAGCACAAAAGAATCCCTGTCCTTTTTTTTTTTGGTCGCTTCTTTTGTTGATGGGCGAATTAAGGCGCGTCAGCGTGAACGGAGCAGAAAAATGTAATTCCCCCCCTTCATTAAATGCCACCTCTTGTCCATTATGGCTTCAATTTGTAGGCCAGCGAAACGCGCCATTGTCTCTGTAATCAGGAAGAGGATCCGAGAGTTCGCCCAACAAAGACCAGACGGAGTTTCTGAAAGCTATTTGATTCAATGGAGGACCCACAATCATGAAATTTCCCTAAAAACCCTCAAACAATAAGCGGCCCAGGACAGAGCGCTGGTTACAATAAGTGCTGCAGCTTTGTTCACCGTAATGCAATTACTGCAGGGAAGCGATTGGGCATGGGCCCAAGTATCCTTGCACTAAAAAGCCATGAAAATAGCAGTTATCTTAAACAGCGGAGTTATGAATCCCCTGACCCAGGCCAATCCCAAAGCGGAGTATATTCATCATATCAGCGCTAAGCAAGTCCAGCAGAGTCTGCGGGGAGACTGGAGTCTATAAATCTAGCGGAGCTCACTTAATGAAGCTTTCCTTTCCTTCGCGAAAAAAGCTCATGGGAATTTACATGCTGCACAGTTTCAGGTAAAATAAGGACCCGATGTAAAAATGTAATAGATATTTCTATTGGTGCAGTGGGCAACATCATAACCTTAAACAGGATGTAGTTCTGGGTATTAACTGGGAAAAGATAAGGTGCAAACTCTTTTTTTGAGACATAAGTTTCATTATTTTGGAGGGGATAAATGATGGGAAGTCAGCAGTCTAGCTAAATTACACGAATGTCCAATCAATCCCAGATATGAAAGTAAGAAAGGTCACAGTTAAAATGGTAAATCAGAAAGTGTGTGTGTTGTAGGAGTGCTCCCAGCTATTTAAGCTCAATCATACGGGGGTCCACTCCTTCCCATTCATAAGTTCTCCTAAGAACTGTCGTCTGGCATCACCATCTCTTCACACAAGGCCATCTCAGTCCAGAATGTTCTCGTTCTTGGTTCCCCGATGGTGGAACGAGCTCCCAGATACAGTAAGAGCAGTGGTTGCTTTGGATAAAAGCGTCTGTTGAATGAGTAAATGTAAATGTATTCAGTTATATGGAGTCAGTACTTGGATCTGGGCTGTAAAAGAAGGTTCTTACTATGGCTTTCCCATTTGCTTTTGCTACTAAAATGTGTTAGTTTGCAATAAAACTTTAAAACTGAAAAGGTCCTTTATGTACAGCATTAACAGACGCCCTTATCCAGAGCAGCTTCTATTTCCTAATTACAGGGACAGTGTCCAAGGAGTTTTTGGGGTTCAGGGACCCACTCAGGAACCCAAAGTTGGTAGTGACGGAGGTGGGACGAGTATCCATTATTCTGAGATGAATTTGGGTAAAATGTTTAAACAAACTGTGAAGCATTTCACTGAAATGTGCTTGCATTTTCTTGGGATTTAAAAGTGAAAGTGACTAATCCCCTGCTTTTCACTCACGCACACTGTGCAGGAGGGGGCAGCTATTTAAAGCACCCGGGGAGCAGTGATGGGGACGGTACCTTGCTCAAGGGAATCTCAGGGCAACCTACTGGTCTGGGATTATCATAGTTTTTCTCAAAATAATTACAGCATGCTTGGGGTTTGTACCTCATACATACAAAAGCTACAACCCATAATGCATTTCACTGTAAATTAGTGACACCATATTGGTATTTATGACAATTTTTCACAAAATAGACTTTACGGTTTGTGCCCCCTTCTTACCCAGTTAATAGTTACAACCTGTTAAGCATTTCAGTGTAAATTAGTTAAATGTTCTTGAGCTTTCTGAGCTTGTTTCAAATTCAGATCTTAAGGTTGTATCTCTCCTGCTTCTGCTAAACGCAAATGTGGTGAAAGAATCTGCACCTTCCGCACAACGTCTCAGCTTGTTTCAAGGAGCCTTCATTAATGCCTCGCTAATATCTGGCCCATGTTGCAGAATTTAAGTATATGAAGCGCTTTATTTTTCCTGTCATATCTTGGCTGCCTTCATTAAAATCTCCATTAAAAGAGTACAGCTGGCAGAGAAAAGTGGCAGCGCTGCCAATATGGACGCAAACCAAGGGCATTGTATTTATATTGCACGCTGACAAAGGTCACTAAAAGTGGATTAGTTTTATGGCACTAATTAATTAAATGGTTAAGACTGTTAAGCCATTGCACTTTGTTAAGGTGGGGGTGAATGGAACCGGACATTGGAACCGGCCCGGACGTTGAAGTTACACGGGTCTCCTGAGCGCTTATGCGGGATGGTGATGATGGTTTTCTTTGGGGGGATGAGTTTAGCACCTCAAAGCAAGGGTTAAACAATATCTCAAAAAAATGGTTAAAGTAAAGATTTCAGAGGCCGACGTCTGGTTCCATTCACCACCACTGTATCAGCTCTGACTCGATGACTTCACAGCCGCTCTGAAGGACTTTGTTTACATGCTGACCGTCTTGTCATGATGCAGACGTTAAAAATATGTGAATATGTAACAATGTAGCCATTTAAAGTGAAAGTGACTATTCTTGTCTTTGTGAATCACAACGAAATTACACCTCTACATTCTACCAACACGCACATGCAGCAGCTATCGAAAGTGCCCGGGGAGCAGTGACGGAGACGATACCTTGCTCAAGAGTGCCTCGGGAAAACCTACTGGTCTGGGATTCAAACCCATGACCTTCTTATCCCGGGTCCAACTCCCTAACCACTAGGCCAGCACTGGCCTAAATGGTTTAAATGGTTTAAAGAAGGATTACACAATATTATGAACAGGATGAAGATTCACTTCTCAGTCTTTATATTCTAAACAGTAACCATGACCCATTTTAAACTCAACATGGTTGTGATGTCATAACCATGGACATGTTCAGGTTCAGATGAACGTACAGATTCTCCACTGCTTTTTCCGTAGCTTAGCCTCCATTCGTTCATTCAACCTTGTGCGGTTTAGCCCCACCCATGCAGTCAACAGCAGTTATGCCACGCCCATTTCACCCCCACCAGTTTAGCCCCACTGAATCGCCTTAAAGCTGTTTGATGGCGCCCATTTAGACAACACCTGTATAGTCACTCCCTGCGATAGGCTGGCGACCTGTCCAGGGTGTGTCCCCGTCCTTCGCCCTGTGTGAGCTGGGATGGACTCCAGCACTCCCCCGTGACCCTAATTAGGACAAGCGGCCGAGAAAATGACTGACTGACTGACTGTATAGTCAGATCCATCACCTAATTCAGCTAATGCCAATTTAGTGACGCCTATTTTCCTACACCATTTTGGACCCATCCATATTGCCTCTTGGAATTTGGCCCCGCCCTTTCCTGCTGACGTGATGCAGAGTTTGAAGTCAGATGTTTCGGGGGAAACAAGCCAAAAACAGCTTCAAAGTCAACTAAAGCAAACCAATCTCAGCCAATCAGAGCTGGTCTAAAAACACAGCAAATCAAACAGCCTGTTTGATCCTGAGGAAGGTTAAATACGGTCAAGATCAACTACATTTCCTGCCTTTTTCTGGAACATAAAACCACACAAGCTTGAGAAATGCAGCAAAATGTACCAAATATCTCTCCTCTCTCCTCTCTTTGCTTTATAGTTGGGCCACTGCATTCCCTTGTTCCTTTTAAGCTCCATGCTGTCAACCCATATGTGTTC
>CM029387.1:3265458-3359205 GCA_017165825.1 Hepsetus odoe
TGTTATATTTCTAAATATTATATGTAACAGAGATGTATAAATGTTTCCCCTGATTCTTTGCCCCGTATAAATAAAACAATCTGCAGTGTCACGTATATTCAGGACTTTTTTAGGACAAAATGTTCATTTTCTGCTCTTCTCTGATGTTGTGGCATTAGCTTTTCTGGAGCAATCGAACAGAGAGAGAATGTGAAGAGAAGTGCGATTGATATTGTTTTGACAGGCAGAGTGGATTTGAACGAGTGGAGCAGTGAACACACAATCTCTCCAGCTCTCTCTCTCTCTCTCTCTCTCTCTCTCTCTTCTTCTTCTCTCTCTCTCTCTCTCTCAAACACACACACACACAAAATGGAAGGGTTGGGGGGGCATCATCATCTTCAGTCTTTGTGCCATTTTATAGAGTCGAGTCGACTGCCATTGACAATATTCCACTATTTTTCAGCCGCAGCGGAGAGACGCTGTCTCTGTCACGATTCAATCTAGCCGCCTCTCCCCAAAACACTGTATAATGCCTAGTTAAAGGCAGCAGTGTGTGAAATGGTATTTTAAAATAAATGAAAGTGAGTAGGAAACAGAGGGCTGGGGAGATATTACCGTGTCAAAGCTGACAGACAAGCCGCGGGACGAGAGCTAAAGTTATCAACCCACAACACCCCCATCACCATCCCCCAAAATAGTGGATTAAATAAAATAAAACTCCAGGAAGACTGCTGATGTGTCACCATCACACATTCTATGATGCTAACATAACTACAAGAGAGGGCTATTTTTCTCCAGCCTATCAAAGAGAGACATAGTGAGTCCCGAATTACATCTCTCCCACTTGCTCGGTGGAATTGGATGTGGCCTGGATTCAATAGAGGCAAATCTCATAATGTCCAGCGCTGGACTGACAATGTCTTTGGAGAAAAAAAGAAACTTGTGATTCTGAAACGGCAGATTCATAGACGAGAAGACCATGTTTAGAGTTTACAGTATTTGTAGTCTGTGCTAAAATTTGGATTTACTTATCTTTCATTAATAAAAATTGATCTAATCAGCTGAATATGTGCACATATATGCGAAATGATCTACAAATGAGCTGTTGGGCATTTTACCATTTATGCTGACCTTTCAATACAGTTTTTGTCTCTCATTTTCTGTCCAGTCTCTGTACCTGAGCAGTTCTCCAGATCTTCCTGAAGGACAGTGTTGTTGTCTCTCATGTTCAGTCCAGTCTCTGTACCTGAGCAGTTTGATAGTTCTGTGTTGGTTAATCCACACAGTGATCTACGTCTGAACCTTCAAGCAGAACAAAGCGTCTAACTTAAGACATGAAGCCGTGAAGAAACAGAGCCAGATGATTCCAGATGTTCAGGGGATTCGTTTACTGCTGATGCTAAATGCTGAGTGGCTGCAACCCCTTTATCTAGAACATTTTTGCAGCCTGTCAGTAAAGCATTAGCTCCCATTTCTTTCACTCAATCAACCCAGTACGCCAAAGATATGACGGTTTGACATTAACCAGCATTTCTGCACCAAGAAGCTGATTCCCAACAAACTTAAAGAAATGAGGGGTGTCTGAAGATTTTTGCACACACTATTAAGGGACGGAGGATCTCCAGGATATCGGTCTCTTAAACTGTTTCTTGCTGGGGCAAATAAGCAGTTTATTATCCAACAAAGAACAACATCATATGAACTGAGAAATTATTTTCTGTTTCTGGGTTCAACTGGTTGGGACTATAATGGGAGAAGCTGACGTTAGTTTTGTCAGAGTCGTTTTCCGGCAGGGTGGTAGACGCTTTGAAATGTTGTCAAGAATATGTGATGTCACATGAGATGGGAGCCAGAGTATATTGTTTTAATATTTTTAAAACTGCATGTTCATGTATGTAAGAAGCGAGACCAAATGTCATGCTGGGTTAAGTTTATTTTCCTAGGCATTTGTATAGAAATGTGCTGGAATATTGTTAATAGTTGTATAAACCAATAGCAATCATGTTGTCCAAAGAAAGGCCAGACAGATCTGCTTTTGATTATTAGAGCTCGAAGAATGATTTAAGAAGCTGATTGCTTATGTCTGCATCCCGCAAGGAAATGACCTGCTGCTTTTCCTAAAACAGATGAAATGCCATGAAAGTCCCAGCTGAGTGAAACTTTATCCCCATGTTTCGATATCTAAACAGACTCAAAGCACTTCTGCCCGGGTTAAGGTCATGAGGTTGTTTATGCTGCCATGACAACACCACTATCCGTCACCACGCGCCTAAAACACCCACACAGTCCTGATTAGCTGGAGAGGTAGAGCTCCTCAAGGAACGATCTGGATTTATAGTGAAGGACGTAGTTTTAGTTCAAGATCAAGAAAGCCTGTCTTTTACTTTATTGTACTATGCATGACGTTCTGCAGAAAGTTGCTGACGTCTGTTTTTAAGAAAGCCAAAAGTGTTTTTCCAGTTCTATTGTAGTCAGACGTTTACATATTAAGGCTTGAAAACAAGCTTGTTTATCTTAAGATCAATCCATCCATCCATCCAGTTTTTGAGCTGAAAATCATAACCCAGGGCTGGTACTGGACCTCTCCCAGCAAAGGTAGAAAACTCCCCTGGACAAATTTCCAGACCATCAGAAGACAGATAGTCACATCTAGGGGGCAAATGAGCAAACTGTGGGTGAAAACTAGAGCAGGAACCCAAAAAGGACATGTGAAGAACATGCAGCTCCACACAGAGTGAACCCAGACCCAGCTCAGAATCAGACCCAGAACTTTCCTCTACGATTTAAAGATTATCAGTTATTAGTTTAAAGATGTTGAAGTTAGCGAGCTGTTTCAACCCATGTTACCATTTTCGTACCCAAAAAGAAAAAGAATAATCACTAAAAAGCAAAAAAGGGAAACAAAACACGCCCCATCATGTGACTACATTTGGCGCATGGAGAAGATTATATTAAGAAAAATTAAATTTTATTTTACAGGAAAACCTTTTTTAACATGCGTTAATGCAATAAGCACTTAAAGTTCACACAGTGTAAAAGGGCAGCCTGTGCTTTCAGAAGGCATACAGTCATGAATTTCTAGACAGCAATGCAATGCATAACGCGTATATAACTCAAAGTGAAAGGAATAACCACTGCGCCGTTATTTGGAGCTTTGGAAATCTGCAGCTTTAGATTCGTCTGGGCACCAGACTGGGCTAAACCTGTTCAACAGTCTGCTTTCACTTATGGCCATTTCTACATTCGCCAGCATTCATGAGCAGGTTTCTGGCTGGATGAGAGACTCTCATTTATACGGTGCAGAAAGCAGGCAAGCCGTAGGCCAGTGGAGTCACAATTTACAGCCCTCGTGTACAAAGTTTCACAATTTGAAGTTCCCTGATCCCAAACTTAACTCCTACACTAATCCTTCAGGAAGAGTCTGATCAATGAGCAGAACGCCCTTTGTTTGGTTCTAATGTGTGGCTGATATCCTAAGAACGTTAGCATTTTATCCATCCCTCTACTTTCAAAGCCTCACCCTAATCCCGGCCCTCATCCCCACTCGAACCCTTATCAGTTTCACCAAAGAGGCAACAGGATTTACGCTGAGTGTTAGCAATTACAGCGTGTCTAGACAAGCTTTATGGCCCAGAAAAAATGCTTTGTGAAATTTTACAGTAAATGTTATGTTTCACAGTTTTACAGTTCAGTTTTACAATGAAGCTTCAGTTTGACCATTAATTTTAGTGGAAAACTGGTTTGATAATTTTACCAAAACTCACAATCAGTAAACTTTACAGTCCAAATCATTAAACCTCAGAAGACGTGACCATGAACAAAGGCTGAACTGTAAACCTTTACAGTAGAACTGTAAAGGATTAAGGTTTAACTGTAAATATTTACCACAAAACATGCAGTTTTACAGAACACTGGTCCTTTTCATGCTTCTGGCATGAAATTTACAACATAAACTGTAAACTTCACCGTCAGAATCAAAAAAGTCTACTTTATTTAACTTTATAGCAAAACATTTGGTAGAATATTCAAGTACAAATTGTCCATTTTCTTACAGAACAATGAAAGAATGTATCCAAACTGTAAATTTTACAGTTTTACTGTCAACATGACAGTGCAAGACTTCCAAAAATAAAATGCGACCAAAAATGCAAAGCAATTAATGAAGGAGAGGAACAATCTGAAGCTTTACGAATGTCCCCTGAAGGTGGAAAGATGTTCTGGCCTTTCTCACACCCTTGGTATCCAACTTCATTATGAGGCAGCAGACAAACTGGATGGTACCGACCCAGATGCTGCCAACCGTCTGCTGCTCAGGCAAGTTCCACAGAACAATCCAGAATTCAGCACATGCTCAGATATAATAGATGATGAAACTGAAGGACTTGAGTGTGCAAGAGTATTTGAAGGGAAAAAGCGGCCGGCTGCAAAGGAAACGTACTTCAAGACACTGCAGATGAATATGAGCGCTGGATTCCGCTTAGCGTGTTCAAAGCCATCAAGGAGATGCTAATACAGTGACATTGCCCAGAGCAACAGGAGCACCCTGTCGAGAGTTTTGCATTTCCACTCTGAACTGAAGGAAATTCACCCTCACCATTGCTGCAAGTTGCGGCAGAAAAACGAGCTGCACTGGCCTCTTTTACTATTCCCCCAATGATATCTGTGAATTTACAGCCTCGCCCGGGCCTGCGAGCAGCTGAAAAACATGAATGTACATTTTCCACTGCAGTCCCCAAACAGCCATCAGACAGAAAGCTCAGCGCCAGTCTTGTTTAAAGAAGAGCTCCTAGTTAAAGGCAAAAAAGCACATTTCCACCATTTTGCCAACATGTTCAATGTCTCTCGCCGCTGACAAGCAATGGAAACTTGTGTGGTTTCTGAAAAGCATTCTTTACTTAATTTGTACAATTCAGAACAGTTCAGACTCTTGCAGGCCGTAGGCCAGTGGAGTCACGGTATAAAACACTCGAGGAGGAAGTTGAACCACTAGAGTTTCCCTGACCCCAAACTTAACTCCTACACTAATCCTTCAGGAAGAGTCTGATCAATGAGCAGAACGCCCTTTGTTTGGTTCTAATATGTGGCTGATATCCTAAGAACGTTAGCATTTTATCCAACCCTCTACTTTCAAAGCCTCACCCTAATCCCGGCCCTCATCCCCACTCGAACCCTTATCAGTTTCACCAAAGAGGCAACAGGATTTACGCTGAGCGTTAGCAATTACAGCGTGTCTAGATAAGCTTTATGGCCCAGAAAGTTGCTTTGTGAAATTTTACAGTAAATGTTATGTTTCACAGTTTTACAGTTCAGTTTTACAATGAAGCTTCAGTTTGACCATTAATTTTAACAGAGAATTTTTTCATGGTTGTACCAAGAAACTTACAATCAGACTGTAAACTTTACGATCCAAATCCGAAGTATCGGAAGTGTTATCCGAGAACAGAAAAAGAGTAAAGCTTTGAAGAACAATCCCAAAGGCTGCAAAACAAACCAAATCCTGAAAATAATGATGATCTCAAATACAATAAAACTAAAGGAAGCAGTTTGTTCTGAAAATGGAAGGAGCAGAAAGTACTATTTTGTAAAAATTACAGATTTACAAAGAAAGTAAGAAAGTAAAGCAGAGAATCCTAAAAATTCTTCTTAAGCAGCATTTGCATTTCATTAAAATGGGCCAAATGGGTGTCTCATGAAATGGATGATACTGTTTCCAGCTATGGCGATGCACTTTTGTCCATATTTTAGACAGAGTCTAAAACCACACCGGCAAATCTACTTCACACTATTTAACGACAGCACCATGCTGGCACTGTGCCCATCACTGATTACTTCTCACACTGAACATGTCTTGGGTGACTGACAAAGGGCATAAAAAAGAGATGTTTTCATTTTCGGTTCAGGCTGCCCTGAGAAATTTCACAGTAACATTGTAAAGGCTTTACAGTTTTCAATGAAACTGAAATTAAACCATCAATTTTAACAGCAAACTGTGTTTCTTTAGTGTCCACTAAGAAACATACAGCCAAAATGTAAACTTTACAGTCAAGTGAAGAAGAGGTGAATCAGGAACTGCATAGTGAATCAAGAATAAATGGTTTTGGATCAAATTTTCATCGATGACCTGTAAACTTTACAGTAAAACTACCATTTAGGTTCAACACAACATACATTTTTACGGTAAACTGGCCCTTTTCCTGGTTAAACTGTGAAACTGAGACTCTAAACTGTAAATTTCACTGTTGGAATGATGCAGAAGAGGAAACCACGACATGTTTAGAAACGAATACACTTTTGGTCGAATGTTCATGCTCAAACTAAAAACTTCACAGTAGGTTTTTATGAACAGCCATGAATTAACTGTGAATTTTACATTTTCCGGTCACCCTGAGCCTGAAGTCATAAATGCATCTGACACAGTAAACAACACCGAATCAATCTGCCGACATACATTTAAATCCAGCCTCCATGACTACATTTTTTATTCATGCTACTGCTTGGCATAGAAAAATAAAACTAAACAAAAACAGGCCAGTGAGGTGATGGCAGTAAGAATATTTGTAGACGCAGTGATTTATTCACAACCTGTTTCGACATGTTTCTGCTGCAAGAATAGCAGCAGAAACGCTGAGAGACTGTGACTTATTCAATTCACTGTCAGCGCTTTATAAATATTTATCTTGCATGATTTGAAACATGACATTAGGGGGGAAAAAAGAGCGTGTCACCTGGTGGAACAAGGCGAGAGAGAGAGAGTTTGAGTGACAGCACTAGCAGATGCCGTATCGGCGCAGGCTGTCTATGGCTGAGATTACTTGTATTAGCAAAGCAACACATATTCTCGCACAAGCATTCACCCCCGAAACAGACAGATATAGAGCTGAGGATAAACAAAACGGGAAAACACCGGAAGATCTACTCCGTCACCCTGAAATTACACCAAAACTGTCAGTCAGAAGAGGCAAATAACACTCCAGCCTGCCATTTTGGGCCACCCAATACCCAACTGTGGGGGTCTGGGCCTGCTGGAGGGACTTAATGAAAGGACCATAAAGGTGTCCGCGTCCCAGCTGCCGGTCCCTGTTCTGAAATCTGATCCGCCAATAAATTCAACAGTTGGATCCTTAATTATAAGAAAGTACGCCATGCAATGTGCATAAAAGTTAAACGTGACTTTTCCTGTCGTTGTGAAACAAGGCACAGCGCACAGTGAGACGCGGCAAAATTAGACCTCTGCTTTTAACCCACGCACACCAGGGGGCAGCTATTTAAAGCTTTAAAGCCCGGGGAGCAGTGACAGGGATGGTACCTTGCTCAAGGGAACCTCAAGGCAACCTCCTGGTCTGGGATTCAAACGCATGACCTTCTGCCATCAACTTCCACACCACTAGGCCACCGCTGCCCCTTAATATATAGACCACTACCCATATCATTATTATTAATAATAAATGAATAATTTATTTGCAAGATTTTAATAAAATGAATGAAATCTAATAATCCAGGTTGGGATATTGGCAGTCTGACACATTACATTTTGTACGTAAGTCTAAAAAGAATACCCTTGTGTGAAAAATACCCTTGTAGAAGAAACAAAATGAAGAAAGTAATCCGATTTAAATTGCACTGGAAATTTTTGGCTAAAATCATAAATTTTTCGCTCAGATCGTTCAGCCCCAGTTCAAATAACGATTATGCAAATGATCCACGCCTCATGGTCGTTTCGTTTTAATATGTACATAGCATGAGTTCCTCAGAGGTTCAAAAACATGATCATACAATTCCATTACAGTAATCCTAAACACTGTGCAAAAGTTTGAGCGTTTCTTCTGAAATGACAGGGTGTTCTCCTGTGGGATGGCTGTGAGGATTTGATTGCAGTCATAAGGGCATTTGGGAGCTCCTGCTGGATGATTAGTTAGATAAGCTTTGCTAAAATCAGCCCAGAAACGCAGAGAGAATCATCGAGAGAATCTCGTCTAATACACCGCAATGCCCTCAGATCTGCAGTTTATGTGCACAGATGTGGTGTTATGGCATCCACAGTAATTCAATATGAAGATAATTTGAGCAAACCCGGTTTTGGTAAAGGTATTAGACAATGCATCATATTTATCATTTCAAATTTAGTGCTGGAAATCATAAAAAATAATCATTATGTATAATAAAGAGAATTATTATACGCCATAATACCCCCATATGACTGTCAAGCGCTGATTTGCACCTGCTTACATGAAAATCTATGGAAAACTAATCATCATATATACAGTAATAGCAGTGCTGGGGTGCAATTTCACTCCCTTGTCACTGTGACTCACTCCAGGCCATTAGTATTCCTGCTGTGTTCATCGCCAAATTCTCAGGTGAAGATTCCTCTCTTCATTAATAAACATAAGAGGAGGGAGAGGAGTAACCTTTTCATAAGGGATTATGAGGAAAGGGGAAAATAAAAAACAAAACATCTGCCCATGTGTCAAAAAAATCATTTCATATTCCAAACGTGTTTGGCAATAAGGCCTCCGTCTCATCATGGGAATAATAAACAGTCAATTATGAATTTGTCACCGAGCTGCTTTTTTTTCTTTATTCCAAAGCAAACATCGCTTCTCCGTACAGTGTGTAGGCATCGCTATTTCATAGCAGGCCTGCACTCATGCTTCCATCCATCCATCCATCCATCCATCCATCCACCAGCAGGACCCCAGATGGAGAACCTGGTCAGGAGCTGGCGCAATAGCAATGTGACTGGGTGTCTGTTTCGTAATGGAAAGCCATTTTTACTACATAGACTGGGATTAAGCCTAGTCCTAGTCCCTGATTTTAACTGCAGATTTGCTTTTGAAAGGAAAATATGTTCGATTCCTTGTTAAATCCTGCAGAAACGACCAGTTTTAATTCATTGCGTGGCTTGAAAACCAATGCCTTTGATTATTCGCTCTACACTCCTTTCAAAGAAGTTATAAAGAGTGGTTCATCCAGGTCTGCTTCTTTAATGAGGCACAATGGTGACAGCCAATCAGAACAGAGCTCACTTGTACGCATCAGTCTTAAAGGCACACTAACAGCAGTCCTAAGTGATTGATAAAGGCAAGATAGTCCAGGTACTAACGATGCATTTCTGCCAAGAGCATCATGTGTATCTCCATGTATATTTCACAAGTACCGTGCACGAATCCTAACTGGGAGGGGAAGACATAACCCTCACATTTTTGTGGTGTTGTCTTGCTATCTGGGTTTCTGCAAGACAATACCTCAGGATACGAAGCCAAAAACTTTAGCTTTCTGTGGTCCTGCCATCATTTCAGAGCAGTCTGAGGATCAGATAAAGGCTTGTCTATGGGAGTGAATCCAAATGCAGTTTTCTCAGTCAGCAGGGTTCTCTAGACAAACACTGCCACCTGATGTCCGTGATGCTTAATGCAGGCCTAAACCTATTTATTCCATAAAACAGTTTTTAATAAATTTACAAGCCATAAAAGAAAGCAAATAAACATGTGTTTCACCTGCTTAATACCCCTCAACCAGCTGTTCATCACCCAATCATGTATTCAGCCGTTCACATGATACGAAGGACAATGTGATTCGTTAGACCAGGCCATCTTCTTCCATTGACCATTGATGGTGCTTTCGACGGTGGACGGGGGTCAGCATGGGCTCTCTGATTGGTCCGCAGCTCCGTACACACCAAGCTACTAAACAGAACACTCTGGGAACTCCTCACGAAGCCTGCAGTTTTGGGAAGGAAGTGAAAGAGCTTCAAAACTGTTTTATCAATAAATGGCAGTGATTAACTTCCTTTAAACCATTTACAGACATTCTATAAGGCTAGGCTCATTGCAAAGTGGTACCGCCAGCTCGCTAATGCGAAATAAATATTTCAGATGATTTATTTATTATTCGTTCTGTGCAGTTCGTCCTTCACTTTGATTGCTGTTTACATTCGAACCTCTGAATGTGAATTTTTCTGTTTGATGTGTTCATACTGTGTGTGTGTGTGTGTGTGTGTGTGTGTGTTTGATGAATTGTGAATTTATTGTGTGTATGTTGGTGCCTTTTTTCAACTTTTCCATTCATCCTTTCTGCTCTACAGTATATTTAAACCAATCAGCACCAACATCACAGCATTGATAGATGAGGTGAATGACACTGATTATTTCAAATACACCAGTCAAGTCTTGAAGTTGACGTATCGGAAGCTGGGAAAACGAGCGTGTGTAAGGATGTGAGCCACTTTGATAAGGGCCAGATTGTGATGATTAGAAGGATCTGGGCATCTCAAAACAGGCCTCATAGCTGCAGACCAGTCAGAGACCCCAGGATGACCCCTGTCCTTCAATGTGCAATGGAAGAAGGTGGGCTGGTCTGATGAATCACATGGTCTTTTACGTCCTGTGGACAGTAGGCCTAGGAACGAAATGACATCAGGATACATTAGGTGGATATGTCAGGGTGATGCTCTGGGTTTGAACCCCAGATCAGTATGTTGGCCAGTGAACAAGGTACTGTCCCCATCACTGCTACCCGGTTACAGGATATGGTTGTGGAGTGCATGGTTCGTGTCGTTCAAAAGCAGACCTTGCACTTTTGTGTTTCACTGTGTGCTGTGATGTGAATTGTTGTCACTTTCATATCTATACACACACACACACACACACATAGAGAGAGAGAGAGAGAGAGAGAGAGAGAGAGAGAGAGAGAGATGGCCTGCATTGTTATCACAAACAGAAGGTGTGCTGACGATGATGACGACCTAACTAAGCCGTCTCAGCACCTCTGGGTTGACGGCTGCATCCAAAACCCATCTGCTGCACCAACCACAGCACAGCGTGTGGTTCAGCACACATATACCCCGCACACACACAACACACACATACCCACACACACACACACACACGGCCAATTAACGCCTCATCCCGCAAGACAAAGAAAGGGGCTGAAATACTCCGCCTCACTTTCTTTCCTTTCTCTCTTTCCACCGTTACCCCTCTCTTCTTTCCCTTCTTACTTACACCTCTCGCTCATTCTCTTGACTTCCTCCTCTCCATCCTTTTTTCTTCCTTTTTCCTATTCCCCCTTCTCCATCCTTCTTTTCTTTTACCTCTCTTTGACCTTTCTCTCTTTTCCTCCCTCTCTCTCTGTTCTCATTATCTGTCTCTCACTCCTCTGTCTTCCTCCTCCATCCATCTCACATGCTAAATCACATTTGGCGTTTGCACTGACAACTTTTATTGGGTCAGGCACCCGCGTCCATCTGTAGTGTGTACTCTGTCGTGTCCACGCGACTGGTGGTGAGCTTCAGAAATGTCCCGGCTGATGTGATGCTGTTCAGATAGAGCCAGTGACGAGACCACAAGTCAGGATGATGCCGTGCCGGTACCTCTGACTGGGTGCTAATGAATAAAGACACAGATCCTGGTATTGTTTCCCCAACTCTTTATTTTTTTAGCCACATTTGAATTACAGCTCTGTACAATGTCTAGAAGGGAATCTCATTTACTAGAGCAACTTCCTTCCCACCTCCCCTTGGGTTTGTTGAAAGCGTTAGAACTTCACTTCATCTTCTTACCCTCAGGGCCCCAAACACTGAGCGCAGTTGGTAGGGCAGGTTATACAGCACTGTGCAAAAGTTTCAGGCAGGTGTGGAAAAAATGCTGCAAACAAAGAATTATTTCAGAAATATAAATAATGTTTGTTTATTTTGATCAATTTACAAAATGCAAAGTGAGCGAACAAGAGAAAAATCTAAATCAGATCAATATTTGGTGTTTCTACCTTTTACCTTCAAACCAGCATCGGTTCTTCTGGCCCCACAGAGCCCTGATCTCAACATCATCCAGTGTGTCTGGATCACATGAAGAGACAGAAGGATGTGAGGAAGCTACATCCACAGAAGATCTGTGGTTCCTTCTCCAAGATGTTTAGAACGACCTACCGGCCGAGTTCCTTCAAAAACTGTGTGCAAGTGTACCTAGAAGAATTGATGCTGTTTTTAAGGCAAAGGGTGGTCACAGCGAATATTGATCTGATTTAGATTCTCTTTTGTTTACAGCATTTTTTCACACCTGCCTAAAACTTTTGCACAGTACTGTATGCAGTTCACAAGTTCAGTTTCTGATATATTTCTTAGTGATTATTTAACCCAGATTATTTAAGCCACAGATAGGAAGTAAGTCAGTACAAATGCAGATACATAGTTAATGTACTGAAGAAGACTTTAGGTATCAGCATACTTCTTAATTGTTCAGATTTTTTTTTTTTCCTTTTTTCCTGACACTGGAACCCAAATACCTGTGCTACACCCTACATTTTCAGATTTAGTGGACAGCCCTAATGGACAAAAAAAAACAACCTCTGTGTCCATCAGATGGAAGGAGAGTGAGAGAGAGGACAGGGAGAGTGGACGGTGGAGTTCAGGGTGTGTGGAGTGTGTGTCCGTGATGGAGAACTAGTAGAGACGGTGATGAAAGTGAAGCGGTGAAGTTCATGTGGATTATTTTCAGTAGATTGTTTTTATTGGAGTTGAAGTTCGAGGCTTTAATAGTCTTTAATTCTATTAATATGGAGTGAGATTCAGTTCACTTTCAGCACAGACAGACGCTCCAGACGTCCTTCAGAGGAGACACATCTCACTTTTTGTATGTTTTTGTACTAAAGTGGTTGAATGAATACTTGCACTTCCAGCAGAGTCAGTTTTCTTCCTGAATTTCTATTAAAGCAAAGTATGTGTGGACTGTGCCACCTCCAGTGAAAGCCAGCGGAAACGTGTCAGCTCAGCTGGTCCTTATTAGAATTCTCTCATTATTAACCCTAGCTGAGGTGGTCCCTTTAAGACTGTCCGCTGAAGAACATCTGGAGAGGTTTAGTGGTAAAATGAAACCAGACAGAGACTAACTGTTTGAGGGACGTGTAAGAATGTATCCGTGTTAATGTCCGATTTCGCTGACTGAAGATCCTGCAGATGACTGGACGAGTTCGGTGAGATGCAATGATCCAACAGGACTAGATGAATCTAAAGACAGATATCTAGGATGGCACCATAAGTTCACCACTCTTTAAAAGCATGCTTTGGTACACCATTTTTTACCAGCCCAGACACACTGGACTTACTTCTTCAGCCAAATGGGTTGATATGAAGGACAAACTCGAAAGAATTCCCAGCAATTAAGTTGATCTGATGGTCCAAGACAAGTTAATTAAACTACACCGAAAGGCCCTTGAGGTTCCAGCTTTTACTGGGTACGCACCAGGTTTTAATTTCGGGTAAAGTAGTGATAAATGCCAAAATAGTGTAACTAAATTGTCACAGGAAGCCTCGTGGGCGTTGTTTGCTTCACCCTGATTGGGCAAACCTGACTGAGGACAGGACTTTGTCCTTGGGCCAGGTGTCCCTCCTTACAGTTTGTGTATATATAGCTCCATGTGTCGGGATGGAGCTGTCACTTATTTGTCGTTTAGTCATCAGGTCATTGTCCTTTTGTCCTTTGGTCATTGTCTGCTAGTAGTTGTTCTTATCATTGTCCTCCTGTCGTTTCTTTTTATCACATAGTCATTTCTCTGTTAGTCTTTCTGGTCCAGCTTGCTTCATGCATGTACCTCCTGATGTTGTGTCTTTGAACTAAACCTCCACCAGCTTTCTGACTTTCACGCTTTTGCCCATCAAACCTGGACAGAAATACAGCAGACAAAGTCATATTTCTTACCCTTGGGTTATCCTAACCCTAGTCCATCCCAGTTCACACAGGGCGAAGGACGGTGACACACCCTGAATAGGTCACCAGCCTATGACAGGGAAGAGCAAACTGACGGGGACAGCACCTTGCTCAAGGGTACCTCAGGGCAACCCACCGGTAAGGGGTTCGAACCCACAACCTTCCGATCCGGGGCCAACTCTCTAACCACTAGGCCACCGCTACCCCGCTGTCTGGCTGCTTACAATCATTTTGCTCAAAATAATAATGGAACTTATGGAAACAATGTACCTTTAATTTACCAATTAATACCTGATAATAAAGGAAAGTGACTATTCCTGCCATTGTGAAACACACACAGCATGACGGAATTACACACGTGGACCAGGGGCCAGGTATTGAGTGCCCGGGGAGCAGTGATAGGGACGGTACCTTGCTCAAGGGTACCTCAGGGCAACCTACTGGTCTGGGATTCGAATGTATGACCTTCTGATCCCGGGGCCTAGTCCCTGAACACTAGGCCACCGCTGCCCCATCTGCCATAACAACTAGCTAACAAATATCAGCTGTTTATTAAGGTGGAGCAGACTTGTGGATGTGGTTTAGGACACAGTATGGCTTCCTTCCTGCCTGAAAAAACAGACAAAACATCACTGCTGCAGGCAGACATTTCAGAAAACACTGAGTGCTGATCCCTCTGCACGTTTGATGGTCATCATTGGCTGCGTTCGGCTCTATAGTATAGTTTTGTTCATTTTCACAGTCATACTGCATCCTAAACTGCACTGAAATATGGGCTAAGGCTACTCTACAGTCATGTGTGTGTTCCTGAGTGTGTATGGACACTCGCTCTGACAGGCCTGCAGGGGACCTTTTCCTGAGCGGTTGTTAAGGTGGGCCTTTAACATTGGGGCCCAGTGCAGCACAGCAAGTCCAAATCAGCCTCTTTTTCAAGCTCCTCATCATGTATTCACTTTCTTCTCCGAGTGTCTGCACTTTTCTCCTGAGCCGTACTGAACCACTAACCTTTCAAGTGGAGACCACGGGGGAGCAGCAGGTAGTGGTGCAGGCTGAATCTGAGAGTGGAGAAGTCATCTAAAATCAGACTAACGAAAAGCACAAAATGTCATTACAAACCAAGGGAACCTTTTATTTTCCATCTTTTATACATTTAATCTCCATGCTCTGCCCCCAAACCGGTTCTTTTGTCGCTGCTGTTGGAGAGGTTTTGTAGAATGCTGGTCGGATTCCCATTTAACCCATAACCTGCACTAAAATAGCCACTTAATGCCAATTTTGAGGTTTCTGGAAGAGTTTAATTTTAGCGTTATGTAAGTAATTGTGCTTAACATGACCAGAGACCTGAACCAAGGTCTCTTAAATCAATTTTACACTTAACATCTGGCTCAAGCCAACGATAAGATTTATAAAACCCATCCTAACAGCTTTATTCATCAGTTTAGCAAAGAAAGTGTGATGGCAACTGATGTTTAGTGGAATAAGCCTTCATTAATGTTATTTTAGAAGTATATGCCAGTCATCACACAAATCTAATGTAGGACTCATTCCCTCTAATGAATTTAATTAAATCAAATTGACAGTTCTCCAAATCTTCCTGAAGGACAAATTTTTGTCTCTCATTTTCAGTACAGTCCCTGTACCTGAGCAGTTTCAGCAGCAGCGTGGGATCATCTCCACAGACAACGGGGCAAAAGGCAGCGATGAACTTTGGAACGTCCTTCAAGAAGCATGCGGAACTGCTACTGAAGACAACTAAGAGAAGAAAGCTCGTCTAAGAGAATTGAGGCTGGGCTGAAGAATAACGATGGTCAAACTAAGTATTGACTTTAAAGCTGGTTAGAATCAAAGCTTTAGACTGGATTTACATGTGTGTTTGTTCTGTGTGAGGTACCACTCGAATGAGGAGTTCCAGATACAAGATTTTCATTTGGTATTGATCTAGACCCCCCATTAATCCCACAGAGCTGTTTGGTACATTTGGTCTGTAAGAGTTTCTGCTGAAACAAATGGGACTTTTTCTCAATTAGTCCGAATATCGTCTTTCCCAGCATGCCCATTGTATTTTCCCTTTAGAACAAAAAAGAAAAAAATGAGTAAGGCAGAAATTAAGGGTATCTAAAGCATTCCCTTTCGGTCTGGTCAGGTCATTTATAATGAATATAATGGCTTTAGCAGGATTTATAGCTGATTGATAGTGAGAGTACATGCTGTATGTTTTACTGACCTTGTGGGTATTCTTTTGTCTCAAAAGGCAACTCTGGAGAAAATATGTTACAATAAATCTGTGCTCTCAGCATGAAAAAGACAAATTTGGTCTGTTGCATTGGATCTATAGTTGGATGGATGATCACACATTCTTCACACACTCTCCTCAAAACAAGGGTTTGTTTCTCTGTAAAAGATTTGCTTGTGTGGTTTCTTACACCGTATGGCACACTGCTATCTAGAAAAATGGACATCACATTGCTGCACTTCAAACATTTTGTCTGTACAGTCCATGAGTATAGATAATTAGATATTACTGAACAACCCTACACGTTCTCAGACAAGAGTGATGGATGCAACCAGTGGGCCAAAAGCCTCCAAGAAGGTGGAGGTAAGTTTATTCACACTCTTGAAGAGCAGGTTAGCCTCCTCTTCTTAACATTTACATTTATGGCATACATTTTACATTTACATTTTACTTACATGTCCTAATTACAGGGACTGTCCCACTGGAGACACTCAGGGTTAAGGGTCTTGCTCAGGGACCCAGTGGTGGTAGTGCCAGAGGTGGGATTCGAACCGGGGACCTCTTGATCCATAGGTCCGTAGGCAAGTACCCTACCACTAGACCACCACCACCTACAGCTCAGAAAATGCTGAGAGTTTCTGTGTTTCCGTAGAAACAGCAGGCCTGGCAGATTGTAAAAGTCTTCAGCTGCTGCTGTGCTACATCAGGACCACTAGAGAGCACCATCTTAGCACATCTCACACTCTGACCAAACTGGAAAACCACACAGATCTCAGATCAGACAACTGAAATCTCTAAAGCAGTGATTCCTAAAAGGCTTTATAATCTTGCCTACAATGGAGGAATGTGTCTGCGTAAAAAACTTTATAAAAATGATAATCGGGACATCCTAATACATGCAAGTAACGTTTTAAAGGTTTTGCATGTTTAGCAAAAAGTCCCAAAATCTTAAAAATGTGAAGAAAATCGTAAAAATGTGAAAAAGTGCCGATTTTTCTGTTCATGTTGGAATTCTATCTATCTATCTATCTATCTATCTATCTATCTATCTATCTATCTATCTATCTATCTATCTATCTATCTATCTGTCTCATTCCTCCATATTGGCAATAAAAACCCTTTACAGCAGCTCAGAAACCAAGGCAACCTGTAGTGTTTATGCTTGTAGAGAGCTGTGATTTAATCTGACGCAGGATCTGAATCTGTTTATCTCCCGGCAGTCTGTATGAAAAGATCTTCAGAAAAACATCTGGAAAGCAAATATCCAAATTAGCAGCAAAGATGCTACTAATTAAAGGGGCATGTCATGGAATTTAGCCTGTAAAAATTGTTAAAGACGTACTGTTCTGTCCAAGCATGGAGACTTAGTGACAAAACCAGCTGCAGTTAGTTTGTTGCATTTGTAAGATGGGGGATAAAATGCAGGACGTTGGGATTCCTCATTGAGAAACTGACAACAATTATGCAATCTTTAGTCAAAAAGCTTTAGTTCTTCTGCTTACAGCTGTCCATTGAGTAGGCATTAAAAATAATTCTGATCTGCATGCAGGGTATCATCTACAACCGTAATTTATTGGTATATAACTTATGGCAAGCTCAGTGAGAAAGCTGCATGATCTGAAAAGCTGGAATTTTGCAGGTTTTCATCCAACTGAGATGAATGGTCTTGATCGTGGTGAGCAGAAGCTGGTGCTGATGAATCCTCCTTAACAGTCTGAAACAATCTCCCCACTCTTACCTAGAAAACATCTTCTCCTTCTTGAACACAAATGATCAGCCATAAAACAGGAATGAAAACAACATTATTAAAGGAATTGTTCGATAAAACCATGAAGACATGAGGTCTGTGATAATATCAACATTAACAAACACAAGAAGTCAATGCACACCAACATATTTTCCAAAACTCCCAATCCAGTCAAACTGCATCCAGCTCTTCTTTAAAGTGTAATAGACTCATCCGTATGGTTTAGGACAAAGTATGACTTACTGTGGTCTTTAAAATTAAATATGAACATTTTTCCTGATCTAGAATCAGATTTTGACAGCGACAGCATTTATGAATCCAGGTGATTCTGTTTCAAGATCAGTTCAGTTCATTTTTGTTGCTGTCAGTAAGTCATACCATGCTCTAAACCACATGCACAAGTAGAGACAGGTATGTTTATGTAAAGATGCGAGACCAAACTAAAGAAGCCAAAACTGGGCTTTTCTTGCTTGAACAAGCAGCAGACCATGTGACCATGTGCCCCTAAGAAAAGCAGAAAACCATCTTATTGCACATATACAACCCCTTTAGATCAGCCAATGGTCAGCAATCGCTTCATTTTGGTATCTCTGCAGTGAAGGCATCTGTAAAGAAGGTGATGACTTTAAAACACATTTGTGTTGATGTAATCCCACCACTACTTTAAATTCCGTCACTCTTACTAAAGACCTTACCACTGTAACACTGTCAGAGTTCCTCATACAAAACCACAACTACTCTCTAGGCACCCTGTCATCTGCTTTCTCCAAGTCCACAAAGGCACAATGCAGCTCCTTCTGACCTTCTCTGTATGTCTCCATCAACACCCTCAGATCAAACATTTCATCTGTAGAGCCCTTTCTCAGCACACTGTTCACTGATGATTTCTTTACCTTGCTTCCACAACTCTTTCCCAGAACTTCATGCTACGGTTGGTCGACTTTATCCCTCTATAGTTACCACAGCTCTGTGAATCGCCCTTATTATTGAAATTCAGTACCAGTACATTTCGTCGCCACTCCTCAGATTCTGTTAAATAATCTGGTCAGAAACTCAACTGCCATCTCTCCTAAACTCCTCCGTGCTTCATCTCTATCACTTCATCTATATCACTTAGTCTAACTCACTCCAGAACTCTTCTTGCTCCTTCGTCTCACAACCAATTTGTGGGGCATGAGCACTAACAACATTTCTCATCACCTTCAACTTCCAGCTTCAAATTCGTCGCCCTTTCTGACCCTCCTCACCTCCAAAACCCTCCTCCAGTTCACCTGGTCTTACTACCCTTCCACCTAGTCTCTCACACACAAAATATCAACCTTCATTCTCTCCATCATATCAGCTCATTCTCTGCCTTTACCAGTCATGCTGTCAACATTCAAAGTTCCTACGCTGACTTCCACTCTCCTGCACTTCATTCTCTCCTCCTTCCTACGGACATGCCTTCCTCCTCTTCTTTTTTTTCGTTTTTATATATAACTGTAATATTACCCTCCACAGACCCTCCACTGTGTACCCTCCACAACACAGTGGTGGATCTGGAGTCACCAATTAAACACAGCAATTAAATATTTACTTATGTCTCGTTGATCTAAACAGAAAAAGGAAAAGGAAAACAGAAAATCTGCCCTTTGCCACTTGGTGGCAGTAGTTTCACCATAAATCAGCCAGTAGAGGGCGCAATTCACCCACTCATCATATTACCTGCGAGTGTGTGTGTGTGTGTGTGTGTGTGTGTGTGTGTGTGTGTGTGTGTGTGGGCATCTGCAATATTTGCACTGCCATTTCTTGATTAATCAAATGGGGTTAATTATGTATAATAAATAAATATGAATAAATATAAATATAAATCAACATAGTATCAACCTTATTTTACATTTTTTATTATTATTTAATTGATATATTTTAAAATACATTTTATATATTATGTATATACCTTTATTTAAGTTTTATATAATTTTGTAGTTTTGCAGTTGTAGTAATACAACCTTATATTTTATAATATATTCTATTATATTATGGCTAAGAAGAAGATATTATAGTATATAGTCCATTTCATCAGCTCCCCTGACCATACTGAGTCATGCTTTATTAATTGTCCTATTCTCTGGGGTCAGGGCCGTGACCGGACCAGCCGTGAACAGGTATCTTTTGGCCAACGGATCACTCACAGTGATCACACACAGCAGTGCTGCTGGAGATTTGATCCCTGTTTTTTAAAACATGTTATTGTCAGTGTGCTGCTGATGATCCAGGGAGCTGGTCAGAGTGTTTACAGGTACAGGGCCTGTATTACTTGAAAGTGACTAACTGTCATTGTGAAACATAACAGCACACAGTCAGACACAACAAAACACTTTCTCACACCGTGCAGCAGGGGGCAGCAATTTAAAGAACCCGGGGAGCAGTGATGGGCACGGTACCTTGCGGAGCGGAGCCTCAGGACAACCTACTGATCAGGGTTTCGAACCCACAGCCTTCTGATCCTAGGGTTAGGGTTAGGGGCCTAGTCCGTAAACACTCCCAGATAGCTCAGTACCAAACCCCACTACTCCTTGCAGCGCTGTAAGCCTGTTGAAGGGCAGGGCCATCTTCCCGTCAATCATGCCGAAGCCCCGCCCCTTGACCAATCAGCGCAGAGCAGACATCCCGTTCCTCGATATAAGCCCAGGCGACTCTCTAAAGCTTCGCACAGAGGATGAGAGGAAAGCAGGGAAGATAGCTTCCGAGAAATCTCTGGACCGGCTTCGTCTTTTTCATCTTTCATCTGTGCCCAGGTACACTGCTTGATTCTTTCTTTTATTTCTGACTAAAACGTGTATCCGTGTGTGAAGATGCTTTCACTGCGTGGTCTAGGCTTTCTTTGTGTCCATTTAAGGTCATGCCCAGTATTGTTCTTCTGCTCTTAAGCATCAGATGCAGTCCTGGTTGTGAGCTGTAAGGATCCCCTCCCCCCATCCCCCTCCGCTCCCCAAAGCATCTCGTTGGAATTTTCCATTCCACCTTAAGCTGCATGCTGGCGCCTATGCAGATTGCACCATTTAAGGTGGAACGGAAAATTCCCAATAAAGAAGCCTGGACTTTAGTGATCCAATAGGAGTTAGTCAAGCAGCAATCTTGAGCTGGTGGGGCCTTTATCCTGTTATTTAGGTGTTCTATTGGTTCTGGCTCTAACATGGAGAAAAGCCCCCTGATTGACCCCCCCCCCCCCCCCCCTTGTAGTGCACACAGCAAACACGTGCTTTGCATCACCTTGCCAAGTGAATGCACATACAAGTGACTGTCTTGTTTGTTTAGGTGTCCTGTAGTAAAATCATGGCAACATCAGCCAGCTCCCAGTTGAGTAAACTGGTCAAGAGCCAGTACATGGAACTGCCACAAGGAGACAAAGTGCAGGCCATGTACATCTGGATAGATGGAACTGGAGAGGGGTTGAGATGCAAGACCAGGACACTGGATTCAGAGCCCAAAAGCATTGAAGGTAAGTGAGCTCTGCACTTCTGGAGCATGTGAATGCAGTGGCATGAAATTCTGGTTCCATGTACTGATGTTCCACCTCTTACTCGCTTTAAGATCTCCCCGAGTGGAATTTCGATGGTTCCAGCACCTACCAGTCTGAAGGTTCCAACAGTGACATGTATCTAGTTCCTTGTGCTATGTTCAGGGACCCATTCCGCAAAGACCCCAATAAGCTTGTTCTGTGTGAAGTTCTCAAGTACAACCGCAAGCCTGCAGGTAAAAAACCTACTTGTGTTTAGAATCATTCTGGGGTATGGGATGTTTTCCTATCCTGTCCTTGGGACTGTGGGTCTCGTTTGAATCAGAATCATTTGTTGAATTGGGCAGCATGCTTGTGTGTTAATCATATCCCCCGTCTGCTGGTTAAATCCAGAAACCAACCATCGAATCACATGCCAGAAGATCATGGAAATGGTGGAGGACCAAAGCCCCTGGTTTGGAATGGAGCAGGAGTATACCATCCTGGGCACTGATGGTCATCCTTTTGGGTGGCCCTCTAATGGCTTTCCTGGACCCCAGGGTAAGAAGCGGAAAACATTTCACGTTCTCCTACTTGGAGTGTTTGTGACTTATTGCAGTAGTTGATGGTGGTTTGATGTGTAATCAATAGGTTAAGTTTTCATATTTGTACCACTGTCCCTTTTAATGAGGGTGCCTTAAAATTGAAAGCCAAATTCGGGTTGGCTGTACTGTAGAATGAGTCATATCAAATGATGTCTGTCTAATGTAGTGCCCCGTTCCCTCCTTTCAGGACCCTACTACTGTGGCGTCGGTGCAAATAAGGCCTACGGCCGAGATATCGTGGAAGCCCACTACAGAGCCTGCCTCTACGCTGGGGTGAAGATTTGTGGCACGAATGCTGAAGTCATGCCTGCACAGGTATCGACGCTTGACTGGAAACCTCATGAATCCAGCTAAGACCACAGATCATTGGCTGAACTTGACTCTTCATTGAGCTCATGCCTGTCTTTTGTCTCTTCCAGTGGGAGTTCCAGGTTGGCCCTTGTGAAGGCATCGACATGGGAGATCACCTGTGGGTAGCTCGTTTCATCCTGCACAGAGTCTGTGAAGATTTCGGCGTGGTGGCCTCGTTTGATCCTAAACCCATCCCAGGCAACTGGAATGGCGCCGGCTGCCACACCAACTTCAGCACTAAGGAGATGCGGGAAGATGGAGGATTAAAGTAAGCCAAAGCCCACTCTAAAATGGGTGCTTGGGGAGGGTTTGAGGTCCTCTGTCTGGGTGTCTTTATTCATTTTGTTTCTTTGACAGATACATTGAGGAGTCGATCGAAAAGCTTGCAAAGAGGCACAGTTATCATATCCGGGCCTATGATCCTAACGGAGGGCTGGATAACGCCCGCCGCCTGACCGGACGCCACGAGACCTCCAGCATCCATGAGTTTTCTGCCGGGGTGGCCAACCGTGGTGCTAGCATCCGTATCCCTCGTGCTGTGGGCCAGGACAAGAAGGGATACTTCGAAGATCGGCGTCCTTCTGCCAACTGCGACCCGTACGCCGTCACTCAGGCACTAATACGTACGTGTCTGCTTAACGAGGAAGGAGACGAACCTGTGGACTACTAGCGTGTCATCTTCCACTCATGATTTCATGTCTTCTGGACTGAACCCCTCCTTTCTTCCACCCACTTTCCTTTTTGTTTCCTTTTTAAACTGGCCGAGGCCAAATTAGTACTGTATTTCCTTTGCATCAATGGCTGTAACATGCATTTTAAAACCTAGCTTTTGTTTGTTTTTAAAGTTGGCTGGTCAACTTAACATTTTAGGATTAAACTTGCTGATAACTGGGGACGTGATGTTGCAGGGCATATCTGACCCTTCTCTCCTTCGTTTATTCTTTGTTTTTTGTGCATCTGCCCTGTGGGGGAGTGGGTAGTTAACATGTGGCGTTAAAACCCTTCTTTTCAACTAAATGCCCTCGTTTTAGAAGAAAGGACTAAAATAAAAAATGGACACTATGGACCTAGAGCTGCTTCAGCTGGGCAACATGTAATTTTTCTTAAACCGTAGCCAGTATGTTTACTTGATGTTTCATTGTTACTAAATAGGAGATGTCTCAATGTTCGTTCTGGGTTTCACACAATGGTTCATGTTGTACGGTACACACTCTACTGTTAGGGTCCACAAACTGTCGTGCTCTCTAAATGGTCTGTTGTATGCCCAAAAAAAATCATGACCTGATGCATTGTCTACCAGTGTATTGCATCTGTTTTGATAAAACCTGGTGTCTTTCTGAGACATTTAAAAATGTTATTTTTATCACATTCCTGGATTGTGTGTTTCTTCTTCGTCCTTGACTAGAACTCATTAAAAGGTCCTCTTGGCCTAAAATGGGATGGTTTTCAAAATTGTTAACCCGAGTCTCCTTGTTGATCGTGGCTCCATCATACACGCTGAATCTTTATTGTAGGTGCTTGATCACCGTTGCTCTCAATTTGGAAACTTGGGGGCGGAGAGCCAAATCTAGATATTGGCTGCTGTGAGGGACAAGGCTGGTAACCACTCAATCTTTGACGCTTCTGGATTAGATTTGGTTCAACTGCAACTTACCCTTTGCTGAGCGGCGGGTGGAGGGGCAGTTCTTCAGAACCTGATACTACTGGATTGGGTTTAAACTAGTTACTTTTGAGATAAAGCTGACGTGTATTTTAGCCCTTTTCAAGAGGTTTTTATCAACCTGTCCTACAGATCACTTTTATTCGTTCGCTTCATGGGATAGCCTGAGCTGTATGTCTCTGCATGCTTTATGATCCGTGTTCTTGGTGTCTGTTTTGAGGTGGCTCTCGGGACCGAAACGGTCTGATTGACTGTCCCGCTGCTAATCCAATCACACCTCAGATTAACCCTTAGACTGTCAGTTTGATTCATTTATCCCAGCACTATGGTAAAAAACTAATTTGATCTGTTCAATAGCCTCACACTGAGTGTGTTATCTGCTATAGTGGTGTGTTTAGTTTCTTTGATCAAGGCGTGACTTTGTCCTCCACAAGGTTTGTCCTTAAATCAGTGTTAAATGATAAGAGGCTGCTAGATTAGATTAACACCATTAACACAGACTTAAGCAAAGAAAACCTAATTTCAGATCAAAAGTCCAAAAGGTGCAGAGTGCTACATCTAGAATCTTTCAGAAGCTTTACTCTTCTCTCATTGGATCACTTTGATCTAAAATGGGTTAAAAGCTTTAACATGAACAGATGATGCAATCCCCAAGTTGAAACAAACTCCATTTCACAATGGAACTCAGCCAAAAAGGAGAATATGGAGCTAAATTTTAACTGGGAAAAAGTATTCTTTGCTTAAATGACCAGAAGAGTGCAAATTTCAAGTTTGGAGTGTTTGAGGACAGTTTCTTACCGGCTTTGTGAAATGAAAAAGGAATTTTTTATGGCTTTTAATGGTTTAAATGTAAGCAAGGGGAGAGAAAATAACCCAAATGAGCTGCCTGAATGTGACTCAGTACAGAAGGGTGCTGGAAGGGTGCTTCTCAGGAGTGTCCCAAGTTCCCTTACTTTTTATGATCAGTGTCTTCAGATAAAAACAGGCAAACAGCTGCCGCCACCAGAGATAACTGTGCATTGCAACACAAGTGCTTGATCAGCATTTTCCATTAGAGCAATGAAAACGGGAAGCTCATCCCAGCCCTCTTGGACGAAGATCACTTTATCCGTTTTCATTGCGAATTAAAGTAGGATTGAAATCAAATCACTCATGGACATTCGTTTTCATAAGGGATCAGGCATAATTTTGATCTTTTTATTATTTTTATTGAACATTGTGATTAGTGTTCCTTTTCTTTTAGCTATAAAATTTGTTTTAGTATTGCTTTCCCAGATGATCCAGCTTTATTTTGCCCGTTCTGGGAAGTTACTACTAACTATCCATTTTTCCTTTTAAACAAACAAACAAACAATCAAACATACCAGTATATGATGTATAGTAAACCAGGGTGCTTTTCTAATGATAGGATACTCGCCTGGGGACCAAGAGGCTGCAGGTTTGACTCCCACCCCCGGCGCTGCCTCCATCTGAAGCCCAGAAGGGGTTCTAAGCCCTTTTATCGTGAACTTATATAACGCGTGCCGTTTTTATAGTAAGTAAACATCTGTCAATGAAGCAAAATTAGAGAATTCTGCAAAACACGACAAAAACCATTAAAAACTGCCGTTTGACCCAAAGTCCCATTAATAGAAGCCTAAAACTGGTCCCTCACAATGCTGCCTTGAGCAACTCTCTACTTGCAATAAACCTTCATGAATCACGCGAAGGGAACAAAACAGATCATCGGGTTCGTCTGAGGACTGTTGCAGCAAGAGAACATGAACACACTTGAGCTGATTCGCAGTTTGAAGCAAACAAAGGAATTCCTGAACAGCAGGATGAACAGTATAGACTGCAGAATTAAACACGACTGAGAAGCTTTAACTGTTCTCAGAGCTAGAACTGCAAACTTAGACAGCAGATTAAAATACTCAAGTGAATGTGAATATTTTTCAACCTTAATGAAATGTTGCTTTTAGCCCACACACACCGCGCAGCAGTGATCAGCCATATTCAGTGCCCGGGGAGCAGTGATGGGGACTGTACCTTGCTCAGTGGTACCTCAGGGCAACCTACAGGTCTGGGATTCAAACCCAAGACCTCTTGATCTTGGTGTCTAGTCCCGAACACTAGGTCACTGCTGCCCCTAAAAGCTCTTCCATTGCTGTGTTGTTCACTAACGACGACTGTGTTTGTGTTTGGACGAAGAAACGTGACGTGGGAGGGGTTTTAAGCTGAATTTCAGGAAATTAGGCACGTTGTCGGGATTGTTAATCATACGGCTCTAGGCGAGCTCAGAGTAGAAACTTTGAGAAGGCTATTTGCACTTTATTTACTAAACTTCCACCAACGTTTCCACAAAAGTTCATCCGAGAGGTTTGGCTCTCAGTGGTTTATCAGCTCAGAACTCTTTCCACACTTGGATAATTCACTCAGCATAAAAGCATTGGCAAAATATGTACATGTAACTGGTGGGAACCAATAAAGGCCAAGAATAAATGGTGAATTTATCCTTTTTCACCACCCACACCCAATCATTATACTGAAGATAGTAATCTGTTTAAAGTCATCTTTGAAGACTATTTTTACAGCACCCTGTATGTACCCCTATATCAGTGTAGAGCCATTTGAAAAGGAGTTTCTAGAGGTTTTCAACGCTGGAGTTGCCTGGTTCCGTTCACCACCACTGTGAACAACTCTTGGTGATTGAATATATATTTTTGCTCCAGGTTTAAAGCAACGTCCAGTTAAATCTCTCTAAATCTTCTTGTTGTTCCTCATAGCTGACCTGCACGTAAACCCCTGGACCTTCTGATCATTCAGTTACTTTTTTAACACAGCAGAATAAATGCAGTCAGTATGGCTACTGAGTCACATGGAGTCAAACTCAATTACACTGTTTAGAGTCAAAAAAACAAGGATCTCCAACATCACTTCCTAACCACAGAAGAACAGGCTGCGCTCTGAGAGGACGATCGGCTGGATCAGCGTTGAGCTTTTTTTCTTTTTGCTTTTTTGTCTCCCAAAGCAGTCTTTGACTGTGGGAGCGTGTAAACAAGAACCAGGTCTTTTGTCTTTGGAAGGTGTCCCGCTGCCATAAAAAGTGTTGTTTTTCTCCTTCGCTGGAAGAGGTGCAGGGAACATCCGAGCTGCAATGGGACAAAAATATTTACTCTGCCTGATCAGCCCTGTGCCATGGGGGCTGGGTTAACAAGTTTATTATGGGACCTTTCACCTACATTCCCATGGCCTAACTGCTGAAAAACTCCAGCAGCTTTCTGATTGGCTCCTGAAAAGTCCAACAGCCAATCACAAATTGGAAAAACTGTGTAGCTATGCAGTGCCTGGAAGAAGAGCAGCAAGGCCTTGTGGAAAATGATCTCTTTCTAGTGATTAAATAATATCCTGTGCTGGTGCATAACAAAAAAAATAAAAAAATTTTAAAAACCGAAGACCTGCTTTGTGTGATTTTTTGGAAACGGTTCAGAAAAGCTCCCATTCAGATTTGTTACCGCAGCGAATTGAAACGCTGGGTTTCATTTATCCATTGATTAAAAAAAAAGTTTGTTAAAGGTTCCGGGATCCAGGATTGGAAGTTTGTGGGTTCAAATCTAAGTCCAGCAGGTTGCCCTGAAGCCCTTGAGCAAGGTACCGTCCCCATTAGCTGCACGAGCTGCCCGCTGCCGCACTGTTTGAGGGTTAGAAGCGGAGGTTGTATTTCATTGTTTTTCACTATGACAGTTAGTCGCTTTCACTTCACTTTCACCGGTTGGTTTGGAGGAGGAAGGAAAAGGTTTAGTTAGTGATGTAGACATGATGTCCTGTGGTTCCCTTCACCATCACTGCGAAGACATTTCTTCACAATTAAGCATTTAATGTCCAACCACTCGTTCCATCCCAACCACTGATTAATGCAAAAAAATAAAAATATGAAGAAGTGATTAAGAAAAGAGCTCAGTCATCCTGAAATGCAAAATGTTTGGCCAATGTCTCAGTTTTTAGGCAAATGTTTTAGTTTTCAGGCAAAATTGGGGCCAACTGTGTCCCTCAGTGTCTCTCCCTCGGGACATCCACTCTCTGCACCTTCACCTGGAGAGTGTGTGATACAGAGGGCTGTTCCAGGTTTATTAGAGGGAGGAGACTATAAAACCCTCTGTCAGCAGAACAGCATGGATGAAGAATCCCCGTAAAACACCAAGCAGATGACAGTTCCACTTTGCCAGCCAATCAAATTCAGCACATCTTACAAAATCTGAGAATGTGTGTTGTACTGAACCAGCTAAAAAAAATAAAATAGAAAAGTATTATAAATATTATGAATATAAAACATTGCAAAAGCTAAAAACCTAAACCTGTAATTTTAGTAATGTTTTTGTCTGTAAACAAGGAACATTTCTTTAATATGCATCCCTTTTTTAAATTATTATATATATTTCTTTTTAACATTGGGCCCAGGAAGATAGAATTATTCTATTTATTATATTAAGAACTGCAGCTATTGTAGTACTGCTCTTATTTTTATTGTAAAATCATAAATGCAAATTAAAGGGTTCAAATCATGAATCCACCCATCAGAATATTATCCAATCAGGGCTTTTTTCCCTCTCTCTCATTTAAGTAGTACAACCAAGCTCTGTCCTCCCTCCTGCACCATCTGACCCTTAACCCCCGAACCTCCAGGGGAGCCTTCACCAGTCATTGGACCACGTGTTGCTCTGGATTAGACCGTCTGATAAAAGCTGTTGATAAATAATGGAAAATTCATTTAAATGCAAATCAAAGTCACGGCTATGACTTTAAGGATATAAAAAAGTAAAAACCGTTTTTAATTTATTTTAAGTTCCACTCTGTTGTACACTTTTTCTAATCAGCGGTCATCAAATCACAGCAAATAATCAATAAATCGACCCCCTTAAGCAACAGGGTCAAAAAATATCGAACCGAACACCTCTACACCCTCAAGACTGCCTTTAGTTAGGGAACGAACTAGCGGTTTTGAAGGTGGACTGACTCTGTTTACCTTGTCCCGACTCCAGACCATCAATTTTACTGTTCCACTCTAAAGCACTGGGTTACAAAGGGTCCAAATCTGGTGACCTTCTCTTTGGTAAACCATATTTAATGGACAAAACTGGACCCTCGTGTACCGTCTAAGGTACCTTCACACTGTTTGTTCCTTAATGAACCAAAAATGTACCTTTCCTGTACTTCTTTTTTCTGTGCACAATGACACTGCTGCTGCCGTGTTGAGAATGAGCAGCTCTACTGTTTTAGTGACACTAATCTACTTTATCCATCCATCCATCCATTTTCTGCCGCTTGTCCCAAACGGGGTCGTGGGGGAGTGCTGGTGTCCAACCCAGCGCACACAGGGCGAGGACGGGGGACGCGCCCTGGACAGGTCGCCAGCTCATCGCAGGTAATGTACTTTAATCTGTGTTTATAGATAACAGTGAGTCTGACATGGTCAGAAACTACAGTCAGTCAGGCTATTAGTGTCTGAACACCTCCACACAGTTTACACGGACGCCATACTGAAAACTTCCATTTTTTTAGTCCAGAAAATACCTTCCTATGTCTGCCGTGTGAAACTAAATATCTTCAGGCAACAGCTACAAATTGTACGACTGCATTTCAAAGCATCCTTTAATATGATGCTCTGGAGGACAGAATAGTAAACCTTTTGCCAAATAATAATGATCTGAGGATGAATTTTGAACAAACTGTGACACAATATGGCCTTTCCCTCCATGAATCATGCAGACGGAAGCCCTTCAAGGCCGCTGACCCAGTTTATTCATGCTCTACAACAAGCATCAACAGAAAAGTGAGGGGCAGCACGTGCAGAAACGATGAAGAACGGATATTTCCCAGCATAATTATACAGTGTGTGCACTTCATCTGTAGGTACAGTTATGTAATACTACATACTACATAATATTACTTATGGCGGTAATGTCACTGACAGAATGCTTTGATGCCAGCTTTAAACTGAACTATATTGCATCAGTGGGGCATCATTTTATAATTGTTTCATCAATTTATTGGGAATTGCTCATAGAGCATCAGTACATCTGCATGTAGACCTTGTGTAACACAAGCCTGGAGACTAGACGCAAAGAGGAGGTGGCAGGAGACGGGAGGGATGCGGTGGGGTTGCCATGGAAACCACCGGAATGTGCAGGCTGGACCGAGTTGGTTCTAGTATGGAGGGGAAAAAAAACACCAGCATGGTTATGCAACCAGAGAGGACGAAAAAATAAGAATAGCCAGAAATAAATAATGTAATAAAAAATGGAGCTGAGGAATTAAGCTTTGATACTGAAAGCTGGCATTCGCAGTCAACATGCTACGAGCCCTCATGCCAGTGTGTGGCTGCAGTGCTCTGGTTTGATTCGACATGCAGCCAAAGACAGATAATAACAAGCAGCGTTCAGCTCCATCAGAGACCCACTGACTACAAGAGCCCTCAGCATTTCCTACACATTTGGCCTTTTCGCCGTATAACAGGCATCATGTCAGCCACAGTCAGCTCATATATGGATATATATATATATATACACTGCCTGGCCACTTTATTAGAAACCCCACCCTTTCACCTCCACCTTGCTGGTGTACAATTATACTGTAGCCCATCTGTCGTCTAGATCTTTATCAAAGCTCAAATTATGTCCACAGAGCTTCTCCTGCCTGAATATCTCAACAGCAACACTCCAGCAACCTGATGCAGATAAAAAGGTACCGGGACATCGCTGGTTCCCTCAGGGGGATGCCTTCAGTAGCTTTAGTTAGGAAACATAATTCCTCCATATTACATTTTAATTTCTAAGATGTTCTGACTCGGAACACCCTGTCCCGACTCCAGGCTTTCTTCGTTACTGTTATACTCTATAATAATAGGTTATGAAAGGAATAAATCTGCCCCATTTCTCCTGGGACAAGCACATTTAAGGGCTAAAAATTAGACCATATTGTGCATGACACTAGGGCCGGGGAATGAACCACCGGTCCAACGACAACAGGTCTTCAGTGTTCCCCTTCCAGTGATAAATGGGGACGAGTGGAAGCTTCATTGCCCAGTAATGATGTCCAGCAAAAAAGACATCCTGCTGACAGAACTGAGTGAGATGAGGAAAAACGAGCAGCAGGCTGCAGAATGTAGCTCAGGGACGAGAGACTCTGACTGTGGATAATCCTGTAACGGAAAAGGAGCGTGGAACTGAGAGCAGGCAAGAGGCTTCACATCTCCGAATGACTGAGCTTTTCGAGCACCGAGCAGCTCTGAAGATGTCCACATGCATGCATGAACAACAGCCTGGTTACATAAAGACTTATTTGTCTGACATGCAATGCCATGTGCACAGGCCACATGATTAAATGTGCTTGTAATTAGCATTTCACATAGGGCAGCGGTGGCCCAGTGGTTAGCGAGTTGCCATGGCATTGGAAGATTGTGGGTTCGATTCCTTCATCAGTAGGTTGTCCTGAGGTACCCTTGAGCAAGGTACTGTCCCTGTCACTGCTCCCTGGGTGCTTTCAATAGCTGCCCACTGCATTTCATTGTGGTTCACTGTGTGCTATGCTGTGACCTTGCAATGACAAGGGTTGTCACTTTCACTTTCATTTAAACGCAAGGACATGGTTTGCTTTTGAAACGTAAGTGTCCAAAGACTTTTTAATAAGTTTTACCGAAAATATGTAAGAAAAATGTATTTTATTGTTTACATAGACATTTACATATATATATATATATGGAATTTCTCCTGGAATAATCCTCCCAAACCATCTACTCTCCTTCTTCTGCTCCTTCTTTTCCTAAAACCTCTCTTTCTTTCTCTCTCTTTCCTGTCAAAAAAAAAAAAAAAGAAAAGTGTAAGGTATATACTTGTCACAAGGGCACTTAGTTTGTTGCTTAGGTAGTAATAGCTAATCAGCAGTTGCTGATCTGAGCTGGTTACCAAGATGATGATGATCTAATGTGGAAACAAAGCACTGTTGTAAGTCACTCTGGATAAGAGCGTCCGCTAAATGCCGTAAATGTAAATGTAAATATATGTGACATATATCCTTATCAACAGTAATTTTTACGGAATAAAATTAGATTATAATTGGGAATTTATTTGTCCCCCCCAGACACATAACTGCACTAGACTTTATCTGGAAAAAAAGTTTAATAGGACAATAAACAACAGTTGTTTAAGTTGTTTAAGTTGTTAAGACGTTAAAGAATAAATGATGTGTGTTTTTCATGGGGCCGACCCCTGACCCATGACCCCTGACCCATGTGTTTGAGTGTGATGAGGCATGTGACCGGGAGGGATCGAAAGGTTCTAACTCCAGAAACTTAAGCTCTTCTTGTTTGCCATGCCGAGGCTTTTCTTCCAGTAAAGAGAAACATGCTGAACTGGGATCAGCCCGAATTGGTTTCCACTAACAGACAGATGAAACATCGGATCTGGCGGCAGTAATGAAGGTCATACCTGGGCTTGTGGCTCGGATTCTGTAAATTGGACAGGGGTGACCCAGCCTGTCTGCTTAGAAATTAGGTCATTACGATCCAGTCATGCTACGAAAAGATCTGCTCACAGGACAAGAGGAAAAATGTTCTCACACTAGAACTTTCTGTTGCTGGTGGTGGACAGTTCCATTCCTCATCTGCGTTATTTCTGTATGTTTACTGTTAGTGGTTTCCTCCAGTTTCCTGTGCGTGTGCGTGTGCGTGTGTGCGTGTGTGTGTATGTGTGTGTGTATGTGTGTGTGTGCCTCTCCAGGGTATTTCTCTGTTTTTAGCACTGGAATAGCCCCAGTCCAATCTCCCTTGGACCATGGTTAGGATAAGATTATGGGTGGATAATTTTATTATGACTGAATGCAAATTTTCACAAATTGTATATTTTCACGAGTGAAACTGACAAGCTGTCATTGTGAGTACGCAGCACAACACTCAGTGAACCCCAACAAAATGCAGCCTCTTTATTTTACCCACACGCAGGGTGCAGCTATTTATTATTTAGCCCGGGGAGCAGTGATGGGGAATGTACCATGCTCCAGGGTTCCTCTGGGTTTCAAACCCACAACCTTCCAATCCTGGGGCTAACTCCCTCACCACTATGCCAATGCTGCCCCACATTTTACAAATAATGCATTTTTCATCCATCCTTTCGTCCGTTATCTCAGCGTGCAGAACCTCCTGGACAGGTGAATTCACCGCAGACATTAAAGAAAAACGATAGTTACAGCAGTACTGAAGAGCCACATGTGATCTTTTACCCAAACCAACTGAACACCTCAGGAAAGCATCGCTCAAAGTGTGTGTTTCAGTCACGCTCTGACTGAAACAGTGTTGATCTGATGTTGAGCAAGAACACACACCTCCGCTGCTGAATTCGCTTTGATTTTGCACTTTGCACTGGCCATTGATTCAACCTGCTGAACACTGAGCCAATGCTGAATCAGCAGCGCTGACTGACGGCTGAACTGATCTAATGTCAGTACTGTGTTCTTCGAGTGTCCGTTCCTTGTGATCTTTGACTCAGAACAGAAAAGGTTACAAGCGATCACTTCGTGTGATTTCGCTCACTGACGTTCGTGACGGAAGGGTTTGAAGGCCTGTGGCTGCTGGAGTAAGTTAAAATACCGGCTGGTTTTCAGATGAACACTCTTACAGTGTCATCGCTCCGTGTGGGAAGGTGTGGACATCAAACATTGTTAATCATCTGTTCCCATCCCACACACAAACACCACCGATTAGCTGCTCGTAACAGAGGATTCTTTAAAACCTGTTAGAGTTATTGATAAAATGGGCAAATTCTCATTGAAGAGGCTTTTGGTGCTCCAAAATTATAAGGCTTGTCTTATGAACTGTATAAATTTGATTTAATTTTATTTAAATGTATTTGATTTTATTTCATAAAAATGTCAGTGTCACTGAAAGGACAACAGTGGTCCAGACTACCATCAACGGATGTGCTACAGTCTCTGGTGGACAGTCACTGTAGGGCTCCTGATAAAGAACCCGTGGACTGTCCACTGCATATTGACCCCCAGACTGTATGTACCCGGGATAACGCCACATGGGCCTCACTGTAAGCTAAAGATTTTTGGCAAATGCTGTTCTCAGCAGGTTTACAGCTGGTGTGTAAGTTCTTTAACTGTAGTGGAGTTAGCCTCAATCCTAGAGCTGTTTCTCATTTTCATGCTAAAGGCCTATAATGGGGTTCATTATAGGAGACTCGTACAGGACTCGTATGATAAAATTTAACCACCCTTATGTTTTAGGTAACTCAATGGCTCATTTTATTTCGCAGACACCACTTTGATGCTCACCGTTAATAAAGGATGCTACCAAACATCCCTGATGTGAAGTGAAAGTGACTATTTGTCATTGTGAACACAGCGAAATGTAATTTTAACCCAGCAGCAGGGACATCTATTTAAAGCACCCGAGGAGCAGGGATGGGGATGTGGTACCTTGCTCAAGGGTACCTCAGGGCAACCTGGGTCCAAGTCCCTAACCACTAAGACACTGCTGATTTTATTAGAGACCCGACCCCTGAAACAGTAAAAAATACAATAAAGCTCAACGCGCTAGGGATTTTAAACTTTTAGTGTGTTCAGTATATACGCTGTGTTCAGCTTTCCCATTTGTTTACGATTGGTGTACATAGTCATAAGGAAATATTTATTATTTATTCAATCTTTGCCTTCTTCTTCAATCTCCATGAATGAATCAGATCACAGCTGGTCCAGGGAATCCCCTGTTCCCTGAAAAGCATCATCCGAGTGTAAATAATACAAACAGTGTAAACAGGATGGGTGGATTAGTTCCCGAGCGGCTGGTAGAACAGTTGTGGTTCCTCGGGGAGACCGGGAGCCCAAAGCTATTGAGGCAGGACGCTCAATTAAACACACATGTGCACACTGCTAGGGTAGAGCCGACAGGTCTGGCTGGAAAAAAGCACAGAATGACTAACGGGGGATGAAAGAATTTGCTGGGATGTTTGCAAGGACGCATCACAACCTCTGGCTGTGCCAGAAGTGAGAAGATCAGTGACTCCTTACTGCCCCAGGATGGTGTCATGGTCAGTCTGGGGTTTAACGGTGGACATTAAACAAACCCAAATATAACAGCGTGCTAACAGATAGCGCACCTTCATTCACTGCTACTTTATATTCAAGGATTCCAACACAGCTCACAGAATATGAGTCCACGCAGCAGTAAACCTTAGTGATCAGTCTAATGTTCCACCAGTGGTCTTGAAGGAGGGGACTGTTAAAGTGAAAGTGACTTTTTTTTTTCTTCGTGAAACACAGCACGCATTGAGACACAATGAAATTCAGCCTCTGCTTTTCACCCATGCACACGGCACAGCAGAAGGCAGCTATTTAAAGTGCACGGGGAGCAGTGTCAGGGAAGGTACCTTGCTCAAGGGTACCTCAGGGCAACCTACTGGTCTGGGATACAAACCCACAAGCTTCCGATCCCTAACCACTAGGCCACAGAGAGAGCCCTCTTCTCTCTTTCTCTCTCTCTCTCTCTCTCTCTCTCTCTCTCTCTCTCTCTCTCTCTCTAAAGAAAGAGCTGTCATTTACACATATCAGCACAGAAAACAGTCTGTTTAATTGTAAGGAAGAAAGTGATGATAAACTGAATTATGGTCATTATACATTTTTTGCATAAATCTAAAAAACATTGGAAACAAATGTAAGAAAAATATAAGATACAGCATGTGGGGTTTGGGGGATCTAGCAGCGCTGTCTGGGCTCGGTGTTTTCACAAAGAGCTTCATGGTAATGATATTAAGGATGGGAGTAACTCAACAGTAGGATCAATGTGGAAAACCGAAACAGGGCAGCTCTGCTTGTGCAATGCTGAATGAAGTTTAGCTGACAAGTCAGTAAACAGCAGTGGGATGTAGGAGCTTTGCTAAAGCTCATTTGCAAAAAAAAAAAAAAAAAAGTCCAGACGCTTTGTTTTTAAGAAGTGACAGAAAAGCAAAAAACGCTGGCTGTGGTTGATTAGGACATGCTGAAACGCTGTTTAGGACCAGAAAGGAGAAGTGCTGAACGAAGTCCGTGGAGCATCCTCAAGGCCAGAGACAAAGAGAACAATCTGTCGCGCCAGGCTGATTTTTTTATTAGAAGTCAATCAAAGAAGAGTCCCATAAAATCCAGAGAGGTTTGACATGAAATTCATTTTAGAGGAGCAGACGTCTGATTAGCTTAATGCTTTAAAAGCTCCCTCACAGAAGACCTTGGCATAAAATGTTCATGATCACACTGCGTGATGTTTCTACCATCGTTTTAAGATCATTTTACTTTTAAAATACATCTAGGCTGGAAGGATTTCTGAAGATGTAGTGGGGCAAAATAGTCTGCAGGAAAAGAGATTTTTCTTTTTATTTTCCCCGTATTGTGCCCTCAGCAATGTTTAAGTATTAAAACCCAGAGCTTTCTGGTCGGTTTGGACAGGAAATAAAAGTTTACATTTACATTGTAGTTTCCGTGACCTTTGGTTCCGTTCGCCACCACTGTGAACAAATCCGAGGCCTCTCCTCTTGTTTTCACCTGTGGATTGAACCCAGACACCGTGCATCAGTGGGCAGCTCCCAGAGAGCGGTGATGGGGACGGTACCTTGCTCAAGGGAACCTCAGAGCAACCAACCGGTTCAGGATTCGCATGACGTTCGGATTATGAGATTTAATCTACATCAACACCCGCTTTAACAATCACAATAATCCCATTCCATTCAAGTTAACATTCAATTAACATTCAGTCTTTGTTGCTAAGCAACGACTCCTTGAACAGCACAAGGGTTTTTAAAGCAATACCCTCATTTTTTTCTGCTCAAGTCTCTACTGTGCTCGATAACCATTCTGTAGACTGATCAGCCCACGTCCGTGTCCCTGACAGTCTAATGGACAAGAGCTTCTGGTGCAGCAGGTTGAGATTATGTTTAATGCAAAAGAAAATCGGTTTAATTACTTACTAAATTTGGTTGAACCAGGACTATCCATCTGAAGTGACTGATCATTTTGTTTTTTTATAAGAAGGAACAGATGACATGCTTTGCTTTGTTTACATTCTCACACGCGTTGTCTTTATGGTGATGTTATGTAATTCTTCCAACCAAACCCCTCCTTCGTCCTTTAGACTAAACGGCTCTTCCCTCTCTCCCTCCAGCCCGCTGTGGAATTTTAAACAGCGAAGTTAGTGTGTGTGTGTGTGTGTGTGTGTGTGTGTGTGTGTGTGTGTGTGTGTGTGTGTGTGTGTTTCTGAGAAAGTTCAGGCATTGGGTTACCACAGCCACAACAAAGCACCCCGTTCAAGAAAACACTGTGTCCTTCCAGCCTTTGAGAAAACACACTCTGTCCACAGAGCTTCAGTGACGTCCCGCTGCATCCAGGAAGCTCATAATCCATCAGTGCTGCTGACTGTGAAAACCAGGGAAATGTAACTTTAACAAACACTGTATTCATTAAATATTACATTCAGTTAGGCTCAGTTCGCCATCACTGAAGCTTTCCTTTTAAATGGGGTTTTTCTTTATTCAGCAGTTCATGTTTCTTTCCGTTTTTGAAGTCCAGGTTTTTTGTTAGAAAGAAAGAAGGAGACATTTTATTTGTATTATATATGATTTATGTGATTATGTACATTATATTGATTGACTGTTATTTATTTGTTAAAAATAAATAATCATATTAATCAAAATGATCTGTTTAATATTTAACATGAACTTTTTTTAGAACATTAACTATACACACACACACACATATATATATAACTATTATTACATATTACATTGTATTGCATTTTTGAAATAATAATCTATCTATCCATTATCTGCCGCTTGTCCCAAACGGGGTCGCGGGGGAGTGCCGGTGTCCAACCCAGCGCACACAGGGCGAGGACGGGGGACGCACCCTGGACAGGTCGCCAGCCCATCGCAGGGATGAAATAATAATAATAATAATAATTATTCTTATTCTTCTTATTATTATTATTATCATTATTATTATTATCACCATCATTATCATTATTATTATTATTACATTTTAACATATAATATATATTTTTGCTTTTTCCCCTCTTATTTATTATATATTAGTATTTAATATATTATATTATATATTATATTCTCTCTTTTAAGAACTAAAATTGTTTTTTAAGAACTTATAAAGTATTTCCCAGCTTCCTTTATTGAAACTAAAGATGTTATACTGAAGGAAAAAAGTGAGTATTTTCACAGAAAGAGAGTTTTCTTCTCGGGATTCCTGAAAGCAGATCAGGAATAAGATTATCTTGTTGTGTACTCCAAACAGTGCAGGAACAGAGTGTTCAACTACATCTCACCGAAGAGCTCCTTCATATCTCGGTCCTTTACTTCAGGACGCTCAGGACAAGTAGGACATGTAGAAGAATGTCACAGGCAAATGACTTGATGGTTCCTGTCATAAAAGAACTAGAATAAAATAATTGTATAATATAATTCTGCTGTAAAGTAAAAAAGAGCTATATGTGTTCGTGCTGACTGAAAAATACATGAATGCTGTGCACAGGACAAATGAAGCATCTATGGGATTCAGGCTAATGAGGTGAAAGAAGGTTACATTCCTGATGTAAACCTGCTGGCGGAGAACAGTATTAGTCAAAAATCTTAAGCTTACACTGAGGCTCACATGGTAGAGAGTACACAGCAAACAGTGCACAAGGATCCATAATACACTCACTGGCCACTTTATCAGAAACCCCTCGTAGCTCCACCACAGCAGTGGTACTGATGGGAATAAGACGGCCAGCAACAGTGCATTGTCTCACAAAGTGAAAGTGACTAACTGCCATTTTGAAACACAGCACAGCACACAGTGAGACACAACGAAATGCTTCCTCTGTATTTGACCCCCCACAAACACACACATACACGTGCAGCAGGGGGCAGCTATTTAAAACTTTTTGGACACTGTAAAATGATATAAAATGTCCCGCATCCTATCCCCCTCCTCTGTTTCCTTGCGTGAAGCTCCAGTGGGTTCAAGTGTAGGGGAGCGTATGACTTTGTCACTGGGTAACACACAGCCCCATGAGAAGGACATACAACGTCTTGACCACTGTGAAATAGAACATCAACACTGTTTCCACGAAGTGGTGAGAAATCTCTCTGTGTGAGAAGACACAATGTTACGGAGCTGATTATGTGACACAAGGTCAGCAAAAAATTCTATGTAAAACTGTCAGCTTCATTCCTTCCAGGTGGAGCATTGGGACAGCATGTGCTTCAGCACCATTTGGGTACATGATGTTTAATCTGGTGCACTTCATGGTTCTCAGTCACACAGAGCCCTGGACCTAGAACTGCACCATTCCCCTCTGTTCCAAACAAACAAAAACTTAACTCTCCTTTAGGCAGATGAAAAACATGCTGTGTGCTTTTGCACTGTGAATGGGTCTATGATGCTGCCACTCAGGAGATGATTGCATGATAATAAGCTAATATTTCCTTTTTTCTGCTAAAAAGTTTCTTTTCAAACCTTCCTTTTAACTTGATAATCATCATTACACGTGGCAATCAGTGATCCTTTATGGTAGGTGGTCCTTAAAGAGTGTGAAAACTATAAATAGGCTAATCGTTCATAAATGAAGCTTCAGGGGTGCCCAACTCTGGTTCAGCTCAGTTTGGTAGATCTGATCAAACATGCTTAACCTGGCAATTAACAGCTTTGGTTCAGAAGACCTTCAAACTGGGCTGCACCTCAACCTTCTGAAGTGAAAATGCACCAAAACGTTACAGATGCATTCTTTTTCAGGTCAGCATGGGCCTCCGAGGCTCATTGCCCTGAGGCTCCCTTGAGCAAGGTACCGCCCCATCACAGCATCCCGTTACCCATTAAGTAAAATGTTTCTCTGGTCAGCTTTCTTTAATCTACACCATTTTCCTCTTCCCTTTTTACAATGTCTGCAAAAAAGTTGTTGTTTTTGTAACCTAGTTGTAAAAATAGAGAAAACCCTTGAAAGTTTCACCCCAGTGAAGTGCCAACCGTTTTTAAAAGAGTATATTTTCTCAACTGAATTGATTCTGAGTCTCACCTACGAGGACGTGTCCCAACCCTATGATGCCCTATAATAACTGAACCTCTCTCAGACTGCATGCTGGACTCTTTGTATTGACAGTGCAGCTTAAACTTTCAACAGAACTGAGGGTGTTCATGAGAGCATGAATCAGAGTAATGATTTTCATTTAACAAAAGTAATGCTTGTCCACGATCCTAGATGTGCCACCACACCCAGCAGTTTCAACCATCTTTACATCTACACAGAAGTGACACGGAAGGGCAATTCAGCAAGTTAACCTCAGTTTGTTGTCCTTTTGGTGCTTTAGGAGCTGTTAGGATTCATCCCAAAAGGAAGTACATGTGAAAAACAAACAGTTGTCCAGACAAGGTGTGGTTCCAGCCAATGTCCATGAACTCCTTTCGGTAAACCTGGAGGTTAAACTGACTTGGCAGTAAATGTCATTTGTAAATCATCAACTATGCATAGTCCCAACATTTCCAAAGAAAGCACTCTATGGTGCTGTCTAACAACATTGTGATAAAAATCATCTCGTAAACTTTACGTCCAGAAGTACCCAGACAGCACTTTGAGTTCAGTTGTTTTAAGGTGCACTAACTGCTGACACAAGTGTCCAGCTGCTCACACATGGCTTGAGGACTTCTTCAAACGTTGCCAGCTGAATGGGAAGCATTGAAGCAGTGGCCACTGTGATTGATGCCAAGCCTCAGCTGGAGGTCTCAAAGCCCTCCAGCGTTGGGCTGTGGAGCTGTGTTCTTCGGGTCATGGAGGCCCATCTAATACCTTTGGGAATTGGATTGGCATTAGCGATGCAGAGTCAATCTTCAAACGTCTGTGTCCCACTTGACTAACGCTCTCAAAAGGGTAACTGTGAGAGAATGGGTGTAGGTAATGATATAATGAATCATAACAGCTGACGTGAGGAAGATGAATAGATAAGCTTGCTTGAAACTTGGCCGATGTTCTGCTGCAGTTTTAAACATAGCTACACAAGTTGGCCAGTTTATCAGAAACACCTCCTCATTTCTCTGTATTTTGCTTCAGAAGCGTCAGACCTGGAAGTATTTTTAATGTCAGTTCTCCAGACTTCCTGAGGATAAAGTTTTTTTCAGTGCAGTACCTGAGCATTTTCAGAAGCATGAAGGAATCATCTCCACAGAAAACAGAACAAAAGGCAGCTGACGTCCTTCAAGAACTCTGGAGAACTATTCCTGAAGATGACTTAAAGAAATGACAAGAAAGCTCATCTAAGAGAGTTCAGGCTGTGCTGAAGAATAACGGCGGTCACACCAATTATTCACTTTAAAGCTGGTTAGAAGTCTACAAATTGTCTTTGTTCTTCAATAAATTGTTGCTCCTTTGGTCTCATTTTTCGGTAAAATATAATGAAATGAGGGGTGGCTCCAGACGATCGCATAGCACTGTAGGCTTACAATCACAGCCACTGCTAGGCCGCGAATTTTCTACCCAAAATCTTCCGTCAGAGAAGCGCTCAGGTTTTAGACCACAGGTAAAGGTATGGAGCAGAGGTGCATAACTCTGGTTTGGCTGGGCCAGTGCATGGTTAGAAATTCCCTTCTCAAACACCCACTAAACCTGCGATTTACACAGCTAACAGGATCAGGTTTGTTTAAACTGGGAAAATACCAAACTGCTGGACAGGAGTGCTCCGTAATTGGAGTTGTGCATCCCTGGGCTTGAAGATGATTACCACAAACTGTGCAGTAACAGATGGGCTACCGTCTCTGCATGTCAGCAGGCTGGAGCTAAAAGAGTCGGGTTTTGGCCAACTAAAAAACTTAAGTAGAGCATCAGGTAAGTGGTGGCGTTCCCTTTCTGTTATTGAATGGGTTGAGGAGGGCTGATGAGTACAGACATTACACCCACAAAGGAGAGCTAGAATATAGCGCCAGTGTGGTTTCTGATAAAATATCTAATGGGGTTGGTATAAGAAAGGATATTGTATTTTTAAGAAAAGTAAAATTAATATTAAAAAAAAAAAGCGGTTGTCCAGAATTGACATGGCAGTAAGTATCATGTGTGCCTCATTAACTTTGCAGCCCAGTGTTTCCAAAGAAAGCCCTCTGTGTTGTAGCGTCATGGTAATAAGAAATGTCCCATAAGCTGTAGAACCTGAAGTGTCCAGACAGCCACTGAGCTCAGGTGTTTGGTGCTCTGATGGCGGACACAAGTGTTCAGTCGTTCCTATCCAGCTTTTGTGACTTCTACAGAAATTGCCAGTAGTGTTTCTAAAGAAACAGAGTTAATTCCCCGAAGCATGTCCCTTAGAAACTGTCCTACAGAGTTTTCAACGTGCTAAGTAAGTGAAGGTGATACTGTATCTTGAACTGAATAACCTTCTGATGAGCCAACAGGTGTAGAGATCCTAAAACCAGTAATTAAGAGAAATTTGATATTGCATGGATACAAACATCAAAAATGTTTCTAGATTTGGCAGAACTTTAACGCCGCCTTTATCTTCTGCATTGGAGAAGCTCAACTTGCAACAAGGCTGTTGTCAAAAGAGGTTAAAATGACTTTGACTCCATCCATCCATCCATCCATCCATTCTCCTCCGCTTATCTGAGGTCGGGTCACGGGGGCAGCAGCTCCAGCAGTGATGCCCAGACTTCCCTCTCTCCGGCCACTTCTTCCAGTTCCTCCGGGCGGATCCCAAGGCGTTCCCAGGCCAGCCGAGAGACATAGTCTCTCCAGCGTGTCCTGGGTCTTCCCCGAGGTCTCTTTCCGGTGGGACGTGCCCGGAACACCTCACCAGAGAGGGACTTTGACTCTGATGCTTCTTTCCCCTCAATTGGGTGAAATGGTAGTGTTATTACTCAGAATTGAGGCATTAACTTTATTATACTAGATTCTGATTCTACCTGCTAGATAGGACTACCCCAATCACACAGTTCCACCAAGCTGGATAATGCCAATGGAAGACCTTTGGAAGAGGACTTTGACATGAACCACCATTTCTACAAGTTCATCTAAACCTGAGCTAGCTAGCAAAGTGAGGGCAGGAGAGAGAATGCCATCCAAGCCACCCTAAAGAGAGAACGAGACCTTCTAGATTTGCTTTAGTAATAACGCTCTTTCAGAAGGGTCAGCTTTCTTCAAGTTACCCTCATTGTGAGATTGCATCGATCATGCCTAAGTCATAAAAATGAGAACTTTGTGCAAATGACCCTTCGTGCCAGTCATAATGCAGCTAAATCGGCAGCTCTAAAACTAAAGGCTGATTGTACGTCGGGCCATCTCTTGCGGCACCATTCGTCTGCTGCTCTGGCCTAATCCCAACAAATCCTTTATTTTCCCTTCAACAGAGTGGTTGGATTTCCATCTAATACACAAGTCTTAATAAGATGCAGAGAGTGGGGTACAAAGGGTAGAGAGAGAGAGAGAGAAAGTGGAGAAAGTGTTTTCTGCGCCCAAAGAAGATTGTCATCGCTGCAATCAATGGCTTAATCCAGAACGAGTAATCAAAACGGAGTGATGCACACAAGTCCAGGCGTGACGCAAGTTCCTTCCAGCAGTGGAGCAGAGTTACGTCTTCACGCAATAGGATCAGTCTGGTAAAGGGATATTAAAGCAGACACAAAATAATGGGCCGTGTTCGCACTTGCCCAGACTGGTTTATTAAACTGTTGGTTGCTTTCAACTATAATATTTCAGTTGAAAAAAAAGCAAAGAGGCATTATCACGGTTCAAGAGTCAGACGTGTAAGAGTATGACCTATAAAAGTTGATAGCAAGTGTCAGATGATGCATTAAATAAATAGGAGTGCTTGTTTTAACAGTGTTTAAACTGCATGTGCTTAAAAAAAATGAACAAACAACCCAGCAATCGGCCTTATCACTTCCACTACACCTCCGATTTGGAAGCGGAGAAAATACGTGCTTATTAGCTCGTGGTTAGTATGCTAACTGGCCTCTCTGGTCTTCATGCTGGTGAAATCCAAAGCTTCAGCTAAGAGTCATTTACAGTTTAAACAGTCAGTCTAACAGGAAACACATAACAGCAAATACCTGCCAGCTTCTCATCTCCCAAAACATTTGCTCCCTTCAAATTTTGAATCCCAGACCAATCGGTTGCCCTGAGGTACCCTTGAGCAAGGTACCGTCCCCATCACTGCTCCCAAGGTGTTGGATCTGGCTACCCACTGCTGCACGGTGTATGGGGGTTAAATACAGAGGATGCATTTTGTTGTCACTAGTCACTTTCACTTCCATATATCAGGAAATAAAAGCTGAATATCTGATCTCCAGTTTTCCGTGCACACCCGAAGCAAACTGGCCTTGCTCGGGCCCAACTTTGCATGTTTCTCTCTGAAGCTTTAGACTGCTGTTTTGGTTGTAAACATCAAGGCACGTTTAACGTAATACGGATATTTTGATGAGGCCAGCGCTGGTTTCCTGTGCAGCTTTTTATTGGCCTCTTCTGGGAACATCCATGAATTAACATGAAGCACATTTTGAGGCGCCCTCGACTGTTTACTGTAGCAAAGAATGCTTTGAGCCAAATTTATTTTGACTGAATTTTACAGAAATTGATCTGGTGCATATGGAAGAGGTTTTGGGGGGGGCTGCTTCCAATTAACCCCCCCCAAAATGACATACTGGCCACAGTAATTTAAGAAAGGACGTCAGAATGACTCAGCACTTTTCGGGGGTTTATTACCCGAATGCCTTTCATTCTCCTTATGCAACGGTGAAAGAAGCATAAAAGTGTTGTTTGTTCTTCAGGGTTTGGCCCTTAAAGCGTCAGAAATAGAGCTTTCATTAGTAGGCGATTATTTTGGGGGGAATTAAAGAACCGATATCACACATTAATTAATTCATCAGTGCTCAAATTCAGCCTCAGTCATTTCCAGTCTCTCTTTATCCCTTAGATTTTGTTACAAAACACGTATGCAAATGACATGAGCTCTGATGGGCTGCCCTGCACTACGGCATCAATACAGGAACTTGCGCAATCAATTATTGAGCAATGCTTTGGATTTAAAAACCTAATCTGTTAAACCTATTTTTATGAAGAACCTTTTTGAAGGTGGAGTGAAATCTGTGTCACGGTCACACGTCAGGTTTTACGAACTAAAAGAGAATCAGAGAGTCAGTGTGTAATCTTTCACACGGCAGCGCGAGAAAGATAAGCTCATGTTTCTATGGCATGATATCATGATGCAGCGGCAGAAAAGCAAACAAGAAAAGGAAGATAAGATAGAAATAAGGTTTGTTTTTTCTGTTTAATCACTTAAATTATTCAGTCAAAGGAACCTGAAGTTTTTCCTAGTCTATGTATATATATCTATAGTTGTTTTTTCTCTTTTTTAGGTTAAAAACATGCAAATCTGAGAAGAGAGAATAGTAAATGTAAAGGAAGTTTGGGAAAATATTAAATATTAATTCTTTTCATCCACTGCTCACGATTCCTGTGCCTGCATGGACACTTTCATTTTGCATGGTCGTAAAATACCCACACTTTCTTCCTTTATTACCTTTTACGGCCTCCTTAACATGATGTCAGGACAAAGACCAAAATGCTGATGCATGAAGCAGCGCTGACCCATTGCTTATCTCGGCAGTCTAACCGCTGCAGTCATCTTCTGTAAAAGCATGCCCTTTACTCTCCTCCTGGACATCATCCCCTGCTAACTTGCAATTCTGAGTGACTAATAAACTGGAGCAGTGCAGTGACTTCATCTAAAATGACGGTGCTTTTAAACTGGTTTCGGTTTGTACGTCAGCTTAATGTCTCTCAAACCTAGACACCATGTTCCAGCTTCATAGCATCTGATCCAGCATGTCAGCAAATGATCTAAGCTTCAATTTATGGAACACAGTTTAAAATGCCATATATTCCAAAAAAGGTTTGATACTGCAAAATAAAATGCAATTAAAATCCAAAAAAGCAAACTCACAAAGTAGGATTATCTGGATCATTTAACAAAGAAATGGTCATGTTCTAATAATGGTCAGGCTCTAATAAGTTAACTGGTTGAGAAATCTGCTGCAAAGTAGCAGCCAAAGTAATAAATCACCATGATTTCTTTTGTTTAATTCAAATGTATGAACAGTCATGTTCATTACTTGCAGCTTTAGTCAGCTTTAGAACCAGCTACGCTTTATCAGGCACTGGTGCCACTGAGGAACCTGCTTTTTTCCATCAGCACAGGAAAAGTGATGAACACCGAATTTAGCCACCAGTCTGCGCCTTTTGTTCCAGCTGAGGAAGGAAACCGTCCTGCAGATCAGCGAAACAGTCAGGACATCAGCTCACGTGCCAGATGCAGACACTCTTTGATCTGTTACAGCAAGATCGCTTAAATCCAAAGATGGCAAACGACAAAGTATAAATACTAAAAGTCCTAAAGTAGAAAAACAGGAGTTTCTAAGTATCTGGGCTTTTCTTGAGTATTTATTCATTTTGATACTTTTGCTGCACAAACATCTGTAATTTCTACTCCTTACGTTCTCCATTGTTGCTCACCTTCCCCTCATAAACACCATTCACTCTCACTCACTCATTTTCTGAGCCGATTGTCCTGATGAGGGACGTGTGGGTGGACACAGACACCTACTCTCACACACACTCGCACACACACCTAGGGCACAATTCAGCATCTCCAGTTCACCTGATGGTTGTGCCAGAGCAAAAAGCAAAAGCAGAAATTCTGGGTCAGAGAGTTTTCATTTTATGAGTGCTAGATGTTCCTCTGCTGTCTTTCATGTGACTGATGATAATAAGCTTTTATAGCCTTGTTTGGGGAAAAATGGCTGCCATAAACCACTAAATCCATAATGTAGAACGGGACAATGTCAGATTTCTGGTCACATTTTAGTGGAAATGTCTGAGGACATAATGAGGCATGGGCACACGTGGATTGCCCTCCAGTGGTTGAAAGTGATAGAACCTTTGCTATGCTGGAGGCCTACCTCATGTACCTTATTAATTATTCACATATTCATCTAAAAACATGAACTTGGAGGGGTTATCTTCCAGGTTGGCCCATATGCACACCTGAAGTCCAGTGTCTGGCCTTGTTCTCCTGTAAAAACTTCAGCCATGTTGGCCTTTTCAGCTGGTAGCCTCTCTGGTACTTAAGTCCTGTGAGCTGGAGCTTGTTGTTGTGGTATACAATTGAATTTCTGTAATTATTACCTCTTGGGTGGAGTTCTGTGTGCAACCACCAGGCAGGTGCATGGACTGGGTTCACGGCACTGGTGATAAAACAGACTGTTGTCAAAAGCATTTCGTTTCATGTAAATTAATTTAATAATGGAAAATGACCTTATTTTTCTGGGACCCCAGCTGCCTATATATTTCTGTTATTAAGGTGCTTATTGGTTTGTTTGCTTTTTTCCCTTTTTTTACAGCATACTAGAATGAGCAAGGAACAGGGCAACATTACAGTTAATCTAAAGAAAGCAATCTTGAAGAAGTGTAATATTTCATAACCTTCATTCAGCTTAATAACAGAGGTGAGAGTTCATGTATTTCATTTTCCCTCAATTTTTCCATCTGCTCATTTTAGCCCTTCCAGCTGACCAATAGTGAGACGTGACGCTTCAATCGGCGGAATGTAACATTGATAATTGATGTTCGGCCTTGCTCGGATGAAGGAATGGACTGAATTTGGCATAAATGAATGAGGGATAATGTTTGTGGGAGAGAGGAGGAGAACTGAAGCCTCACTCTTTAGGAGAACAAGGTGCTTTTGTGCCTCCTGGCAGGGAAAAAAAAAGGGCCGAGAGAACAGGCCGCTCTGTCCTGCTCACCTTTTCCTGTACTAATTCTCTTGTGTGTGAGCAGCGGCCTATCTCCTCACACCTCCCGAGAGTATTCATTGTGTATGATGCACAAAGATCGCTGTTCTTCAGGACAATGGAGGGCCAGTCTTCACTTCCACTGGGTTTGGTCCCCATTAGTGTGGCCAGGCAATCCTCTGCTCCCTCTTTCCCCCCTCTCTCTTTCTTTCCTCGGGTTCTCACAAAGCGTGCCAGCCGCAATTTATTCCCTAAGCTCCTTTGGCTCTTTTAAACAAGTGGCTGACAATCAGGTCATGGACATCTCAGGTAGTCTTTACTTTTTATTTGCACTCCACGGTCCTCCACGGTCTGTCCACTTTGAAAAGGCAGTTCTCAAATTAAACTGAATTTTTTCTCTGAAACGAGCGGAAAATACAGATGTGGCACGCTCAGCCTATGAGTAAAGAACTAGGCTTGCAATCTGTGTTGAGAGAAGATACATACATACATTTCCCTGCAACATCTTTTCCTAAAAGCTTTCATCATTAGTACAACATCTTTCTTAGGCAAAAAGCAGCTCTACGTATTTTGCGGATGCTCTGATCAAATGGAGTATACAAGGTTTTTGCATGAGGTGTTTCTCGCCCTATGAGTTCTGCTATGGGCTGGTATGGTATATAATATATATTCTTCTCCTTCTTCTTTGTTTTTTGGCTGCTCCAGCCACAATGTCGCCACGGTGGGTCAGCTGTCTCCATTTCTTCTTGTCCTCTGCATCTTCCTTCTTCAAACCGACCACCTGCATGTCCTCTCTCACCAAAACGTCCAACCTGAGCTGTCCGTCTAATATACTCCTTTCCAATCCTGTCCATCCTCGTCACACCCAACGAAAATCTCAGCAACTCTGACACCTCCAGCTCCAGCTTTTGTAAAGTGACTCAGATCAAACTGAATTTTTACGAACGGGTAATATTAATACTCATAATGAATCTTATAACATGATTTTAGCTGAGCAGCACAGACTGAACCTACTTAAGCTCTTATACAGGGCGCTTTTCAGAACCTGCTGAGCTCTTTTCGCATCAAGCCCAACTGATGAAGCTCCTGCTGAGTCCTGAGCTGAACAAACCCTCCGCTTCCTGGTAAAAAACCCATTGATTCATGTTAATCAAGCTGAACTCTTTTAATTACAACCCCTGTGCAGGGCACACAATGGCTGTCTCATAGCCCAAAGTTTGTTATAAAGCCATTTGGAAGAAGTCCATGACTCTGGCCCGGCACTAGCCCTGCGATGGAAGCACACAAAGACGGCTTAGTTAGCAAAGACTATTTGTGTTCTAATTTTCTATTTTTGTTCATTCTGAATCAGAATGAGTTTCACTTTTCTTATCCTACACAGTGATATCATACTGGATATCTGTAGAACTGGAGTTCTATAAAACGCATGGTCTGCTTTCTAAAAGAGACACAGCGCACAACAACCAGAGAATAGAAAGGTCAGAAACATTATGATCATTAAATTTTAGTCCTTTAAAAAGTGACAGTGACTCATTGTCACTGAGAAACATGGCGCACAGTGAAACACAATGAAGGCTTCCTCTTCTGTTCACCCACACACCCACAGCATGTGGCAGCTATTTAAAGCACCCGGGGAGCAGTTAAGGGGACGGTACTTTGCTCAAGGGCACCTCAGGGCAACCTACTGGTCTGGGATTCGAACCCATACACCTGCTGATCCTGGGGCCCAGTCCCTGAACACTAGACCACCGCTGCTAAAAAACCTTCATCAAGTCCAATTCATTGATAAAGCGCTTTTTAAGCCGTCGTTTTCACAAAGCAGCTTTACAGAATCCGGGTTTGTGTCTCTACAGAGTCAGCTCCCTAAAAACAGAGGCGGAAACCTCAGGAAGAACCATGACTCAGAAGAGGAACCCATCTTCCTCTGGTCGACACCAAATAATCAAGCAGGAAGAAGAGTGATATCGTTAAAAACACGGGTACTGTCACGAGTTAAACCCGCATTTCAGGATTGGAAAGTCATGGGTTCGAATCCTAGACCAGTAGGTTGCCCTTGAGCATGGCACCGTCCCCATCACTGCTCCATGGACCCCCTGCTGCATTTCATTGTGTCTCACTGTGTGCTGTGCTGTGTTTCACAATGACAATTAGTCACTTTCACTTTACTTAAAGTCCGGTTCATTAAGAAGGCATTAATAGGAAACTGAAGAAACATCTTTCGGAGCTTGAAGTTAGTCAACAGTGTTATTAGAAATGCCATAAAATAAATGAAAATTGATGTCAATTACATTTTTACTTTCAGGCAGGTCCATTTCTGCACATCCATTACTCCACACTGTTTGGCTGAACGCAACTGTGTGGGACAAAACGTGCATTCTGTTCATGATAAGCAGACAGTAACAGACTTCAGGAACAGTCGTATGACTGTTATAATCGATATGTGTTGGAGGATAACCAGGGATTCATGTCTGTAACCTCAGACCAAATTCCGAGCTAAAAATAAGTAAGACAGCTTCAGGTGGAAGGGTAGCATTTCAGCGAAAACAAATGATGCAACTGTGAGCAGAAATATTGTGCCGCTTGTTTTTTTTTACAGGGCAAAGGTCACCTGTTGGAAAAGCCTGAATGCAAAGCCCAAAGCTGGAGCTCCAAATATCCGGCTGAAGGTCCAGTTCTACCCGGAGGCTCCTGTTTAAGCCCTGCAGACGAAAGGTTTTGATTAATAGATTCATTCTGGAATACATTTCAGAGCAACTTCCCTACCAGAGCTTCGCTTAAGGCCAAGTGTGCTTTTCCATGACATGGACAAAATATGAGTAGTGTCTTGCTGTGTGTGTGTGTGTGTGTGTGTGTGTGTGCATGGAGCCAAAATTTGGTCATGTGCTTTGAACTTTGGTAATACTGGGAAAAAATCAATTAACTAATTTTATTAAACATATGCACATGTTTTATTCCTGGTAGCCATGAATCATTCTCTGTATTTAAATGTGTCCCAAAACATTTGTCCCTATACACACACACACACACACACACACACACACACACACACACACACACTCACACATACATATATATATATATATATATTTAATTGGGGCGGTGGTGGTCTAGTGTTTGGGTCTAGGCCTCAGGATTGGAAAGTTATGGGTTCGAATCCTAGACCAGTAGGTTGCCCTTGAGCAAGGTACCGTCCCCATCACTGCTCCATGGACCCCCTGCTGCATTTCATTGTGTCTCACTGTGTGCTGTGCTGTGTTTCACAATGACAGTTAGTCACTTTCACTTTTCTCTATGATTATATATAATTACTAACATTTCAAAACATGATTTACATAATGCACTATACAGACAGAAGTATTTGGACAGAAGTGCAGAAGCGTCTGGTCTGATATATATAAACACTTCATAGTGTGTCCAGACACTTTGGCCAGTGTATGATACAAACGACTACAAGTTTTTTATGGCCCATATATGTGCATTTATGAAATAAATAGAGTATGATATGTGAATATAAATCTATAGTACATAATATTGAGCAGCCCTATCGTGAACTGTGTGTCAGGTGCGTGTGTAATATAACCATCACTGCTTAGGTTCTAAATCTGACACCATGAAATGCCAGTCCTTTGTTCGTCAATGTGATAATCAGCCCTGTGCAATGGAAGCATGGATGCATTCAGTACTGCAGGAGATGTGCAATGTGCATGTATACTTTCATTCATGTTACTGGGTTAAAATGTTGTGCAGATTTTAGATTCGAACGTCCTGAACGACTGGAACAAAACTGACCTTGTGGCTTATTTCAAAAGCTGCTGCATATAGAACCTAAAACATAATGGAGGCATGACTTCAGGTTCTGAGAAGATATATAAATAAATGTTCCAGTGCTCATTTCATTAAGTCCAGCACCTGCGTCCATCAGGCGTGAAAGAACTGGCACTGCTGACACAGGCTCATATGTTCCGTGGCGGGACAGAGACAGAGCTTTTATTAAAGTAAAGATGGGCAGCTGGATAAACAGGTTTTGTTCATGAGCATTTGTTCTCATGGTGCTCTTTTACAGGCTGTTATCTTCTCATCATGCTCAGCGTAGCAGCAGATACTGCAGAGGTGAGCTTCAGAGTAAATGCTTCTCTATTGCAGTGCAGCTTGATCTCCAGCTGGTCACGAGAGTGAGATGAAAGTACGCTCCGCCATGGTGCAGCATTTGAGTGAAAGTGAAAGTGACTAGTCCTCACTGTGAGCACAGAGCACACAATGAACCACGACAAGCTGCATCCTCTGCATTTCAACCATGCGCTGAAAAGCAGCGTTTCCCGTTAGCAGGGTAACAACCGCAGGCCCAAATCACCACACCCTCATCTCTCCATGCGCCATACTGGACTGGTCTGTGTAGTTTCTGATCCTGTATTGGGTGCACTGGGTGCTTTGTGGTTGCAATCCAAATCTGTTCCTCATCTTTTCTGTCAACAAATTTGTCAGAAAGACATGAGACAGTGTCCTCTGCACGTTAATCTGCTCAGTTCTGCTAAAAACTTCGAGGATAAAGGTCAGGTGGCAGATGCAAGAATCTCTCTGTTGGCTTTTCCTCCCTGCTTCTCTTCATATTAGTCATCTCGCCTTCATCACTTTTCTGACTTTTTATCAAACATGCAATCTGTGCCCATCCCAGAAGACTTTTAAAAGTTATTTTTCACAAAATATATCCGAGGTATAAAATTAAGTGGCCCTTCAATTAATTTAGTATTATTTCCTTCCTTTTTTTCCCCTTGCAAAACAAATATAGCCATTTTCATGGAAATAAATCTATAATATTTACAACAATCAGTAATAATAAAAATGATATTGATAGCAAGTCAATTATATTATATTATATTATATTATATTATAAATAACAGCACTGTTTGCACCAGTTTGCACCAGTTTATTTTAATCCCATTTTTTCCAAAAATGCTTTGTCTTGTTAATCCCACCCAAAACCTCTGTTTAGTTTTGACTGGAGTGCGCTGTGCGAAAGTCTCAGATGTGTGGATTTTTCTGTTTGATCAGATGAGCCTGCTTCATCTAAGAGGGCGTCTTTGTGGACTTTGCTGTGATCTCAGCGTCATGCACTGCGGATCACGAGGCAGGAGTAGAAATCTGGCACCACAACAGTGACAGAACCACCAGACACAGATACACACAGAACGATTTGATCATACTGGTGTTAGGTGAGGTGTGTCGTCGTCCCCCCCCCGGTTCTAACCCATAGCCCATAGGTCTAGGACAGCCTTTAGTGGGCGTCAGAAATATTAACACTTAATAAATATTTTTAAAGACTTGGATCAGGGTTCGAGTCACGGTGTGAGTTATGTCAGGTGGACATTCTGCACTGACTGGTTTAGGTCTGCACTTTAGGGCTAAGCTTAGAATGTCGCAACTCAGGTTGTTCCTTTATTGCAGCCTAAATCCACTAATTTCATGCACAGACCTGTGAAACACTGTGTCACACCTCAGTATATGGAGTATTACATAAAGCACTCAATGGCCACTTACTGGAAAACCTTCTGTTGTAGCTCCACTTGCTCATGTACAGCTAAAGAGTTTTGCTCATTTAATGATTCACAGTTTATGACCATAAAGCCTGCACTGCTTGGGTAGTGTTATTCATGGACCACTTTCAGTGTAGCAGCGACACTGATGTATATAAAGCTTATGCTGCTCCAGACACACTACCACGCCATCAGTGCTGTGCTGAGAAGGCCTTTGATGTAACTGCTGGTCGGTGGTGGTCCTATGGTGGTTTCCATTAATGAATAGTAGAGGAGGGCTGATCCATTATGCAGTAACAGGTGAGCCAGCTATATAGGATGCATATAAACGGTAGGTGCTTTGGATAAAATGGCCAATCAGTTTAAATGAAGGTAAGGCATAACCTCATGCTTGCTGTAAAAGGGCAAAGGATCCATTATGTATGGACTATATGGACTATTTGTCCCTGTTGCTATTAGCAACCAGATATAGGCCACCGCAGGCTTAACATTTTAAAAACTGGACATTTTTAAACCTGTAAAATGTAGGTAAGCTCGTGATAAACCACCTTTAGTGGTGTCTCAAACTCACCCACTTGTGAACTATTGCATTAATACAACAGACGTCTGATACTTTATGTTGGACATTGTCTCTGAATATGAGGAAAGTGCAGCTGATAAAGCAAATACAACTAAAATAAGTAACTCAAGATCATCCAGCTGTGCATTTTCTGAGCTGGGTATCCTAACCAGGGAGCTGCTGGAGCCTGTCCCAGTGTATTAAGAAACCTAAACCCTTTCTTTTCACGTTTTTCAAATTGTGCTGCCCATCTTCGTTACAAAAAATCTGCAAAATTACAAATACTTTTACAGCCTTTAGCAGACACTCTTATCCAGAGCGACTTCAGATTCCCGTTTAAAGGGAAAGTCTTCCTGGAGCAACTTGGGGTTCAGGGTTTAGCTCAGGAACCCAATGGTGGCAGTGCTGGAGGTAGGATTTGAACCTGCAACCTGCAGGTACATAGGCTAGTATCCTACCAGTAGACCACCACCACCCCAAATACCTTGTACCGAAAAGCCCCACGAGGTCATCCTCAAAACTGGAGCGCCATAAAAACCAGCCTGCACTGGATTTTTCTTTTCAGATTATTAAATGAGTTTATAACTCCCACACACACATCTTTATGAGCTTGTATAGCAAAGGGCCAAAAATGATTGTGCTGATAGTTGCTGAAATAGAAACACCCTTACTTGTGATCCGTACTGTCAAAAATAAAGAAATAATTGCGATTCTTGTTGCTGACTCAAGTCTGTTCCTAAAACTGCAGGGATTTGCCGCACTTCCCTCCTGCTTACAGACCCACAAGTTATCACGAACCCTTCCCTGACTTCCTCTTGTCGACAACAGTGGCGAGTTCATACGCAGCATTTGGATTTGCACAACTTTGCTCAGTTGAATGTTGCTCTAAGCAGATCCCTGCAGGATTAGACCCCATTATTGGAAGATCAAAGTCCAAAAGGAGACCCTGTGGTACCCTTGAGCAAGGTGTATATTGCACATATTTGATATCATAACACACCCATTTCCATGGTTGCATTCTGTTGATATCGATGTTACATTGCACCAATATCTTTGACTCCATTTCCATGGTTACTTTACACCAACAACACCCACTGCCATGGCAACACTACACTGTTTCCATACTTACTTGCACAACAATAGTTATTTTCCACAGGATTCATTTTCATGTTACCCTACAGCCGTTAACATGGTTACACTAGATCCATTTCCATGGTTACAGTACCTTTACCATGGTAACACAAAAAACGGGAACAAGACACAGACCACACCCAGTTTTGTTATTACTATGAAAACGAGAAGCTGGGAAAATACTGAAAATTAAATAAATGGGAATTATTAAAAGATACTGATGAAATGAAGAAAAGAGACGAGAGTAGGATCAGTTCTTTCAGAGCAGACAATAATGTTTGGTTTTTATTTACAAGGTCATTTTTTTTTTATTCTTTGTTGCTAAAGATAGCTAATATTAGATATTATTAATATTAATATTATTAATTAATATTAGTATACATTGTGGATTTAACTGGGTCAGCATTAATGGGAGAGCACCCTGAGGCCAATATGTCATCATTGAAGCAACTTTATAGCAGGTTCAGGAGTGAGGACTGGGTAAAGGTCAAGGTCTTACTGGTGTTCAGATGCTTTTGTGATGGTTAAACACTGCTGCTCTATGGAGCCCAACCTGTGAACTCCCAGTGGTGCCAGTTGTTGTTGTTAAGCATCTGTAGGATCTGTAAGTGTTTAAAAGAGGATAAGCAAACCGGTCAAGTGCAGTATTACTGCAGGATTAGCTCTGTTGACTAAGTCTATGTTTATTGTGTTGTGCCGCGGTGCAGCCCTGGGGCTTGAATAGAGAGGACAGTCCTGTGGAACTGAGGTCTGTCAAATAATGCCTGGTATTGTGATTAATAAACAATGGCCTCTGAGGACACAGAAATGTCTTCGATGACACTGCTGAGACTGGATTTCTTTATTCAGTTAAACAGGTGAGCATTACAGTATTTATCCCTCACCTCACCTGACTGAGATCTATCCATTATTATTATTATTATTATTATTATTATTATTATTATTATTATTATAACCACCTTAACATTTAAAGATGAATAAAAAACATTCTTTTAAATTTTAAAATGATTTTCTTTTTTTCAATTTGAAAGGTATAAAGTAATCATTTTGCTAACCGAACATGAAATGAGAACTAGTGGACTCAAAGTGTCCCACAATGCATCATGGAAATTATCAATGACGAGAACCATTAAAAACTCAGCTGAACCCACGGGTGTCCAGAAGTATTTTTTCATTTTACAGATAATCTCGCTATATAGTCAGTAGGGAGCAGTGAATGAGTGAAACCCTAACCCTAGTTTTATAACAGATAGAGAACGATTTGGTCCCTTAACATGTTTTAATTGGTAAATAGAGGGCAAGTCAAAGGCATTAATATTATGTGTTAATTATACATAATAAAATTAATAATAAATAAACATCCTTTTGTCTGTTTTAGGACAGTTTATTGCCTGAATTGCCCAAAAATCCACATAATGGCCATTTGAACCTTTGCAATAAGCAAATATGTCCTGTTCTCCAACAGATTATGTTGAATATTATTCATACTCCAATAGAGTATGAATTTAAAGTCTGCATAAGATGCATTTGTGGGTGTACACAACATCGAGCCATAGCAGGCCGCTGACCCGAGCACTTCTCCTCGTAAACATGACACATATTATTCAGAGCTGTTGAGGCTGTAAGGTGTTCTGTGCTAACGCAGGATACTCTCTGTTGCTAAGCAACAGGGTGGGATTACTACCTTGTGGCGTTCCGTCTACCTGATGATTTGAAAGGCTCGTCTTTGAAGTTGAGATCTACTGCTTACCTTGCAGTCGCAATGGATTGTGGGTGCTCTTCTAACTTCCCACTCTTAATCCTTATGTACATCCTGAGATCTGGGGGACATGATCGTATTGAGTTATTGGTCTGATATTGCATACGTTCCTTCACAGTGAAGTCTTTTTCATCATCAGTGCAGCCGTGGTCGGTGGGAACTCTGCACCTGCTCACACTGGTGAAGACAGTGAATGTCTTCGTCCTCGTTCTCAGTTGGACAGAACAGATCGTTTCCCTGCTTCAGCACAAGGACCTTAATTAACACATGGTTTATCAGACATGTGAACTATGTTGACCTTAAATAATCTAAACTGGCCTGTTTAAATGAGATCATTTCTCTGTTCAGATTAAAGGGATTATACCGTAACTGTTTTATGTTTAGTTGTATGCAAGATTATTTCTACCCACACCACACCATGAAGACAGCAGGCCATTCTGATCGAATCGCTGCTGTGATGATGCAAAAAACAACTCATTTACATTAATTTACAATCTACAGGTACAATGTTTCAATGTTTTGAAAAAAATGGAAGTATAACTACATTATGACTTGTGTTTAAAATAGAGTACAAAGTTGAACAATTTTACGATTTTAGGAGTTTTGAGGTTAAGTAGGGGCCACGGTGGTCCAGTGGTTCGGGAGTTGGCCCTAGGATCACAAAGTCATGGGTTTGATTCCCAGATAGGGAGGTTATCCTGAGGTACCCTTGAGCAAGGTACTGTTCCCATCACTGCCCCCTGCTGCACCCTGTGGGTGAAAAGCAGAGGCTGAATTTCGTTGTGTGCGAAGACAAAAACAGTGACTTTCACTAGAGTTTCTTTGGTGGACTACAAGCTCTTGTTTTCCTTTTAATTTTCTATTCTTGATGATATCACCTTGCACTAATTGACAAGGAGAAATAAGCCAATAATATCATGTTTCTCCCCCTTCAAACCACCACCACCACCTTTCACGAGAAAATGTTCTGAGGTCGAGCTTGATACAGACATTTCAGCAACATGTCAGCTTATGTGAAAAGACAGTCCTGATGTCTCACATGGCTAGGCCAGGCTCTCCTAACGCAGGTTTAAAACACTGGGCCACTGCGCTGTCACCGCACAGCAAGAAAGTTCTGGGTTCGATTCCCATCTGGGTTCCTTTCTCTGTGGAATTTCCCCCACAGTCCAGAAATGGAGGTGAGGTGGACTGGAGATACTAGAGTGCCCCCTCGGTGTGATTGTGAGTGTGTGATTGTCCTAAGATGGACTGCTGATCTGTCGAGTGTGTTTCTCCACCTTTCTCTGGGATCTCCAGCAGCACCACAGTTAGGATAGGTGGCTCAGATAAGGGATGTTCTTTATTGCTCTTGCTTTTATGTTAGCTTTGAAAGAGGAAATTCGTTAGCAAAGATTTCTGGACATCTCAGGGCCATCACGAGAGCATCTCAGAAGCAGTACGGAGACAACGTTCTTAATTTCCTATCTAATGTGTGTTGTGTCCAGTGTGTATGATTAGGTATCTGTTTTATGATGTGTATATAATGTCAAAGTCTTTTGCTAATACAGCAAATTCATTTCCTTGTAAGCATTAATAAAGTCCATCTAGCTATCAGTTTCTACATGGCTCCACCAGCATCCGTTTATTTAAGTGTCTCCATCACTGTTTCTAGGGGAGGACTTGAGGTTACTGACCTAAAACTCAAGCAGTGTTCGCAAAGCCTTGCGTAAAAAAGACTAGCCAGAAGCAGAGAATGTGGTTTGATGCCTTTTAAAAATGACCTTTAATATCATCATCCAAATTAAAGCGACCTTTTTTTAGTCTCTTGCTGATAAAGAGATAAAGCGGGTTCATCATGAAGGCTCAGGCTTGGTGTAAAAACACAATGACTGGTTTCTTAGAGGGCCCTTATTTATCTTCTGTATTTTCTCCTCATGATGTTCATGTGTTTTTGACCCATGGCCACCTTCCAGTCTCTATGCATCAATCTGATTATTTTTGTTACCGTTCCTTTAAGACCGATCGTACACTCCCTATACCTTCTCCATGAATCGGTCCGAACTGTTTCAGACTAAACAAGAATTCCTATCTGGACTGGAGATGCGTTTGAATTGTGGTGTATCAAAGTGGTTTTTATTTGAAAAAATAAAAAGTAACAATTTAATGATACTCAAGTTTCTTCTTTTAGGTCAGGCTGTTCTGGGCCAATGGGAAGCGTCTGGTTTGCAAGTTAAAAGCATTCCTATAGAATAGCGAGGAGGTGCTGAGTCTGGGCTTTGTCCCACCACAGACATAAATCACTGCTTCAAAGCAGACGCTCCTTCTCATCACAAAGGTCACAACAGGCAGGGTCATCGCCAAGGTCACCAGGTCCTGCTGTTCTGTTAAAGTCAGGGTGTGGCCAAAAATCAGAAGCCCTAACTGCAGGTCTTAATCATCACACTCTCCTGAAATAATGTCCTGGTGTTCAGTAGTCTCTGACAGACTTGCGGGTGAGGTCTGCGATGCTGCATGACTCAATGTTCCTTAAATGTTCCTTTACTCATGGAGTAAAGTAAGGACAGCACTGCTAGGTGACACTCATGCTTCTAGATAACCCATGTTCTCGGACCTGGCAAACAGTGTCAGGAACCACATAAGCAAGTCATAGCTGACCTACTCAAATCAGTTTGCCTTCATACGCTGGTTGGAAGATCCCACTTCCCAGTTGTGAAGGCTGAGTTTGCTACGTTCAAGTGCTTTGTTGTCGGAGTGAAATGAAAACTGGAGGACGATCATGCACCTGCAACAAAATCAATGAAGCAAAGTAAATCTGTGCACAAACGTCAATATGAAGTTACGATAAGAGCACAGAAAACAGAAGAAAAAGATGCAGCATCTCCACCATGTTCAGAGGCTGAAGGTCAGGCTCTAGGAGCTCTGGCGTTAGAATTGTTTCCAGAAAAATCGAAAATGGATTTAGAGCTTCACGTGCAAGTCGGAAACTCATATTATCCATCATTTTGGAAACGTGTGAAGGTGTAAAGATTCAAACCTGGAGTTGGTTATTAGTGAGTAAGCCTACAAGAAACATTCATCACAGAGGGAGAAATATTTCAACCTTCAGATGTCAGAATTGGAAAAATTTGAGAACGTGTAATTCTCTCCGCTGCAGAAAACGGAGTGTTTGCCTGTTTTTTTCGCTCTTCTCACTCTTTTTCATTCTTCTGCTCTGTGTGTGTGTGTGTGTGTGTGTGCGTGCGTGTCTGTGATTGCTGTATAATGTGTACACCCTATGAAGGCCGAGTGATGGGGAAGGAAGACTGAGGGTGAATATGGAGGCGGCCTCGAGGCCCTGGGGGGACACATAAAGGCCTGATTATTCCCGTGCTGGCAGGACTGGACGATGGCAGAGTGGACAGACACTGGACTCAGTATAATTCGGCCTTGTTAGAGGAGCTCCTCTCTCCTCTTGGCCACAGCGTCGGCCCTTGTTTGCTCTTTTTTTCCACCATAAGGACTGTGGGAAAGTCATTAAAGTGTAAAGCATCTCGTCTTTATTCCTTTCTCAGAGACCCCCGAAAGAGGGGAAGATGAGGTCCTGCTGTTAATGAGGGAACTGTTTCTCTTTCTCCCTCCCTCTCTTTCTTCTTTCTCCCTCCTGCCCTCCCATCTTCCATCCCTCCCTCTGTCTCCACTCTCTCTCTTTCTTCTCCCTCTCTGTCTGTTCTTTTGTTCTTCACCCTGACTCTGTATTCCTTTCTTTCCTTCTACCTCATTACTTTCTCTGCCCCCTCTTTCTCTCTCTCTCTCTCGCTCTCTCTCTCTCTCTCTCTCTCTCTCTCTCTCTCTCTCTCTCTCTCACTCCTCCCTCTCTTGTTTACTTCTCTCTCCACCATCTCTCTTACTTCTCCATCCACCTTAATCCTTTCTCACTCCTTCCTCTCTCTCTCTTTCTATTCCCTACATCCCTCTTTCTTTCTTTTCCTCTCTCATTCTTTTCCTCTCATTCCTATGCCTTACTGCTTTCTTTTTTGGCTCTTCCCTCTCCATCACTCACCCTCTTTCTTTCTTTCTTTCTTTCTTTCTTTCTTTCTTTCTTTCTTTCTTTCTACCTAATTCCTTCCTTTCTCTTTTTACTCCCTCACACTTTTTCATTTCCTCTCTGATTCTTTTCCTATGCCTCATTCCCTTCTTTGCTCTTTTGGCTGTCTTTCTTCTCCCTGTCTCTCTTACACTCCCCCTCTCTTTTGTTTCTCTCTCCACCCTCTCATTCATTTTACTCCCTGACGTTCTTTCTTTCTTTCTTTCTTTCTTTCTTTCTTTCTTTCTTCTCCTTCCACCTTATTCTCTATGCCATGTCTTTCCCTCTCCTTAGCTCTTTTTGTCTGTATTCTCTCTCTCTCTCTCTCTCTCTCTCTCTCTCTCTCTCTCTCTCTCTCTCTCTCTCTCTCTCTCGCTCTCTCTCTCTCTCTCATTGTAAACAGGTCAATCAGTCCATTCAGCCTGTCTCTGATAGACGTTCCTCTGGGTTTTATCTCAGCCTGCTCTCACTAGAATCCGTCCTGCTGGTGTTTGATTACATCGAGCGACCGCCTTCTATTCCAAGACCTCCCCCTTGTACCTGTTGCATAACCCACCTGTTCAACAAATGGAAGCTGTTAAAAGGCCCATTAAAGGCTGGCTGAAGAGCGGCCCTCGGGGGATTGTGGAACGGAGATGGATGTGACCAGTGCTGCAGAGCTTTTCACATTTTAGACAGGCTCAGAGAAAGACTTCAGAAAACAGAACATCCGCTTGGCTGGTACACTCAGTGTCCTCACAGAGCCACTTCTGCCAATGGGACACAAATGAGCTGATGAAAAGAAAGACAAGGACAAATATCCCCATTAACAGCCCGAAGCTTATCAGGCCTCTCAGGGAGTACAGAGACCCACAAGGACGCGGCCAGGACATTAAAAAAGTACTTCACTATAAGCACGGTATCATTATTAACCTGCTGAACTCAGATCATCTTAAACACTTCACTTAATTTTCCAAAATGTCTGTTTCATTGAAAGGTCAAACAATGAAAGTGGGTTTTATGAGGAACGAGTTGTTCACAGTGGAGGTGAATGGAACCGATCGTCTGAAGAATTTAATAATACTCCCGCGTAGAAATGGTTACATTACATTTGTGTGTGTGTGTGTGTGTGTGTGTGTGTGTGTGTGTGTGTGTGTGTGTGTGTGTGTGTGTGTTTGTGTGTGAGTGCATGTAAAATCATACAAGTATTTGATCAAATTTAGTCAAGAAATACATGTTTACCATCATCAAAGTTCCGTTTAGACGCTCCATATGGACACAAGGCGTCTAGCTTCACTGGGGGGTTTGAGTAGAAAATAAAAGTTATGTGAACACACACACCAGGAGCAGTGGGCTGCAATGATCATGGGGTCCAGTCCCTAAACACTAGGCCACCACTACCCCATATTTAAAGCCTGGTTAGAGAATCCAGAGAATCTAGAGAATTTGGCTCAACCATTTATGTGTCTAACAACATGTAGCATATGAGGAACATCTCTCTTCTGTAATTCAGATGGAGAAATAACAAAAAAGGTGATGAACTGGTGTAAACCAAATGTGAGACCAGCCCATGTGCCCTGATGTGTGATTTGAAACAGTGTCAGACTGGTTTGGTGCAGTCTGTTCTGAAACCCCCATCAAAATGTGTCACATCTGCTTTAGCAAAAGTGTATACTGTGTGTCCCCCTGCTGGTAGATCCTGGAACTGCAAGTTGTTTACTGCTGAAACACACACCCAGATTGGTCATTTCTAAAGAATGGGGCACAATCAGGATGTTTGGATCATGCATGTTTGTTCATCCGCCACTTCTCTGCAGAGCTGAATGGATGCCACATTGCTATCTGTTGGCAGAACCCAATAAATACTGACAGGAACATCGCTGGACCTCCTTTTGTCCGAACAAACAAACATACACACACAAACAAAGTCCACCAATTTGGACTTTGGGGTTATGAATGAGTCCAGTGGAGACTCACAGAAGCACGTAGACACGTCAAATCTATTTTAAGCCCAACTCTTCATCGATCTGTTCGTTGAAACTTCAAAAAGAGCAGGGATCAATCCCGGAAAAGCCATTACCACAGCTTCTACCAACACAGCATTGATTAGTTCAAGGGATAAACATCCTATTGATATGGAAAGGCTTCAATTCCTCTGTAGATTGCAGCTAGTCAATGGATGTCAGTTGCATACTTTGTTCATATTTGTGTGTGTATGTGTTAGTGGGGACCGATTTTCCCCTTGATCTTGGGAAAGCATGGAAACTGGGGGGACATTTGGCTTGTCCCCATAAGACAAATGCAGCTTTTCCCCTCAGATTATAAAGCCAGTTTATTTGCTTATGGTTCCTGAGGTTAAGGTCAGACCACGACCCATCTGAACATGAATATACATTAGGGACGTATTACAGTTTTGCATAATTTACTCACCTGCAGTTTTACATGAGTCGACTGAAACAGCTCACACAGATAGCCTGTGCACCAAACCGCTCTTCATGCAGAAGAGTCTGAAAGGGAGGTTATGCAACAGTGGGTCATTTGTATAACTTCTGGTCCCTATAAGCGTGAGAGAGGTCAGGAGGTGTGTAGGATCATTGGTATTCAGCTGAGCACAGAGAGACTGGTGCAGCTACACTCCAAGCTTGAGAGTGTAGCGTATAACTAGGTGGTTATTTTCAGAACGTGAATGGAAAATGACTAAAACCAGTGTGAAAATACTGCATTTTGCAAAAAGCAATTTAAAGCAGATTTCTCTCTTACTTTTGCCCCTATAGATGAAAGTGAAAGTGACTATTTGCCATCGCGCTCACACAGCATCGAACTCAAAAAACCACGACAAAATACATCCACTACATTTAACCAATAGCCACCATGCAGCAGGGGGCAGCTATTTAAAGTGCCCGGGGAACACTGATGGGGCGGTACCTTGCTCAAGAACCTCGGGGCAACCTACCCCAACCTTCTGATCCCGGGGCTTAGTCCTTAAACACTAAGAAATTAATAAATTAATAAACATAAACCTGTCCCTGAACGTCAGCCAATGTAAACTGCAACTAAACATTAACCTACCACTGAACATTATTGTACCACTGAACATCACCCTGGTAAAGAACATCAACCAACCACTGAACATCAACCAGCCACTGAATATTAACCTACCACTGAACATTATTGTACCACGGAACATCACCCTGGTAAAGAACATCAACCAACCACTGAATATTAACCTACCACTGAACATCAACCAACCACTGAATATTAACCTACTACTGAACATCAATCAACCACTGAATATTAACCTACCATTGAACATTAGCCTTCCACTGAACATCAACCAACCACTGAACATCAACCTACCACTGAACATCAACCAACCACTGAATATTAACCTACCACTGAACATCAACCAACCACTAAACATTTACATTTACATTTACATTTACGGCATTTAGCAGACGCTCTTATCCAGAGCGACTTACAACAGTGCTTTATTTCCACAATAGATCATCATCTTGGTAACCAGCACAGATCAGTAACTGCTGATTAGCTAGTACCACCTAAGTAACAGACTAAGAGCCCTTGCAACAAGTATACACCCTACATTTTTTTTTTTTTTTTTTGAGAGGAGGAGCAGGGGTGGGAGAGTAGGAAAGAGAGTAGAGGTTTTTAGGAAAGAAAGAGTAAGGGTAGGAGAGTGGATGATTTGGGAGGGATTAGTCCCTCAAAAATTCTGTGAACAGGTGGGTCTTTAATCTACGTTTGAAGACAGCGAGGGACTCAGCAGTTCTGACCATCAGGGGGAGTTCGTTCCACCACTGAGGGGCCAGAACTGAGAAGAGTCTTGATGCGTGTCTTCCTCTATTTTTCAACGGTGGGGGTTCAAGACGAGCAGTGCTTGATGGTCTGAGGGGACGAGAAGAGACACGATGTTTAATTAGAGTCGACAGGTAAGATGGTGCAAGGCTGTTAGTAGCCTTGTAAGCAGGAGATAGAGTTTTGAACCTGATACGAGCAGCCACTGGGAGCCAGTGCAGGTCCCGCAGCAGAGGAGTGGATGAAGAGAACTTGGGATGGTTGAAGACGAGTCTAGCGGCAGCGTTTTGAATCAGTTGGAGTGGTCTTGTTGCCTTCAGTGGAAGACCTGCCAGAAGAGAGTTGCAGTAGTCCAGTTTCGAGATGACCAGGGACTGGACCAGCAGTTGGGTTGCCTGGGTGGTGAGGAAAGGACGGATTCTTCTAATGTTGAAAAGAAGGTGTCGGCAGGACCTAGAGAGATTAAGGACATGGGAGGAGAAGGAGAGCTCGTTGTCGAAAGTGACACAGAGGTTCCTAGCCGATCGAGATGGGACGAGAAGTGAACCCCCAAAGGAGATGTGAAGGTCATGATGCGGAGTTTGATGGTCTTTGAAGTAGAGAAGCTCAGTCTTGTCAGGGTTGAGCTTGAGGTGGTGAGCTGTCATCCATGCGGAGATGTCAGCCAGGCAGTTAGAGATTCGGGTAGAGACCTGTTGATCGTAGGAGGGAAAGGAGAGGATAAGTTGAGTGTCATCTGCATAAGAATGGTAGGAGAAGCCATGAGAGAGTATGATCTTCCCCAGAGAGCCAGTATATAGTGAAAATAGAAGGGGACCAAGGACAGATCCTTGGGGAACGCCATTGTCAAATTTCGTGGAGTGGACCGATGGCCCTGCCATGAAACTTGGTACTGTCGATCCTGTAGGTATGAGGAGAACCACTGCCAGGCAGTGCCAGCAATCCCCAGGTTGGAGAGAGTGGTCAGGAGGAGCTGGTGGTCCACTGTGTCAAAGGCCGCTGAGAGATCAAGGAGAATCAAGACGGAGGACAGGTTGTTCGATCTTGCAGCATGGAGTTTGTGAGTGACAGCCAGAAGAGCCGTTTCAGTTGAGTGCGATGTTTTAAATCCAGACTGGTAGGGATCCTGGAGACCGTTTTGAGCCAGGAAGACGTTGAGTTGGTTATAAACTGCTCGCTCTAAGACTTTGGAGAGAAAGGGGAGAAGGGATACTGGTCTGTAGTTGTTCAATTCCGTGCAATCCAGAGATGGTTTCTTCAGGATTGGAGTGACAATGGCTGACTTGAAGGCAGATGGAACATGGCCGGTCTCAAGAGATCCATTGATAATCTGAGAGATGTATGGAAGAAGATCTGAAGCCACCTCCAGGAGTAGGGATGATGGAATCGGATCAAGGGACGAGGTGGTGGGGTTGCTGGACTTCAAGAGTAGCAGTAACTCCTCCGCGAGAGGGCAAGGAATTGGTGGTCGCAGGATGCTTGGGGCTGGATATTAGAATTGACGGTTGAGTGGAAGGATCTTCTGATTGCCTCAGTTTTCTCGTCAAAAAATGAAGCAAAGTCATCTGGGGAGAGAGATGAGACAACGGGAGGACAAGGTGGTTTTAGAAGAGAAGAGAAGGTGGCAAAAAGTTTACGAGGATTAGTTGAGGATTCTTCAAACTTGGTTTTGAAGAACACCGACTTGGCAGAGGCTAGATCTGTAGCAAATATGGAGAGGAGAGAGTGAAATGAAACAAGATCCTCAGAACGCCGTGATTTCCTCCACTTCCTTTCAGCTGATCGCAGTTCTCTACGGTTGTTGCGCAGATCTTCGGTCAGCCACGGGGCCCGTGGAGAGGTGCGTCTTGTTCTGTTAATTAAAGGACAGAGCTGGTCAATTGAATGGCTGAGGGAGGAGAGGAGTTCATTAGTATGGAGTTCTAGAGCAGAAACAGTTGGGGTAGTTGTAGCAGGAGGAGATAGGTGGGAGAGAACTGTGGAGCAAAGAGAGGACAGTGACAGAGTGCTGAGATTCCTCCGGCATGTTCTGGAGTCTCTAGTTGACAGGGCAACATGCTGGCAAGAAATTTGAAAGATAAGAGATGGTGATCAGATACATGTAGAGGTGTAGACAGAATATTGCCCACAGGGAGCGATCTGGTGAATATTAGATCAAGAGTGTTGCCAGCTTTGTGGGTAGGAGGAGAATTGTTGAGGGACAGGTCAAAGGATGAAAGTAGCTGCGTAAGCCCGCTGGTATGGATCTTATCTCCTGGTAGGTTGAAGTCTCCAAGAAGGATCATTGGAGAGTTCTCGTCCGGGAACGAACTTAGGAGGACATCTAGTTCATCGATGAGGTTGCCAAGTAAGCCTGGGGGACGGTAGAGGACAATGATGTGAAGCTTAATAGGATAGGTTACAGTAACAGCATGGAATTCGAAAGAAGAAATGTTGAGGTGGCATCGACTGAGAGGCATAAAGCGCCATTTACGTGGGGTGTGGGAGAAAGTGAAGGCAGAGGATAGCGCCGCAGGTGTGGCGGTGTTCTCAGGTGTGATCCATGTTTCTGTAAGAGCCATGAAGTCGAACGAGTGGAGAGCTGCTAGTCCGGAGATGGAGTCTGCTTTCTGTATTGCAGATTGACAGTTCAATAGTCCTCCGCAGAGCTGGGTGAGAGACTGTGGGGATAGATCAATCTGAGAGGGATTACTGAGGTTTCTCCCTCTATGGCTGTAAGCGTGCCGGAATGGTCGACAAGATATAAGGACGGGTATTTGTAGGCACATAGTGGTAGATGGTAGAAGAAGAGAGAAGAATAAAGAATATATATACATACACACACACACACACACACACACACACAACTACACTATATACAGTAAAAACGGGATGTGAACAGAACCTTGAAAAATTACTACATCCGCTAGCGGACTGTTCCCTCTTTAAGTGCTGAGTGGGAACAAGGCCACTCCTACCAATTCGCACCTAATTACTTACAAAGACTGCCAAAAACACACCAATAACAAGCACCCAAAGTAAGAACTCAAGTAGCAGTAAGATAAACAACAGACAAATCAAGCAAACTTACCAAGTATGAAGAGTCAAGTGGAATTAGGAAGCACAACTACCTTCCACTAACCTTCCAAAGGATATTAACCTACCACTGAAAATTGTCACTGAACTAAACATCAACCTGGTAAAGCACATCAACCTACCACTGAACATGAATTTTCCACTGAACATCATCCTACCACTGAACATTATCATACCACTGAACATCAACCTGCTAAAGAATTTTACCTTATTTAAAATGAATTTTAACCAACCTTAACCAATTAACCTATACTAAATATTAACTAACTGCTGAACATGAATCAGCTACTGAACATGAACCTACCACAGGATTAGGTAGATGTTCAGTAGCTTAATGTTGACTTGTAGAAGTTGGTTCAGTGGTGGTGTGATGTTAGTGGTATAGCAGGGTCTCTCTCACCCCCCCCCCCTCTCCCTCTCTCCCAGTCTCTCTGAACTAGGCCATGGTTATGTAACCACTGTCTGCTTCTATAGATCTCCAGGAGCTTGTCTTCACTTTAATCTCTTCTGCTTGATTATTCTCTCTCTCTCTCTCTCTCTCTCTCCCTCTCTCTCCCTCTCTCCACCCCCCCTCCTGACTCATTCATGATGCTACAGGCTAGTGTGCTGAGAGAGAAAAGCCCCTTCCTTTGCACCCAGTCTCTCAGTAGGGACAGACACAGTCCGGCTCAGAGCGGATTGGACAGGTTCGGGTCATTCAAGAGAAAGGATTTGAGGCGAGAGACTCACACTCTGCTGCTCAATACACACTGCAGACACACACACTTCATCAACAGTTCCCCCTCCAGCTATCTGTAGTGTGAATTATACAGCAACACTGGGGGCTCAGCTTTTTTGTCAGCATTTCAAAATTTGGTTCTGTTACATTATTTGCAAGGTAGTTTTTCGATGGATAACAGGTAGATCCGTCTTTTATTTGCAAGAAAAACGCTGGAGTCCTTCGTGTTTTTGGCCTTGATGTAATGGATGAATGTATTGGTTTATACAAACATAATTAAACGATGCCATACATTTCCGTTCTAAATGAGCCTGTACGGGCGTAATTACCCCAACATAAATCATTAGATCTATTTAGAATCAATGTATTTTCAGGTCTTTGTAATTTGTTCATATGAGCGGAAAATGATGGATGGCAGAACTGCCAAAAACAAAACCTTGTATCTCCATTTCTTTTTTCATTTTGAAATGCAACAATGCTTTCCACAGTAACAATATTAATTTAACCTTGGGGGGCTTTTGTTTCCCCAGAATGAATTGTGAGCATGAATAGAATAATTACAGGTGTGGGTGATCAGGTTTATTTATCTTTTTTTTTTCCATCTCCAAGGATGTGGTTCACTTCAGTGTCTGTGATGGTGGGTTTTACTGGCACGGTTTCCCTCGCCCTCGTTCACCCTGCATGGAGTAAATCATTAGCAGTGCTGACAGGCTGCCGTTTATGAAGCTTGCACAGATTACAGCATGTTTATAACACGCGCCCCATTACTCCAGGGTGAATCTGCGTTTATCTGATGACCCAGAGCTGTAAACAGGTGAGTAGAAGGACCTGCTGAGAAGGTAATGATAAATGATGACAGTCACAGGAGTTAATATCTGGTGTAATACATACTTTTCTATTCTTGGTCATTAGAAATGTTGTTCTTTTTGTAGCTATATAGATTAGGTGCTTTTCATAGAGAGTCAAATCTCAAATTCTTGGACCCCCTGAGCTGTCCATCTAACATACTCGTTTCTAATCCTCTCCATCTTTGTCACTCTCAACAAAAGTTTAAGCTCTGACAACTCCAGCTCCGCTGCCTGATTTTTCATCAGTGCTGCCTTCTCCAACCCGTATAGCATAGCTGGTCTCACTACCATCCTGTAAACCTTTCCTTACAGTCTCACTGATACCTGTCTGTTACAGATCACTCCTGTCACTCCTCCACCCATTCCAGCCTGCCTGCACTCTTTTCTTCACCTCTTGTCCACACTCGCTGTTAATCTCAACTACTCTCAACTCCCAAGTATTTAAACTCCTCCGCCTTTGTCTCCTCTACTTCCTGCATCCTAACCACTCCACTTTCCTCCCTTTCGTTCACACTCATGTATTCTGTCTTCGTCCCACTCACTTTCATTCTAGACTGCTTGATAAATAACGGAAATATAAAGACTTGTTGTGAAAACCATGTGACCCCTCCGCTTGTTCCTGAAAGTAGCCTCAAGAAAATGTGCTCTCTACATCTGACAGCGCACATTTATTAAAAGTGAAGAAATTATATTCTAAAATTGAAACGTAATGACAAAAAGTTTTCATGGATCCATTTCCATGTTAAAATTGATTCTGTAATCATCATGGTCATAGGTTTTGTAGATTCTGTATCATACTTTCATATTTACCAGTGCCTCTATAAGCGTCCTTAAAAACAAGAATAAAGAAAATAACAAACTGGCAACAGTGTGGAACAGATCTGATTCCCGTGAGGAGCTGGTTCCAGCAAGGAGCAGCATAATAGCTAAATGCCATTTCACCCTGTTTAGTTTCAGATCTGGGCACCACTATGATCTAAACCAAAATTGAGTGTCTTTCTGTCTGTCTCTGTCTGTCTGTCTGCCTGCCTGTCTGCCTGTCTGTCTGTCTATCTATCTATCTATCTATCTATCTATCTATCTATCTATCTATCATATATACAGCGGTGCCTTGACTTACGAGTTTAATTTGTTTGATGGAGCTCGAAACTCAAATTACTCATATGTCAAATCAATTTTCCCCATTGAAATGAACTGAAATGCTATTAATCCGTTCCGGACCCCCCAAAAAACACCACTTTTTTTTGTTACATGTTTTTAAAGAAGAAAAATGTGCTTATAAATAACGAATATTGTATAAAACCACAATAGAATGTACTGCAATAAACTGGTTTTATTAAGTACAATCTACAGCATTTGCCTTGGAGATCCCACGGCTTGAAGATGCTAAAGAAGGTGGAGGAGAAACTGAACTGAATAACTGAATCTTATTGGCTGATTTCTGCCCTTTTTCGCCACACTTTCCTCACTTTCATGGGCGAGTTTTCCATAAAAACCAGTCCAATGTGTCTGTTTCAGGTGCAGATTATAGAAGTGCTGCGCTCGTACTGCTTCGCCAGGTCAACTACACGCACACCTTGGTCATGTTTTTCGATTGTTTTTACTTTAATTCAATGCACATCAAGTTTTGCAAAACATCTGCAGCACAAATGCAAGCACAACACTGACGCTTCCGCGAGCGAATCGCTTAAAGTGAACCAGTGAGACACGGGATGCTGGGCGTTCACAGCACCATCTATGGGTCGATATCTGAAGCTGCCTCATATCCCGAATTTTAGCCTTCAACTCAAAGCAACAAAACAGCAGAGAGACGTCTTGTATCTCGAAAAACTCGTTAGTTGGGACACTCGTAAGTCAAGGTACCACTGTGTATATATATATATATATATATATTATATATATATATATATACGCTGATTCTGTGCAAAGTTTTAGGCAGGTGTGGAAAAATGCTGTAAACACAGAGCGCTCAGAAATATAAATAATGATTGTTTATTTTTATCCAGTTTACAAAATGCAAAGTGGCGAACAAAGAAAAATCTAAATCAGATCAATATTTGGTGTACTACCTTTTCAAACCAGCATCAGTTCTTCTGGCCCCACAGAGCCCTGATCTCAACATCATCCAGTGTGTCTGGATCACATGAAGAGACAGAAGGATGTGAGGAAGCTACATCCACAGAAGATCTGGGGTCAGTTCTCCAAGATGTTTGGAATGACCTACCGGCCGAGTTCCTTCAAAAACTGTGTGCAAGTGTACCTAGAAGAACTGATGCTGTTTTGAAGGCAAAGGGTGGTCACACCAAATACTGATTGGATTTAGATTATCTTTTGTTCATTCCCTGCATTTTGTTGATTGATGAAAATAAATGATCAACACTTCCATTTCTGAAAGCGTTCTTTGTTTACAGCATTTTTTCACACCTGCCTAAAACTTTTACACAGTGCTGTAGATATAGACAGAGCGAGAGAGAGGGGGGTGGAATGATAGAATGTTTGATCAGCAAGTCTCACTGTCTTTTCAGGACTGCTTGGTCTCTGACGGGTTTCTGATAAAATGACGCTCAAGAGGAAAGTAGGACGCCTCCACCAAGCTGCTACTGAGACCTACACATCAGATAAACCTGATCAAAGCAGAGAAGATATGGAGCCATATATGTTCTACCTTACATCACTGACTGATACAGTGAGGACAGAGATAAGATAAACCCCTCAGATCACACTTTTCACGGAGGTGCTTTACACACTTGCCTGTCTCAGTTAGAAAATCATTCTTTAAAGAAAAAATCCAGGTTTCTTTCTGAAGGTGTAAATAAAACATTGTTTTAGTGCTGATGACAGGAACCATTAGTTACAAGATGCCACAGAAAAGTGTTATAAATGTAAAAGCTGAAGAAAATAGTGACAGATCTAAAATAAAAAAGCTTTCCTCTGAGGCTTACAATGTCCTACATGTATCCTTCCGTCAGGAATTGATTTTAAAGTTGCTTTTAAGGTAAAAACCTTTTGAAAAATATCAAAAAACCTCAGGTAGTGTATTCATCATCGTTTTATGATAGAACTTTCTATGCGGGAGCTTTAAGAGGCGGACGTCTGGTTCCATTCACCACCACTGGGAACCTTTTCATGAACAACTGTTTAATAATTTAAGAAAGGCAAAAAAAAACTAAAGCAATAAAGATGAAGCACGGTTCATGCATGTGTTCATCGAAGGGAGCGTTGCTGAGATATTTGATCTCACGTGAAGTTCAAATGGGAAAAGGATGGGAATAAATACAACTATGTGAAAAAATGTACCTAATATACATTTATATACATACAATTTACTTAATATACATTCTGACAGTTTGACAGTCACGTGCTCAGCCTCATGTTTATGCCTGAGTCTGTAAATTATGACGGTGGTTTTATTTTTAGTCCACACTTTGTTGGTTTGGAGGTTTGTTTGGGTTCAGCCGCGATGAAAACGGCCTCAGGTTTGCCCAGAATATCCAGATACTCAGGACATGATTCTGTTTGGGGAAAAAAACACTACTGGGTTAAAGTCCATTTGGCAACAAACTGCAGAGACATGTTTGTTTAACCTGCCCAGTTTAATAGATGCTCCTGACCTGCAGTGGCGGCCTTGTGTTTAGGGACTAGGCCCCAAGATTATAAGGTTGTGGGTTCAAATCCCAGATTAGTAGGTTAACCTTGAGCAAGTACCATCCCCATCACTGCTCCCCAGGTGCTTTAAATAGCTTCCCCCTGCTGGATGGTGTGTGTGGGTTAAAAGGGAAAGTGACAACTTGTCATTGTGAACATACAGCACACAGTGAACCAGGAGGAAATGCTGCCTCTGTATTTAACCCACATACTCGTGCAGCAAGGGGCTCGTTGGAGATCCTTAAAATCAAGCAGAAATGTACGGTCCTTTTCAGGGGTTGTGTGTGTTTTTGGGCCGTATGACCACGTGCCTTTAGAATAATCCTGTCTGCTTGTTTTCAGCAATGAGGCCCAGCCTTCCCCAGCTGACTCTTAATGAGCCTGTTAGTCTCTAAATGCTTCATTCGGCACTGCAAGGCTCCAATTATCTAATCCATGCAACTCAACATCCCTCTGTTTCCTGGTCCTTTCTTTGTATCAAAGGAGGATAAATATGTTTCAGCTCTTTGAAGTGATGATGGACGACCATAAAACAATGTTGTAGTCGATAACTGATATGGACTTAACTCTGTAAGACTCTGGGTTTACTATAGTTGTACTACTGATTTGGCAATATACCCACTGTGTGTGTGTGTGTGTGTGTGTGTGTGTGTTTACAGTGGGTTACCAAGCAGAGGTTGCTTGGGCTGACAATGAGCTCTGACTGCCTCCTTGTGGCAGAGAAGCAACTATGCCTCTGAGGGTCACATGTTCTATTATTATTATTATTATTATTATTAATAATAATATTAATAATAATAATAATAATGTGAAAGTGACTATTTGCCATTTTGAAACACAGCGCAGCACATTAACCCACAACCAGATGCAACCTCTGCTTTTTGCCCGTACACTCACATGCAGCTGGGGGCAGCTATTATAGCACCTGGGGAGCAGTAATGGGGACAGTACCTTGTTGTTGTTATTGTTGTTGTCATAATTGCTGTTTTTAAATATCCCTGGTGAAGACGTGGAAAGCAATCAAAGCTACATTACAATAAAGAAGATCATTAAAAAGAAACAGGAACCAATTAATCAATGTTTTTTTTCGACAGGAAAGCATTGAATTTTTGATTGTTATTTAGGTACAACTCTGCAAGGAATTACATTACAGGACTTATATCAGCTAGATAAATTTTTTAAAGGATCTGGATTTATTGCGTTCACATGTGTATGGGCGGTGGTCTAGTGGTAGGGTACTTGCCTACATGTATCAAGGATCAAGAGGTCCCCTTTTCGAATCCCACCTCCAGCACTACCAGCACTGGGTCCCTGAGCAGGACCCTTAACCCTGAGTGTCTCCAGGGGGGACTGTCCCTGTAATTAGGACATGGAAGTCGCTCTGGATAAGAGCGTCTGATAAATGCCGTAAATGTAAACGTGTAAATATGATCTTTTTCTGTTGGCTGCTCCCTGTTTTCTGTTAAGGGATCGCCACAGCGAATCATCTGTCTCCATTTCTCCTGCAAACCGACCACCACATCCACATGTGTAAACATGATATTTACCAAAAATGATGAATGAGCATCCTCTCAGCATCCTCTCAGTGGTTCCTCTCTGGGTTTTTACCTGGAGTCCTGGAGTCCTCTAAAGCTGCTTTGTGTCGGGTTTTAAAAAAGCACTAAAAAGTTTCCGTGGGTGTTGAAGAACTTCCCGTAATCCAATAAAAGTTCAACTGGTTGTAAAATGCAGGCTGACATCATTAACCAAGTGTTCACATTCAGTAAAACACATCACAGTGTGGAGGGATAGATTCATAATTCTGATCATGTAATCCAACTGTGCAGACAAGCGCAGGTCCATAGTAGGTCGTTATTTTTGACAAGTTTATGAGCAGTTTTTGGAGATGAATTTGAGGGTTTATTATTATTATAATGCTCTAGAAATGTTCAAATGTGTTTGGAAATACAAATATTATAAACAGCTCCACCCTGTGATGATATTCTGGAGAATAACTTCTATCTTCTCTTCCATGTGGCTCATTAAAAGTGTAATGTCTTCCAGCAGGGGGAAGAATTTACTCAGGAGATGTTTACTCTGTAGAACACTTTCAGGCTAAGAAATAAAAGTGCTCTGTGGATGACAGTTTCCAAGACTGTGGTGTAGAAAAGCCTTACATTAGATTAGATTAGATTAGATTAGATTATTTAACTCTACAGTGCATTCAGCCCCTATATGGAATTCACACTCTGGGATTTTATTTTGTATTACTACTCTACACTTTATGTTACTGGACATGCTGGTGGATACAGTTTGTACTGGCCATCCTCAAGATCCATCTTTTGACATCCGAGCTGTTCATGGTGCACCACTCTCCCCACCCAGCACCATCCCTTTACCTGAAAACAGCAGAGCATGTTCTACCACAGCAGGTAGATGGATCCCAAGAGAACTGGGAAAGATAAATATCAGGTATGAATAAAGTGACCAGTGAGTGGAAATGCAAGTTAAGTGTTCCTAATAATACAGATTAGGTTTTTCCAGTGAGTGGAAATAAAGGCATTTCCATTATAATGGCCTGTAATGGGAAATACAAGGAGTATCCAGTAAAGTGACTAGTGAGAGAAAAATTCAAGGTAGATGTTTCCAGAAACACAGCAGCCCTACCCAGGATAAAGGGTTAATGAAAATGAAGGAATGTTTCCAATAAAATGGCTTTCTCTGTTCCTCCACGGAAGCTCTGCAGGTTCATCTCCTTATTTTAAGAAGTGCTTTGCCATCAGACAGCTCTTGCTTTGTTGTGCATGATCTTCCAGGGCGTTACATCCATAATTCATGCAAAGGGGCTGTGGCAACATCTGTCTCTGAGAGTGTAACTCCAGTAATATGTATATGGATGATGTATATTAGGGCATGTTGAACTGAAGGTAGCCCAAAGCAAATCCTGTGTTCAGTAAGTTTACATCATCTGCCTTAATAATTTACTGTGTAACAAATTAAATGTACCCAGTCCTACCTCCCCAACCAAGTAACTGAGCAGCCAAGACATTTTGGTTGTCTGAAATTGGTTTCAAAAAGTCATGGGTGTGAGGTCTGGAGCAGTAGGTTACCCTGAGGTTCCCTTGAGCAAGGTACTGGCCCCCTCAGTGCTCCCCTGGCTCCATCATTGCAATCCACCGCTCCAGCTCACAGTGTGTTCGTTCACAACAGGTGTGTTTGGGTGGACTAAATACAAAGATCAAATTCACTCCTCACTGTTCACATCGTGACTGCCAGAATTGGAATTTAATATGAAGACATCACCGGAATGCTAACAGAAACACCTGACTTGTGCTTCCACTCACACGTTTCCTTATCTGAAACACCTACCTCCACCAAACAAGTTTGCAATACCAGACTGAAGCCCATCTGTTGCTAAATACCCCCCCCCCCCCACCACCCCAATTATCACTGGGCTGTCATCGCTGGTCAAGCTCTGAGGTCAGAAATGGACCAATCTTGGAGGGCTGATGGATGACTAATCCAAGCTGTGCATCAACAGATGGGCCACAGTCTCTGGAGCTTTTCATGTCTGCTGTCTAGCCTTTATATCTACGCTGAAAATCAAAGGAGAGGTCAGCAAAACATCTCTATGCAGCTCTATGTCATCCCTGTCCATTTCTTTGAGGTGCATTGATAGAAGCTTTTCAGAGTAAAAGTGCTGATCCAGGATCTGTTAATGTAAGTGAATCCTCAGTAATTAAGAAAAGAATCTGATCCTAGATCAGGTTCCACCTGATCTGATGTGCCCTCAGATGATCAGCTGGCTCCTTTCTGCAGTTTGAAGGTCAAGGCCTAGCCTTTCATTTCCAAAACATCAAACCACGTCCTGTCTCCTGGGTCAGAATGAACACAGAGAGTCGTACTGCATCATGCCGCCTTTTATTATTCTTTTAGGTCTTCCATTTTTTTGTACACGTAAGCAAATTCTTTCAAACAATTTTAACAAATTTCAGTGAAACAGAACATACGATAACGTTCTACAGTAAAGAGGGACGTTTGCAGTCTGCAAACAAACGGTGTCAGACACCAGTCATCGTTTTCTTCATTCGTATAGAAATCACACGGAAGTAGCACACTGCAAAAAAGTGATCAAGAAGTCTGTAAACTTTTAACAAACATTTTACAATACAGTCATTTCAGTAAACAACACTTATTAGCAAGATTCCCCAAAGCAGGTTGTTCCAGAATTTTCCTGGTGTTGCATTGCTGTAGCCTTTTGTCCGTCCAAATCTTTAGAGGTACCGAGTGGAGGGATCAGATGGATCTGCAGTTCTTCAGGGTTTTTGACTTAATCTGCTACATCTGCTTCACAGGGTTAATTACCATGAATAATAATCCGGAGCCATATTCGGACAACCAACTGATTCAAGAGACGCTTGCAATAGATCCCAAAGGGAATCACGTCAGGCAACATTTCCTTGCAACAATGTAATAATACGGACATTTGCAATGTTTGAGGATTGTAGCAGTGCCATAATCTTTACTGTGAGTGTTGCAGTTTTTCATTGAATCCTTCCATAAAGTCTGAGCGCTTTCTTTTGTGCAATCTGTAACAGTGAAACCAATTTACCGCATACACAAAATGTTAGAATTATGAACATAAATGCACTTAAGATGCTGGTGTGAGTTTCCTCTTTTCCGCGGTGCTCACAAAAAGTGCAAACAAAATGGCAAACATTGAATTTATCATCACGAAAAGCGATGCTCTTCTTATTTTTACAGGTGCCTAGTTTCGACCGATCCAATTAACGAAGGTTTTTAGATTCAGCCGATTATTCTAAACCACATAATCAGCTCTAATGGAGTAACACTGACCCTTGAAGAGTGAATTTATTGCAGTTGGCCAATTCGGTCATTTATCACAAAAAAAAAAAAGAATTGATTGATTCATTTTATCGATTCAATTGTAGGCCCGATATATATATTATAAACAAAATTCACTTTTCCATGATTTTCACCGTATGACTTCTCCAGATCAAAGCAAAGACAACAGCATGACCAGGAGAAATGTAACAGTTTTAACATAAAGATAGCAAGCCGGACCCAGTATTCAGGTTGGACAGATGTGAGAGTAGCCCTCGTTCGTTTGATCCTGAGATCACAGTCATTAAGGCAGCATGCTGATCACATGAACCGCAGTGGCCAATTGCAGCTTGTCTGTATTAGCAGAGCCTTTTCTTTTTCTTCCCATTATATCAAAAAATGACTGAACAACACAAAAGGGCACCTGCAAGGGAATTCAAAGGAGTTCAATGGGAAAAACAGCAACAAATGTTAAAATGTCCCACTATGTTTTCTCTGCAGCATAAAGGCATAGGGCAGCAGGATATCGGTATTCTGATTGATGAGTGCTGATTGGCTAAATGAGCAGCTGATCGGATGTTTGTGCTGCCAATGTCCTAAACGTACAAGTCACTGTTGGAAAGCCCTGTAACTGGATCTCAACAAGGTGCTAAAATATTCAACTTGATAAAATATTCTATGCTGATGATTTATCTTTATGCATTTAGAAATTGCAGAACCTCCACAGGGACCCACTCACTCCCTCGAGAGCACCCTCTGGTGTATGATCACCCTGGAAGACGATCAAGTGGCACTTCTTCTCGCTTCACAGGCAATACAGCTTTTGCAGTAGCCTCAGTTCAGTTAGAACGGTTCAGTAATGTTCAAAATAAACAGATAAATGAATAAAAACAGAGAGCGTAAAAAAAAAAACGTTGCAGAGAACTCTAGCAATCTTTCTTAATAGTTCACACTAACGATATTTTAGAATAATAAAGTGAATTAGTTTTGCTGATGTGATTAATGGATCATAAACGTCGATGCTTTTAAATTTTTGGGGACATTTTAACTGTGTGGTGACTTTCATCAAAGTTACAGCCTGTTTCTGTATGTTTTGGCTCCCCAGTCAGAGAACACACATGCTGTAACTATGGCAACCAAGGTAGATATTCAGGTTAAAGGCATCTAAGTTTTGTCGAGACCATCAAGATCCGACCGCTTGTATCTTTAAATCTGAATTTGAGACATTTTGAAGGGTTTAGGGATGTGCAGAATACAGAGTTTAGTGTGCTTTTGTTCAGCAGTCTCTTAAAATCATTTTAACCAATCAGAAAAACCAAAACTGGCACGCCTGATGTCACTCTAATACCAGCATTAAGACTTTTCACATCACATTTGCAGCACAGATTTGTCCTCTAAGGGTTAAATATACAAAAAGGTGGACAAAGAACTATGCTGATAGTGAACTGATGAAGAGGAATGAATGCAATTTGTGGATGAAAATATGAAAAGAGTTTTGAAGCGAATTTAAACTTTGTTAGCTGCTGTAAAAAGTACTTTTAAGTATTTTTACTGGCAAAATAATGAAGCAGTAAAGTCACTGTCAGGGTGTGCCGCTTTGCAGACTGAATTTTTTCTTTCCAGAAGACACTTTTTGGGTTCATGGTCTGGACTGGATCAGAAGTAAACAACATGTAAAATGGGTTTTTTTCTCCGTGGCAGCGGTGCCCTAGCAGTTAGGGACTTGGTCCCAGGAACCCTTGAGGAAGGTACTGTCCCCATCACTGTTCCCCAGGTGCTGGATATGGCAGCCCCCGGCTTGACGGTGTGTGTGGTTTAATACAGAGGACATATTTCATTGTGGATCTTTGTGTGCTGTGTATTCAAAATGACAAATAGTCACTTTCACTTCAAAGGGCCACTGTGAAGAATGTAACTCAAGACATTCACACACAGACAAAGGACACTTTTTTACACTCCCGTGTGGTAACATGATCTCAGTACATGCAATGCAATCCGTCACTTGGCAAAAGACTCAAAATACAACGCTGACTGAATGCCTAATGTGATGGCAGTGGTGAACGAATGACGTTCCTGCAGAGTTAATCCGAGTGAAAGAAAATAAACCCTTAAACACCGAATATTATACACTTTATAAATCAGCCTTTTTTGCTGGTTTATGTCTCAATTTACATCGATTTTTTTCATAGTCTACCTCTTGTGTGTCATCGAGAGTGGGCTTTTTTTTATTAACTTAAGAATAACTTTTTTAAATATATATATATATTTTTTTAATTTAGCGGGAAGATAACACTCTGACCTTAGAGAGCACATATTTAAAAAAAAAAAAAAAAAAAAAGTTTATTTTTGTTTAGTTTTTAGGAAATAAAAGTTTTATTTTGTTTAAAAATGGCCTATTCGAACCTACAGCACTTAAGCCACACCCATTCAGCCCAGGCATTTATATAGTTCATTTTAAAAGGCATGATAATAAAAATAGGCTAAGGAATTTAAAAAAAAAGCTTTGAAAATGGCCATGTTAAATGAATTACAACAGCTTTGGGCCCATAAAACTCCTTTAACTGGAACCTAAGCGGAACAATAAGAGTGATCTTTTAATAACAGTAGGAATAAAGGAAAAATGGAGTGTAGTGACAACAATTAATTGCAAATTATTTTTGAATACTCCAATCAAGAGTTCAAAGGATGCAAAAAATAAAAAAGAGGAAAAAAAAACGATCAACGGCATTGATTTACTGCTGCTTTCTGTTAGCCACCGCATCTCTAACGAAATGTCTCGGTAATGAGCGGATGATATCTCATCTGTGCCCTTTCTTTGTGAGCACGGCTGTGTTTATATCAAGGTGCCGCAGAAAATTTCCGGCGGGTCACTTCTGTGGCAGAGAACTGCATTGATGTCGGGGCGGCTGATGGGTAGAATTTGCACAAACATGACTTCAGTCTGGATTTCATGAGTAAAACAGGTCAATTTCTAGGAAATAAATGAACGAAACACTCATATTTCATCAGAGGTCACGTAACGCTGCTTACAGACACGTCACATGAAGCATCTGAATCAACAGGAGAGTGTGTGTGCAGCCCTTATTGATCAGGGAACCAAAAAAAATGGCTTTATTTTACAACACAGTGTAAAACAAACACTGAAGGCCTCGTTTATAATTTCGGTTCTTCTGGCTTATAGCTCCTAAATAATTCTCATTTTGGGATTCATTTCTATTACAAAATATTCAAATACATTTGACTCAAACAGTGTTGGTAACACAGCCCCACACCTCTCCTTAGCTGGTATATTTCCGATGGCTGTGTTGAGGGCTAGCTGATGGAAAGCATGCAGTTGATGAGAAAATGGGATTTTTTGCTTCTTCTTTTTATTTTTTTGCCTTCACTACTCAGTCGTAGCTACTCGGCGCTCAATAACTTCGCTTCGGCCCTTTAGAAAACGGCAGTGCTTTTACACAGTGTCACGGCTTATTTGAGATTTCAGCAAGCATGAATACCGAAGGAACTTGTCCTTGAAAGTCACCCACAGAGGAACATTGCACAACGATCATAATTTGAGTGAGACTGTACAGCGGTTACGGGAGGAACCGTGTTCCTCAAACAAAGCGAGATGCTCCACATCACTGTGAAGCTGATTTGCTTTCAGTCTGAGGAATGACACACTGAGAGGCTCACCATCGTGTTTCTCGCTTGCCTTGGTGCATGTCCAGGGCTCCATAACTGTGAATATTCTGAGTAACGGTGGCACATGCGAACATGTGAAGCGGGCCACAGAAACTTCACCTTCTGAAGATTCCTCCATCTGGACCCTCATGCATGAACGGCTTCCAAAAAAGCCTTTAAATATGTTTCACACACATACAGTGCTGCTATTATTCTCTGTAAGTGCCATGCGGGTCTACTCCAAAGCAGCCCATCCCATAACCACCCATGAAGAATCACACAGGGCCTCCAATCTTTCGTCCTGAAAAGCGTATTTACATTTCTGAATTTAGTGCTCATTCTAACTGAGCATTCTGATTGGGTTGCGACTGATGTAGCGATGCTGTGTGATTGGGAAACCAATCAGCCACCCACGCCGTGTTATTCACTATGTTAACCAACTGCATTGCATTTCCAGCTCAGAGCGGCCAAAGGTTTTAGAAGGCTGGCCAAGGACTCCGTTTGAACTTATCGGTATTAACTGACCTTCACTTAAATATGTCAATTTCTAGCATCTTACATGTTCCGTGGCGATCTTTTCTCAACAGACATAGGATTATGTCTCAAAGGACACAGGATCAAGCCAGTGGTAAGTTATGCAGCCACGCCATCAGAGGGCAAAGTTAATCTGACTGCTTCACCATCACTAGAGGAGGCTGAGAATGCAGCCGAGGCTGAATTAGGACCGTTGGCCTCCATGGTGAAGAGTCTGCAGGTCTTAGAGGGCGTGTTATAATCCGGGGCTGGGATGTTGGCATCGGCAGTTATGGCCGGAGCGACCTTTTCTGGGCTGGAGCCATGCGAGGAGCTGCTGGGAGAGTTTGTGGGGCTTAGCTGCACGGCTGTAGTATCCTGCATGGTGTGTTCACTGGTTTCAATTTCAAACGCAGCCGTCCCGCTGCCCAGCCCCGTCCCCCGTCCCATAAAGCCCAAGCCACCACCTCCAGCGCCCCCTTTGGATCGGCGGGAGCCCTGCGGAGGTGGTAGTCGGCTGCACACGCAGCAAGCGCCAAAAAAAGTGAAAGCCACCAGCAGAAGGATGGGTCCGATGATGATGGGAGGGTTGCCGGAGGGCATCAGGGTGCTGAAGGCGAATGCGCCCACTAAAGTGATGTTAATGCCCGCCAGCATGATGCACAAGCCACAAGCGCAGCACAAGGCTGGGGAAGGAAGGCCCTGAGGGCGGGATTTCCTCTTCCGCCGGCTCTGGGGCTCCTTTTTGGGCACCGAGGTGCCCGAGCTTCGCTCACTACACACCATCTGGTCCCAGCGACTTAAAGTCGAGGCAGCTTACTCATTCCTCAAGAGCCGAAGCCCTTGGCAAAAGGGAGCAGGAGAACGACATCATGAGCTCTTTTCTTCAAACAGGCTACCTGTGATAAGTACAAGAAACACTTTTCATTTGGCATCATTTCCAGTAAATAAAATACAGTCTATGTGATTTGTTCCGCAAACTAGTAGTATCAGAATGATCTAATAACTCTGCAAGATCCATCCTGTCCGGTACCGTTTGGGAGGGATGTGGGGGAAAAAAGACTGGCTGGAAGCCGTCAGCACTTAGATACAGAGTACACGCTTTTCACAGTTATATCAGAGGCAGCATTCAGCCAGCAAGGTCACAGCTTAGTCATGACGCTTGCTGCAGTGGTACAAGCAGCTGATGAATAACCAAACAGTCCCTTTGAATCACTGCTTCTCTCCTTACAAACCTACACTTTGCGAATCCAAGCCTGTGCAAGAAAAATGTTCATAAAGCTCAAGCTTCATGGATTCAGGTGCTTCCTGAGTGAGCACATGTGGGGGATCAACGTGCCACTGTCTGTATGAGCAATTAATGAATATATTTATTCATTGTGATCAAATACCCCACATTATTCTTTTTTCAGAGTGCATCCTGAAATCATTATTCATAAAAGAACAGTAACCAGCTGCATGCGAGCAGATTTGGTCCTTTTGACTGGTTTCGGTGCAGTGTGTGAGATGCTGATGAAAAGCACCGTGCTGATATTTTTTGGCATAACCGGATCCTTTCCCCCCCCCAATTAAACTTTTTCCCCAAAAACTCATATTGTATGTGGTGAAATGATTGAGATATGTTCTGCCCTAATGCCCTGTTGCGTTTAAGAAACGTGATTATTAAGCAGTGCATCAATGTCTTACCTTAAAAAAGGAGTGTAGTTGGGAGTCTTACAGGCTGGAGGTCCAGAGGAATCAGGTCTCCTGGACAGAGGTCTTCATGGTCCACACCTCTGAAACACTATGATCAGACATGGTGGTCTGAGGAGTCCCAGTCAGGATAGGCTGTGAATAATTCAGAGGGGTGCAAAAGCATATATTTCCATCTTGTCCAGTCTGTGTGTTCGTCGCCTGGATTTTGGATCCATCTCTTTGTGCAGCCAGTAATGAAAAGCCAGTGCACGGTTCAGTGGGACTGTGGCATTTATGGAGAGTGAAGGATGGGGGCGGGGCTTGTCTGCACTGTGATTGGCTTCCTTGGCCTCCTTCCTCGCTCTGATTGGCTAGTAGTGAAGAAGGGCCTGGTTATGATCTCCCATCCAAAAGGGGCACAGGAGAGGCGGGGCTTTGCCCTTGGAGGATAAACTATTAACCACTCCCTGTACAGGAGGTGGGGTTTGTCATGAGACGCTGCCATTAATTAGACTAATTATTCCCCTTTTTTATGGCTTACTTGTTATTCTGCCTTAATTAACAGAATTCATATATGAAATCACTTATGGTAATTAGATCAATCAGAATCCAATTTGAATACAAAATTTAAACACCTCTTTCCTTGGGGTCCAATGTGACCAGTCCTGGAGGTCACACACTTTGTCCATTTCATCAGGTAACACACCTGATTTAACTCCTCTGGCTCTGGGGGCTCTGGTGGAATGCATCTTTTACTTTTTCTGCAGTTTGGAATTTAGTTTCTTTACTGTTAGTCCATAAACTACTCTAACCATACCCACCATTTTACCACCCCACCCCCTCCAAGTCATCCACTAAACTGTTCCTTGCATGCAGTACATTGCAAGAGGGTTTTTTTCTCTCTGACACTCCCAATCCATCCTCTGAAGCTTTTGGTAATTAGGTGATGAGTTGATTCAAGTGTAAAATGAGGCTGTGTGGGACTGGTGTTTCAACCATGAAATAAACAGTTGGTTGCCAGTTATGGATACATATTAAAAGACTCATGCCTCTAATACTGGCTGGATTGTTTTTTCATTAACAAAGAAAGTAAATAAATGCCATTGTAATTGACTTTTACTTGAAAATTTGGAAAATCAAAAAAATCTAAAAAAGTAAGAAAAGTGAATCTCCACAAGAACCTCCACTGTTTCGAGAATCCACAAGCTGAAGGAGCAAAAGCACTAAACTACGGTCACAGTGGAGTCTGAACCACTGACTAAATGTACTAAATTTGGCCTTTTCTGCATTGAACCTGAGTTAACAGTGGAAAGCCCCATGTTTGGGGGCTTGATGCAGTGTTGGGGACTGTATCCTTGTTCAAGGGTATCTCAGGGCAACCTACAGGTCTGGGACTCGAACTCGAAACCATTTAGTCACTGACTCTAGAAAAAATCACCTTGAACTCTTCTTGATTTTGTCTCGATTTCATCTTGATCCTCAAACCATTTCTGAACAGGCTTTGCAGTTTGGCAGGACATCATCCTGCTGAAAGAGGACCTGTGGGGAACATCTGGTGCCATGAAGGTCTGTACCTTGTTCTTCACATGAATCTCTGGCTTCAAGGTTTCCCAGCAGAACATTGCCCAGAGCGTCACACTGTTTAACTTGTCACTTTGGAGTTTGAAGTGTTGGACTCCATTTTTGGCCAGTAGAGGGTGGAGTGTTACCATTTTGGACTTGCTCTGACACTCTGGCCCAGTCATCTGACCTTCAGAATCTGGGCCTTGTCAGAGTTACTCAGATTCTCACACTCAAACCTTTTACCTGCTTCCAACACATCAGTTTCAAGAACGGACTCTGCCTAATGAATCCCAACCCTTTCCAGGTAATTATTGTTGTTCACACGTCAGTGTTTGTAACGTTGCTGCTGATCTATAAACTCCACTTGGCTGTATACATAATATTTCACTTCATTTACTGAATATATGACACATTCCATTAAAAAAAATAAAGAAGAAGACTTTCAACATCAAACATGTCTTGATGCATTAACTTTATTTGTTTCTTTTTTTTTTCTGAAATCTCACTTTTGTCAGACCTGATCAGATCACTCAGAACTGCTTCCGTGTCTCCATGGTTTTATGGAAGATCCTGTTCGGGTCTGGGTTTACGTCTGCCCAAAATATCAGGAATTTCTGAAGAGGGTCTAAAAAAAAAACACAGAATTAATTTTGATTAAACAAATTTTAGTGTCATTCTTTTGGAAAAAATTGGAATACTCCACTGTTTACTTTACACGTCCATTCAAGCATTTGGTAGAATGGCTCATTGTGCCAGTTTCATGATAAATTTTAATTTATTTCATGATAAATTGGTCAATGAAAAGAAAATTGCTTAAAAACTCTTTTACATTAACTTTTGAGAGATGAAGCTTTTGCACGATAGTAACAATATACAGATAATATACCGATTAATAGTAGAGGGAGAAACAGTGGGGAGAGAATAACATAGAGGGGGAAGGAAAAGAGTGAGACTGAGTGTTAAAGGAACAAAGAAAAAAGAAAAAGAAAAAAATAAGGAAAATGTATATTGAAGCATGTGTGTGTGTGTGTGTGTGTGTGTGTGTGTGTGTGTGTGCATTTGTCCAAAGAATGAAACACCCAAGTCTGCTCTTCATGCATCATAAATGACACTATGAATGAAAGCAGTGGTGAACATCACCATGACAACCGCATCCTCAGCATCTCTATGGCTGAAAGGAGACCAGCCGCCGCAGATGTATTAAACATACTGCACTCTTGGCCAAACAGAGCAGACCCTTCAGGTTTAGAAACAGTCCTAAATCTGTGGTCAGATATTTCTGATCAGTTTCCACATGAATTTAATTCTGCCTTGAGCTGCGCTGCCTATTTGAAGTAAAGCCACTGTGTTGAACTCAACTCTGAATGTCTCTTAGGATATTTTATCCATTTCTTCATGCTGGAAACAGTCATTATTGTTAACATTGTTGCTAGCCACCACTTGCAAATCTCGTGTGTCTTGGGCTGAGTGTGTTAACCAATCAGAGGCTGTGTTTCTGTCCAACGAAACAAAAGTCAGAAGGTTTGATTTGATGTTGAGGAGACTGGTCAGTTTTCATTTTTTCATGATGCTTTTAATTTCTCTATAAGTCTCCATATCTTCATCCCCAAAACCCCCCAGAACGTCAGCGATCCACTTCCATGTTTCACTGCAGGAGCGATACATTCTGTGCCCCACTTTCCTCCGTCCACCACCCCTCCTAAACCCTTCAGTTCAGTTCCATTCAGTATGTCTTCTTCAAAAGCTACAACTGGTGGCTTTGTGGGGGAATAATGTTTTATAAAAATTGAAAACCCAGTCACATTTATATGTGTATATATATAAATATATATTGTTCTGAGGCTTTATATGGTTTTGAGGGTATATGTGCTGAGTTTCTGCCAAATAGGCCACTTGAGGGCTTTTGATACAGTGATTTTACTCCTTTGCGAGGAAATTACAGTAACACCCTGCCTCAGGTGGCATATTGCTTTAGAACAAGGACAGACAGCTCCGGTTCTGAAGCTCTAGTGTCCAGCAGTCGTTTCTCTGAGCTGTTAATTGCCAGGCTTAGTGGCTTTATTTCAGTAAGACAACTTCCAAACTGCGCTGCTAATCAACCCTCCAGGACCAGCGTTGTGCACCGCTGTTTTAAAATATGAAAAGACAAAGAAAAAACGAGAGATCCATAAAAGGTTAGAAAGAACGAAACCTCTGAGCTTGAGGAGTACAGCTCGGAAACATCTGTTTGCATGCACGGATGAATTAATATCAATAGAATTCAGCCACAATTCGTTTATTCCTTAAACAGGCCGTCAATGTTAACGCATCTTTAAGACTCACATATTTAAATGACATCTTTTCTGATTGGCTAACCTTAAATGGGTATCATCAAAACACAATCCTTATATCTTCAGCAGTGAATGGCCTATAAACTGCTTTAAACTGAACAGGCAGATGGAAATGAACAGATTTTCATTTTTCATCACAAGAATAATAATTTCAAGACGGGCTGCTTTGGCAGCTCAGCTTCATTTAAATATGAACGGAAGCTTAAATACTTATGTCAGACCACCAGGTGATTATTTAAGCCTTTGAAGGGACTTTTCATTTGAAGTGAATGGAAACAGTCTGGTCTCGAAGGCCTTTCTGTAGCAGTGATTAGAGCAATTACTATAAATGTATTAATATTTATTATTACCAGTTTATTTGACACATTTTTTCGAACTCATTCTGTGTTATCTGAATTAGTCTGCAGGATTGTTGCCATCTTCTTGGGAAAGTGCAGGCTTTGTCTCGGCGGGTCACCTTTCCCGTGTTAAGAAAACAAAAGATCGGAAGAAAAAAACATGGTCAAAATTGCCTGCACAGAGTGTGTGAAATTGCTGTTTATTTATCACAGGCTGTGCATAAACTGCTCTGAAACATTACACAGAATGCTGTAATAACCATTGACGCTCATTTTCTCCCAGCGGAGAATAAAAAAAGTGAGTTTAATAAGGCGCTAGCATGCGCTCTCATCACACCACACTGAAATCCCAATCACTCCCACTGCCTCCACTGAGCCAGAGAGAAATCACAATCAAATTACACGCAGCCCCCGAGACACGGGCTTATTGAGAGAGGGAAATCAGTGGGCTGCAAATGTAATGAGCATGTGTCTGCATGTGTTTGTTTTTCCGACATTTCCAGGACAAATATTTCCTGCCGGTAACTGACTTTAAAAAGCGCTTTTATAAAAATGAGATTTTCTTTTACTGACGAAAACATTTCGTTTCGGTTCCTGAAGTTAATAATATGGTTAGGAGAGGACTAACTTAAAAATATTCTGATTATTCTAACTTTCTGACCTATGCTGACCCCTGCACCCTTCAGCTATTCGACCAAGTTTGAATGGTGCTGTCGCCTCCCAGCAAGGAGGCTGTGGGTTCCATTCCCATGCTTTGGTCCTTTCTGTGATGTACTGGCACCTTGACCAGGATGTTCCTCCACTTTTACCCAGTGAACATAGTCTCCAGCACCTTATCCGGGCAAGGACAAGAGGTTAAGATCATGGATGGATGGATTATTATGTTAACCAGTTATTAAAACCAGTAATGGTAACAGTTAGATGAAGGATGAGGCTCCTAAACACAGTTGATCAGTTGTCATTCCAGTTTCCTGTTGCTAATGAATAGAATTTTTTCCACTCTTTTTTTCTCAATTCTCTCTTTCTTTCTGAAGGTTCTTTGTTATCTTAACTGGGGTACTTTTTTTTTTTTTTTTATAAGATTCCTGTAACGCCCAAATTTCCCATTCGTGGGATAATAAAAGATCACTCTACTCTACTCTACTCTACTCTACTCTACGTCCCAAAGAGAGCACCCGCATCACTTATACACAAGCACACCGCATGAGGTGGTGAACAAGTGGGAGCATCTGGCATCCTCGGCTCGCCTGCTGCCAACAGGCTGTGCCAGTTTTACTTGATCCGTTTGCTAACTTCAACCATTATTCGACCTAGTGGACCACTGCATCTCACCCGTCCTCTTGTGAGCCCTCAGCTGTAGCGGCAGCCGTTTCAGCGAATGTCCCCATTCGGCTTTTGGAGCGTTCCACAGTTAGCTGGCCCTGAGTACCTGAGAGAGGAGCAGAGAGGATGAAAGAGGAAATAAGAGACTGTGCTTTTTACACATTTCTCCCTTACTTTTGGCCTATTTACACGATTCAGTGCACGGCAGCTCTTTGCTGCACACAAAGCGTGCAAGCAGTCGGAGAGGTTACTGCTTTCTTTTTCAGTGCCATTCACGCACGTCCCACGTGCTCACCATAATCAGCGTTTTGCTCTCGATCACTACGGCCTGTTGGACAAATACAAATGACAAGTTTCCAAAGGCTTTTCTACAAGCATTTGTAGACATCAAGGTGTTTAAAGCCGTTCTTTCATGCACAGACAAGCAAACTGTGATCCAATATGGGATGAATATTTAAAATCCCTGAGCTTTTTGCTTTTATTGAATTATTCAGATCTTTTTTTCCAAAGCCGAGGACTAAACAACACCATGTTTCATCAGTAAAGCGTTTTTAAAAGGGACAGTGATTATTAATATTTTAAAAAGATTTCCCCTTGGATGTTATCACCAAAGGTGAAACTATTTTTGGGCAGGTTATGATATATAACCATCAGGGATATGGGAGGAATCTTTCTGCAGTAAAAAGTCGAAGCAAATCTCTGTTTTCTTTTAAGATCAAATCTGAATCTGAATGATCCAAACGGCCACACGTCCTTTGCGTGATTATGCTGATTATACATAGTTTACAACTATTTATAACTTTTATAGCTATTTATAAAACATATCTATAAAGCAGTTCTTAAAACACGCAACTGTGTCCAGGTGCAACGAGTTAAAGCCTCTAAATACACTTAATCTATCAAATAAAATACATTTCTGGCCAGTCGTCCACTTTGCTGCAGCTAATAACTAATGAATGGGGAAAAAACATGTTAAAAGTGCATGAATTGATCTACAGTATCTCCTCTTTTAAATATACTTCTGAATATTTGTTCAGTGTTATTGCTCATCTGGTATTGTTTCTTTCCATTGACTCTTTTCGCTTTTGAATCTAATTGAATATGTAAAAATAGAAAACCTTCTCTGAGTATTACTGCAATCTGAGCTTAAGTCTCTGTTGTGCTTCTCCTTGTGTTCACCTCTAAAAGCTCCACAGTCGCCCACTCAACCTCAAACGATCATTTTAAAGTGTTATAATCTTGCCATTTATGTATGAAAGTGAAAGTGACTATTTTGGTCATTGTGGAACACAGCATGGCACACAGTGAACCACAACGAAATTCAACCTCTGCTTTTTACTCATTCACACCGTGCAGCAGGGGGCAGCTATTAAAAAGCGCCTGGGGAGCAGTGGTGGGGATGGTTCCTTGCTCAAAGGTACTTCAGGGCAACTTACTGGTCTGGGACCTTCTGATCCCTCGGCCTAGACCCTAAACACTGGACCACCGCTAATCCTCTGATCTCGCAATGGAGGGACTACAGCTCAGGTTGCTATAGCAACATTTAGTGTAGAGTGTAGATGGAGCATCAGCTGGCAGTTAAATTTATTCATAGGTTATATTTCTAACTAAATAATAAATAGATTTATATAATGAGCTCTTCAATAAGGAATTGTTCATTCATTTATTTTAAATATTATTTGTGAAGGGTGATGTTATGATTGATGTTATGATGTTATGAGTATTACTGTAGTTATAATGAATATTACAACACTCACTGTAGCTACTATAGTTTAAAAAAAACAATACCAAGCTTGTAAAAATTTATTCAAGCCAAAGTTTTTTAAATGAAGTGGGTGACCTTTTTTTTAACGGAAAGTCAATGTTTTAAAGCTAGCATCCCTATTTGCCAAAGTTATCCCCATGGGAACAACCACATTAAGCAACAGAGTGGCCTTAATTTATCTTAGAAAACAGGAAATAATTAGACAGAGATGCAATTATGAACCTACCTAACAGGAAATAAGGAAAATGATCAAACGTTTAAGAAAGGAGCCCTTAGGAGAAGTTAAACACTCCCACAGTTAGAAGCTCTCGTAAGGAGGTTTGGGAACAAATAGAAGATTTTTTGGATACTTCTGATCAGAGAATCAGGGCCATGATTGGAGTGTAATCTGTAATCTGTAATCTGGTACGTATGTGTATGCCCATTATTTAAGTGTACGTCTGTAATCTGGTATGTAAATGAAAGGATCTGAAATCGTTTGTAGACTGTGGAAAGCCAGCGCACACCCACAAGAGGAGACTAAGAGGCGTGCAAGAGTCTGCCTTTCAAAGCAATTTCCACGGCGATGGAGTGATCTCTCTGATTAAATGGAAATGCTCCTTCATTAACTGCAGCCCAGCCCGCCCTGCACTTATTACCAGCTCACTTGACCTCGCTTTGCCACACTGACACTTCACACACCACCGAGACGCTCAAGAGGCATCAAACCCTTACGCCTCCACTTCAGGAGAACTCGGTGTATTTAAAGTGTTGGACCAAATAAACAGGGTCATCCTGAAGTGAGTCATTAATGGTGAAACGGTAGTTTGTACACAGCCGGTCAAAAGCTTGGGGACACCTAGCAACCAAGCAAACGCTTTTTACATGACCTGGGAGCTGATTCTGATCTGATCTGTATCCAGGTCCATCCATCAAAATCTTCACTAGCCAAGCTACTTTTTCAATAACCAAAAATATACATTTATAAATTAGTGAATTCAGACCCACCAGCGGATCTATCATTTCTGCTGTTTTGTCAAAAATGTTCATAAAGATTTTTTTTCACTTGTATGTCAAAACCTGTAACATACAAACAGTGCCAGACCCAACAGGGTTAGTCTGATTCACTGAACGGCAGTCATATTTTAAGTTTCTTTTAGGAAGGATTGGTTTAAATATGACATATTTTGTAGATTTTCTCAAGCAGAAAGAAGGTGACACAGTTTCTCCACAAAAAAAAGTCAAATGATGAATGAATGAATGAACACTTTAGTGAAACAATTTCTCTCTCTCTCTCTCTCTTTCTATCTCTCACTCATTTTCTTTGCTGCTTGTCCTATTTAGGGTCTCGGGGAGCACTGAAGCCTATCCCAGCTCTCGCAGGGCGAAAGGCGGGGGCACACCTGGGACAGGTCACCAGCCCATCACAGGCCATGAAACAATTAAAGTGCTGCAAAGCCTGAATTTTTTGGGAAATGCGAGATCAGTTTTCCCCTGAAATTTCAACCTCTTCCTTTCTTTAACCTTTGGATTCTTGCTGCAAGTTTAACTCCTTAAATGTCCAGGATTGCAGACTTCTATACCAGCCTGCACCGTTTCAGTTCCTGAATCTCAAGCATGTGTCAAAATCTGACACGTTCATCAGACAGCTGCCACACACACCAGCAGCAAGAGCGTGATGCAGTGAATGCATGTGGATGGGTGTTAGGAATTAAAGACCACCTTCTCTTTTGAGTGTGTCTGGGGGTTGCTCGGGGGCTGCCAGCGGGTGCACCCGGAAATTTCCTGAGAGAAGAGACACCGTGAGAGCTGATTACATTATACAACTTATGACACCAACAAACAGTCAACACAAACCTCATGCACTCAAGGACGCTTAATCATAAAAAGTCAAAAGAATTAGAAGAATGAAAAAGGTCCCACCTAAGTTGGGCAGGATGTGATGGAAGTTGAACCATGCTCTAATGAAGGGATAGACAGAGATGAGGAGACCTACGAGAAAAAAGAGAAACAAAAACTTGATCCGGCATGACATTGAATACAGTATGAATTTAGAAGAATGAGAAATAAATAATATTAAAGAGCCCTCCGCAGCAGTAGATGTTGTCTCTCATGTTCAGTCCAGTCTCTGTACCTGAGCAGTTCTCCAGATCTTCCTGAAGAACAGTGTTGTTGTCTCTCATGTTCAGTCCAGTCTCTGTACCTGAGCAGTTTGATAGTTCTGTGTTGGTTAATCCACACAGTGATCTACGTCTGAACCTTCAAGCAGGACAAAGCGTCTAACTGAAGACATGAAGCAGTGAAGAACCAGGTGCAGATGATTCCAAATGATCGGGTGTTTCGTTTACTGCTGATGCTGAACGCTGAGTGGTTCTTTATCTAGTACCTTTAGGCAATCTAAGTGAAAGTGACTATTTGTCATTGTGAAACACAGCTAACCACAATGAAACCACAACGAAACAGCAGGGGGCAGCTATTTAAAGTGGCCGGGGAGCAATAAAGGGGACGGTACCTTGCTCAGGGGTAGCCCAGGGCAAACTACAGGATTCAAATCCATCCAATTCTGGGATCTATTCCTTAACCACTAGGCCACGACTGCCCCAAACATTATTGGCTCTTATGGCATTATTAGCACCACGCTCTGACCAGCCAAGCTAATTGGCCACCTTTGCACCCGGTAACAGTAAAACCTTTGTTCCTGTGTCTTTTAAATCTTAATATGCCAAAGATGAGACCGTTTATCCCTCTCACCCATCCCACACTCTCTTCTCCCTCCTGCCATCTGGGAAAAGGTTCTGCAGCATACGGGCCTCCACTACCAGGATGGGAAATAGCTTCTTCCCCAAGGCCATCAGACTCTTAAACTGCTAAGGTCTTCACACTTATTATCTATCTATATCTATCTATTATCTTTTACTTTACTCATAACGCTGCTCTGTTACACTGTTACACTGCCCAACAACCTGGGCTGCTTTGGTCTACAACACTGCGGCCCTCTGACGGAGGAAAGTGCTGTCTGTTGTGCTGTCTCTTGTGTTGTCTGTTGTGCTGTCTGTTGTGTTGTCTGTTGTGCTGTCTGTTGTGTTGTCTGTTGTGCTGTCT